>CM042427.1:24778170-25318170 GCA_023631565.1 Gymnocephalus cernua | reverse complement strand
ATCCTGCCTCTTGCAAGCTGTGTCCAAAGAATGTCAGGTCCTTCCTCTGATTAAGGATATTGTTCATAAATCCCTTGATTGCTTTTCAAGTTCTCACCTTGGAAGCCAATGAAGTAAAGTGAATGCTTCGGTTTGCCTCCGATGATTCCAATACAACAATCCAACTTTAGGATGTTCTGGAAATGAATTTTCAATACAAGTTAAGAGATATGAGAGAGAAGTTAAGTTCAGCAACACAATTTTTTTTAGGAAACTTCACTCTCAGAGGGGTTAATTGATGGGGGGGGGGGGGGGGGGGATATTCAGACCTTGACACATTCGATGTAGGACGGGTTGAGGGCCTCCCCTCCCAGCCGTACAGGCACCAGTATGATGACAGACTTCCAGGCTTGGCTGGACGGATCAGGGGGAGTCTGGCTTAGTGACAGGTCACATAGATGCACCACATCCTCTTTGTACACTGCAGTGCAAAGAAACATGATGAGAAAAAAAGACTTCTTTAGATATTTCCAAAGGAATACATAGTGGAGCAAAGCAATACACCGACTGATACCTCTGAACTGGACTCTCACAAGGGGTAATAATTCAATTCAACAGTCTGTTAATCTCACCTGTACAATCCTGAGCCACATATACAGCCAGGTTGTGAAGCACAGAGGTTTTGGCTACCGCTTTCCTGGAGAAAAAAAAAATCAGTGTTTCAATTATGTTAATCATTTACGAAAATAGTAAATCATTGCTTGTAAAAAAAACAATGTCTCTTCTAACACCCTTACCTTAGTATGTGTGCCACAATAGAGGGGCCATACCAGTCACCAGCCTTCTTCCCTGAACTTTTGCCAATTTCCACCAGCTGGTGAAGCCCAAAAGGTGCTGGGGGCTGATCCCCGAACCAGGTGACCAGCTTGTGATGGATGGGCTCTGCTTGCCTGTCCCTTACAGACTCAGGTCTTTGCTTCTGGCTGCATTTGGGTGCCTGATCACTCAGGGACTTTTCGGGAGTGTTGGATCCCCGTGGAGAGCCAAAGGAGGGGATGGGGACCCCGCCAGCCCGGGCTGGGGAACGTGGTCTGAACACCTCGAAGTCCACATCGGTTAGCTGCTGAGCATCTGGCCAAGCCCAATCTACAGAATACAAAAAGGCTTGCACTTACAGTCAGGCTAAAGATCTGGGGATAGTTTTTATTACATTTCTTAAGTTTTATTATACATCTTTTGAATGCCATAAAAAAAAAAAAAAAAAAAAAAAAAAAAAACAGAAAAAAAACTTTACTTGATCATTTGTCTGGCAATACAAATGGAGCACTGATAAAAAACTAGATCAGCTAGCCTTTAAAAAGGTCTCGATTGGCTTACACATAGTGATCCCTCGAAGAAAATGTACCTATATTTTCTGTGGGTGAAAGTAAAACTGTGTATAACTGTCAGAGAAACAAACCTCTGGGCATCAAATGGACTAGGAGCCCCTGCGCCAGCAGCATCTGCCCACTGCGCAGCATACAGCCCCAACCACAGTCGGTGGTCCAGGTGGAGCCCTCCAGCTGAGGGAACTCCCTCCTGTAGGTCAGCCACACCCTGGACACAAAAGCCAAACGAAAACGCTCCACCTCGTCTGAGAGGAGGTGAAAGGGTGGAGGACGAGACAGAGAAAAAGAAAGATAACTCTTTGATGATTGTTGATTGAAACTGCTTCTGAATTTTATCTTGTTTATCTAAAATGAGAAAGATCGGTTGACATGTCTGTGAAATAAAAGTGAGGGGAAAGCTTCTTTTTTTTTGGGGTCAACTGCTTTTTGTTCTCTGATGTAAACCTAGCAACTTTTCAAAGGAAAAGACTTTACCACATTGTGGTTAACCAAAACATCACTACAACACCTGGAGTCTCTTTCTAGAAAATAAACACTGCATCTTCTGACAGGCACTTTTGATTAAAAAGTGATCAACCCTGACATTTTTAAGATACATTTGTGTATTCACAGCTTACCTTCACTGTTGAGCAGATAGGAGTGACCCAGGAGAGTGACTGGCGACATCTTGTTGAAGGAGGTTTTAGACTTAACAGTCCAACCTATAGAAAGAGGAGCAGGGAAAATGCAAGTTGGCAAAGTAGCCAATCAGGAGAGTTGAATTGAGCTTTGTCAGATGTCATGTTTTGACACATTTTTACCAGACTTAATCAAATATATTAAGACAAAAACATGCATACATATATTAAAGCTATAGTGTGCAGTTTCTGACACCCCCATGCGGAATTCTAAGTAAGGACAACAGAACTGTTGGCGCGTCCATGTGATACAAGCCCTCCACGAAGGCCCCCCCCCCCCCCCCCTTCCTCCATGCACTCGAGTTTCTGTGCGTGAAAGTCACCAGACGACACAATCTACTGAACACAGCCACACTGAGAAATACAGAGAGAGTTGTGTGGAGCTGATAGTCTTAATTAGCTTTGTAGCAACTCACTTGGCAATGGCTTGAATGTAACGGACGCTCATTAATACCAAAAAGTTACGCGCTAAAGCTTTAAATACAATCACATAAAACAAGACAGAGGCATGCACACTCTCTTCCTTCAAGACTACAGTAAGTACAAACCATATTTGACATTGTTCCATGCTGACATCAGTTTGGCTTTCAGTTTGTCCATTTCGTCGGGCTCTCCAGAAGCCTCTCTCCCGGGATCTGGTGTCTGTGGCAGCCTGAGACCAAAGCTGCCCTGCTGCTCCAGAGGCTGCTGCCTCCGGCTCTCCCCCAGCTCATCCTGCATCCCTCCCCCTACGTACTGTACTGCGCTGGGCGAAACGGTGTTCATGCCTCTGAGCCCTCAGAGCTGAACTCTGGTGCTCCTCATTGCAACTCAGAACTGATGGGGACAGAAAATGAGGTAAATTATTGACAACATTTTTTTACACTCTGCCTGATACTCTTACATTAAACATTTACTCAACAATATGCATTTGTACTTTTTGAACCCTAATATTGGCTATACATTTCTCTACATCATCATGTTACCCTTTCTACATCTGTCTATTGTATAGAACATATTACACATCTGTCAATCGTGGAAGAGGGATCCTTCTCTGTTAAGCTTCCCTTTTCTCCCTGTTAAAGGTTTTATAGTGGCTTTATACAGATTGCAAAGCTCTCTGAGGCAGATTGATCCTCTGCAAATTGATCAATAAACGAAGATACTTGTTACTTGCACCCCCAGTTGAAAGCTTCGAAAAAAGCTGGTCAAGATTATTTTTTGTCAAACTACATTTCCAAGTGTCATACTCTAAAAATAATATAATGTAAAAGGAAAACGGCACAACAACCAGTATGTAGGCCAAAGGAAAAATATGAAAAATATAAATACAAGGTTGTCAGTGTAAACCTAAGTCATGTGTCTTCAACTATTGATTTCATAATGCACAACACACAATGGAAAGTACCAGTGACTTTTCCACCCTGCCCTGAAACTGATGAGTTGTAGTTTCAACAGGGAACAGTGGTATGGCGTGTAATTACTGAAAGCACTGATGGTAACATTTACGTGGAAAAGCCGTCATGTGATTAGCATTTGACAACAACAGTTACCCGGTATGTCGCGGGTTTTCAGCGACTGTGAAAGTCATCTGATTTTGGTGGCTGTGAAAGTCATCTGATTTTGGTGGCTGACATAACTCCTCATCAGATCAAGCTGTTAATTACTTGCCGCAGAACAGAAATGTATCCGTCACGACAATGTGAGTGTGAGGACCGCAACTTACTTTATGGTCAACATCCTCACAGTTAATTTAAACATAACGTTATTTGTTTGGCCCCGCGACGTCAATGAAATATAATAAACAAGATTTTCTTCTAGCACAACATCCAAGCCTAATAATCAAGTGACCGCCATGACGTTGCGCCTCCTTTAAACATGACGTTAGCTAGCTAATTCACCTACAATTAAAGATTTACTAACTTAACGTTAGCTAACACGTAACTTACCTGCTGTAAAAGCCGGTTAAGATGGTCGATGTCTTGAAGTGTTGTGATTCATTTCAGCGATTTTCTCATTTTACATTCATGAATGCAGCCTTCACAGATCAATGTAATGTAACGTTACTAGCTTGCTAAAGCTTGCTAGCTAACGTTAGCATTAAAGAGACTAGCGTTAGCCCACCGGCGTTAGCTGCATAGCATTCAAGCCGGACTGGCCAAAGATATAAATTACTTTTTAAAAGCTACTAGTACGGTAGGTGTTTCTTCATTTAACAAGCTAATTTGTACACACTGTGGTGAAGATAATCCAGTACATAGCAGCGTTTGCCCTGAGCAGCCCCGAGCCACCGCTTTAGCGTCTCACTTTGACATCAGCGGACATTTACTTCCTGTTGTCCTTTCCTGACACAACTCCATTGGTTGAAGTAATCACTGTGAGAAAGCTTATTGGACAATATCCGAGTAACAGACAGCAGTGTGCTACCAACTAGAGTTTTGTAGCCTAATATGTAACCTAGGCCAGATTCACTATAATTCCATCCATAAGTAACACAATGACAGAATGTATGGCTATTTTATCATGGGTTTCATACACTATCTGTAATAAAACATCTAAAAGCAAACATTCTATCAGATGGGAGATGCTGAACCATATGAAAAATAGATTAATCATATGCATTTGTATAGATATATGTATGATTTGGGGCTACATTTGTCCAATATTTTAAATAAATGTTAAATGGAAATATTTTTAAAAAGACAAAAAAAAAACGTTTTTTCGCATGTGACATTCTGACTAGTCATATCAGAAAAAAACAGCAGTGAAAATGTCTATAATTTGTTTCTTTTATGTTTCCCCCTCCTTGCTCAGTAGGCCATGCCAGAATGGACAATACAAGGGTCCTTGTACTACTGTAGCCAAAAAAAGTGTTTAGATATAGGGGTTGCTGATTTATTTTTTATTACAGATTATAGACCCCAAAAAAGAGTAAGCGGTAGCAAGTTTTTGGAACAAATCTCAGAATTTTATTCCACATACTGCACTTCAGGTGTCTGCATTTGAATCACATCTATCACAAACAAAAATGTCCCATGGTACAAATAAATACATTTTCAGTGAACAGAGAAATGTGGAATGTTTTTATACTTGGACTTCTGTGTTCATTTGTAGAATCCATATTTGTATACAGTATATTTTCTTTTTCTTCAAAGTAATTTACAAACAATACCAGCAAATGAAGATTTTTTTGTTTTCAAATAAAGTGCATTTATTCTACTCTCTCTGTCAATCACAAAAAGAAAATTGAAATTCTTAAACATGTAACACTAGTATAGACACCACTGATTGGGAAAAGGCCTGAAAGTGGGCATAATAGCTGTATAAGATTACATTACAGTTAGTTTTCTTAATCAGGTGCTCAGAGCTGACCTGATAACTCATTTATTACATCAAGATATAAAATAACTCCCTCCTATCAGTAGAATATATAAGACAGTATATTATATTAAAAATGTTAATCCCTATTCCAGAAGATATAATTAACAGTCACGTGAAGAATACAACAACAGAAAAGGATGTTCATTTGACAACTACTGCAAATACTTTGTCATCAGAAACATAAATGCATATTCAGTAGCCCTATGGCTAACAACATCCATTCTGCAGTGTTTTAGTGGTCTTGGCTTCATTACATAAACGCTCACTCCAGCGGATTAATAATGATCATTTTATAGAAACCAGTTTAGCAGTGGATGTTTTGAACCACTGGAGGACAGTAGAGTACAATGCTGAATAAAAAAAATCTGGTTGATGCGTGTAGTGCTTTGGGACTTTCTAATGGGGGGCGTAACTTCATTATTATACCTTCAAACATGGTTAGATTCAAGGATTGATTGATAACAGTATCCTTTTAAATATATTTAAATATATACTGCATTAAAGATGCACAAAGAAACAATTTTTTTTATATTATTGAAACAGATCTGTCAATACCACAAAAACAGCTTCCCCCTTTGTAGCTCTGCATAGACAGATAAAAACCAAAACAATGTTGCCAGCCTGCCCCAACTGACTTTTTAGACCCTTTTGGACTAGAAAATAAATGTTCCTCTGTGTGAAGTTGCTGTTGTTGGTTGAATCAGTTTACATTTGTAGAGCTTAGAGGAATCAAGGTCATTTAAATCAAATTACTGTCAGAAAGTGATGCATCAAATCAAACATGGATTGAATCTTTTAACTCCTATACTTTCTTTCGTAAATCAGCCAGTAGTAGTATAGTGAAAGCAGTCCTCACACACAGCTGTAAATGATTTGCATAAGATTATGTACACTGGATAGTTACTGAGAACAAACTACTAAGGAGATGAATACGACCAGTGGAAGAAGAGCACTAGTTGTTTTTCCTGTGAACATTTTGTCCTTCTAAGCACTCTGGCTGAGATTGATTCAAACACCTCTATCAGTATGTCACATAGCAACATGTGAGCTTTACATGAATCAATCTTGACTACCTAGCTTTTAGTATTTTAGTAACAACCTAACACAGTCATTCCGATTATACTGCAGATAACCTTGTTTTTTACAGCAACAGGTTCATTGTGATATACTGTACCATGCCCATAGCACAAACCCTACCTTAGATATAGAGCCCTTTGACAAACACATTACGGTATGCTACATCCATGACTGCCTGCTTTTCATGTTTTGCCTCAAAACAACACATGGGTTCACTGTATATGTGCTTAATTCTTTTTTATATACTATATCCACACACACACATATATATATATATATATATATATATATATATATATATATATATATATATATATATATATATATATATATATCCATGTGATTTGTTAATAAAGTAGTGGATAGCAAAGCCTGTAACTGCTGCTGGATCCTAACTGCTGCCTGTTTATTTCCAGTTTGGTTTCTGTCATGACCTTTGCTGAATCAACCGTGCTGAGTGTAATTACCCCTTGAAAAGACACGCACATTCTCCCACACTCCTTAACTCACTCACTTGCAAACACACTCACTATGGACCACGGGGGTATGGATTTAAATGCATGAAAATCAGCTGCTGACAATTCTGCCTCCTGTGGCAATGTGAGTGTGTGCATGTGTTTGTGTGTCGGCTGCAGTCGGAGGCAGAGGGAGAAAAGAGCTGTGGTAGCCCTCCTGCGAAGGGGAGATAAGCCCTGAGCCTGAGCTCTGTCACACGTTTTCCTCTGCAGTGGACACAGCCTTCAAGAACCACCAGAAATATACCCAAGGTGGCTTTACATACACACACACACACACAAACCCCTGTGACAGACAGAGCTAGACAGTGCTTGACGTGACATCCACTGACAGAGTGCCTGCTTTGGCTTTGTCTGACCATGCACAGCAACTCAGTAAACTGCTGGATGAAGAAGAAATTAGCTTAATCATCTTGTTGCTTGCTTACCCGCTGTAGCCAAACTAAGGCTGCTTCAGTTGTGTTGTTTGATGCAAATATTACAATTTGACTGTGACTCAGTTTATCACTGTCTTGTTGGATAAGCAGTAAAACAACAAAGGACTGGTTGAAAGACAAAACAGAGTGACTGGATTTGGTATTCACAGTTTTCAGCATGTTTTGATCCGTAAAGCACTTTTTGACCTTCTTGTACCTATAATACATGTACAGTACATACCATATGACATGCGTTCACATAGACCCACACACATATACATATGATAAAGTGTTCCACATTACATTAAGAGTCTTCTTATTAAATACTTTATAATAGAAAATCAACAGATAATGCAACTTTACAGTCGATTATGTCACTCCTGGTTTTAAGTTAGAATCAGTCAATGATTGGAATCAATAAATAAAATTTGATATACTCTGAAACTGGAATGTACATTATTTTTAAGTGCTTGACTTCTGTCGCATTGTTCTTCCAAAAAAGGCAGCTTTTTTTTTTTTTTTTTACTTAAGTCCCGTTTCTCATGGGGTCACATTTTCGACTGGTTGCTACCTGTTGCAGCCCTCTCTAGCGGTGAAGCAGCAGGACTTTGGGTCACCACTGCAGCTCCAACTATCACTCGACCTCCAGCAGGAGGGTCAGACTTTGCTGCTGTGCCTCCCTGTCTCTCCTCCACTGCCTTAGTCTGCTGGTCCTTGCTCTTGGACCCCTCCTGAGAGCCAAGCTTGATTGGTCCAAGGACGTTTTTGGCCACAGTGGTCAGCTGGCTGACGAAGCTTGTCTTGTCGCCAGGGGAGATAGGCCGTGACTTACAGAGGGAAGGTCCGCAGAGGGAGGGGGCGACAGAAGTTGGGGAGGGAGAAGGGGAAGGTGAATGCTCCTCCACCACCTCCAGGCGACATTTATCCTCCCAGTCAAGGGTTCCCCGGTAGCAGTTGACAGGCCCTAGTCCTTGCCTCACCTTGCCCAGCGAGAGCGGCTGTCCATGTGGGGGAATGACGGGAGCGAGAACGCGAGCTGGAAGTTTGGGGCTTTTAGAGCCGAAGTCCGGAGTCCTCGAGTCACTATTCTCTGAACCAGCCTTTCTCAGGCTGTCCCCCATACCTGATGGTTTAAAGGTTTTGTTCATGCTGAGAGGACCTGCTTTCACTGTTGCGTTG
Source organism: Gymnocephalus cernua (assembly GCA_023631565.1). NCBI lineage: Eukaryota > Metazoa > Chordata > Actinopteri > Perciformes > Percidae > Gymnocephalus > Gymnocephalus cernua. The sequence goes on along the minus strand of CM042427.1, from coordinate 25,309,579 downwards.
ATGCCGATGGATTTATCTGGAGTAGAAGCAGAGCTCTTGGTGGAGGCAGCACCAGGTAAACCAGGCCTATTCTTGTTGTCACCTTCTTGCTTTGGTTCAGTTCTGCCCCATAGCTGCTCCTGTGGATCTCTACTATTAGATAACACACTTTTGGCTCCCTTGAGGTCTTGCGGTTTAGCATTTAAGTCTGCCGGACTCTGGGGGATCTTTTCAAGACTTCCTGTTGTTTTGGTAGGTGTACTAGAAGTTGTAGTTTTAGTGGTTTCTGCACTTAGTCTAGAGCTCTGACCAGCCTGCGAGCTAAAGGGCAGCTCACTCGTATGAGGTTTTCTTGTTAAGGATGACTGGGATACTGTTGCTCCAACCCGACTCAATCTCTCCAGGACTGTCCCGGTATCAGTCTCCCTCTCTTTCTCCCTTTCCCTTCCTCTCTCCCTCTCTTCCCTCTCCCTCCCAGCCAGCAGTGTTTCCCTGCTAAGCGGTGACTCCTGCCTCCCTAGTCTCCTCATAGGCTTCAGGACACCAGCCCCTGGGTTTGTAGAGGATGAGGGCAGAGGTGGAGGATTAGGAGGCAAATTTTCCCCTTCTGTCTCCAGCAGGCTCTGGAGCCCGAGCTCACAGAGGAAGGCATCCTTACGGTACTCAGAGTGCTGCACCTCCAAGCTGTGCTTCCTCAGCGGACCCCCCAGCCCTCCTGTAGAACTGGACTGGGTCAGAGGCGAGCCTAGCTTCTCTGCTGACTGCACTCTTTTGAGAAGAGGTGATCGCGGGGGTTCAGCACTCTTTGGCCTGGGGCGGACCACCGGCGGCGAGGAGTGGAGCTTTACAGGGAAAGACTGGGTAGTGTTGGAGCTCCCCACAGTGTGGCCAGGCAGTGGTGGAGGCGAAGACTGGGTAGGGGAGGGTGTGTGGGCGAGCGGGGACAGGGGGATGTTACCTGCAGACTTACAACGGGCAGAGCGATACTGGCGGTGGAGTTTAGGGGAGAGGCCGTGCAGGGAGCTGGGCCTCATGTGCTGAGCAGGGGCGGGTGAGTTTGGAGTGCTGGAGGCTGGAGAGCTGCTCTGGGAGGAAGCACCTAAAGCAACACAGAGAGCAGAAAAGATCAATTAAGATGTAAAGAATCCCTGAGGAAAAGACACACTTTTGATGTAAAAATAACGAGACTTTGGGCTTTTAGGGCGAGTATAATTTCTGGCTTTGAAATCTTACTTTCCTGGCCATATGCTGTTTTTGGAAGTCAATTTGGATAACTCCCAATTTTGTTTTCTAAAAATATGTCTAGTTGTTTTCTGTGCAGTTTTTAAACAAATCTTTCTAATGTGAATTCATCTTAGAGACTATTTGTGTTTGAACAATTGTATGTGCATTGTGTATTTTCAGTGTCCTACCCAGGTATGAGGGCTCAGGGGTGGAGCGGTAGCCCTTAGTTGGGGACCTGGCAGACAAGCTGTGAGTTGGGGAGCCAGGAAGACTCTCACTGGAGGACAGAGAGCGATTCAATGAGGAAAGGCTGCGGCTGGTGTGCAGCAGATTGGACTGCTTTGTGATCTTACGGAACAAGGAGTTCCGCTTCTTACTGCAGGACAGACAAAGAAAAGACAGGAAGAGAAAGTAAGATTTTTTTTTTTTAAAGAATAGAGCAGCTGGAGATTGATAGGAAAGGGCCCATGACAGGATTGGAACCCATGCTGCTGCCAAGGACTAAGCCTACATGGAGCGCTCACTCTACCAGGTGAGCTGGAGGTCACCCTGAATTTGCCATTTGTACCATTTTCCAAAGCAAGATATTTTTTACATGCATTCTTTGCACATTATATTTTGTCCAGCTACAATGAGAATCAACTTGCAGAGACAAGATAATCCATCACAGTGAACTAAAAAGCATGAAATTCATGAGCTGTGCAGTTAGAAAATCAAATCCAGTAGAGAGCAAGGATACTGTGAAAAGGATCATTTACATTTAGTTGCTGTGCAACAGCTGAGTCTCGAGTGTCAAATGTTTACTTTGCTTGATTTCCCTAATATACCAAAAGTAATAGAAACTAATGGCAAATGACTAATTTGGAATGCACGAAATCAACCTAAACTGTGATAACCTCAGAAAATGGTCATTAGCAATGTAAAGTATGCAGTAAGTGTAATTAATGGGCTAAAATATGCAAACCCACTGCCCAATGGATTGGGAATTTCACCAGATAAACAAAGACAGAGTTGCTGAAGATTTTGCATTGTATGTAAGACAAAACAAACCAACTCCTTTACTATTGTATTGTATTTCAATTAATGAGACAAGAATCATCTAAGACATCGCTGTCATTGCAGCGGTGCAGGTGCGTAAGCTCCTACCTGTCCTGGCTGTCCTTGCCCATGGTCCTCTTGTTTCGTCGGGCCATCTTACACTTGTAGCCGGCCTTGCGGGCAGGACCCACTTTAATGGAGGTGTTCTCAAAAGGCGTGGTTGTCACCGTCACCTTGTTTCCACTCTACACAGGTCAATGACATTAAATTATTTCTACATTGATCCTTACAATTATCCACTGTCAAACTAATTACCTACAGAAAACTGACCAAGAAAATGTTGCCTTAATTTACAGAATTAATTAGCAAAGATAATGTGGATTTGGAATAACTGAAGAGCTACTAAGACCAGAGTTACATTGGAGCTGCAAGCACTTTGTCTAAGTACATAAATAGCCTTTCCTTGAAATTGACAACTTATAAATAGACAACTAAGTGGCCTTTAATTGGCAGAAACAGAAGAATTACACAGGAATGTTGATATTACCAATATACAGCACAACTACGGATGAATAAGCCTACTGCTGCCTACCTTAAGGATGAGCTCTACCACTTCAGTGTGGACCAGACCGTGGACAGACTCCCCGTTGACGTGGGTGATGAGGTCACCGGCACACAGGCCAGCTTCCTGGGCGGGGCCGCTGTCCTCTACATGCTGCCAAGTAGCACAAAACATACATTCAAGTTCATAACAGGGCAAAGGCAATTACATATAAACATTCAGAGTGAAGAGTTTAAATCTAGACATTCTGAGTTTAAGTCTAACAACAGTTAATCCTAAAATAAGCCTGTGGTCTACATTTGTATCAGATTAGAGGAAATCATGAATTATTTTCCCTTTATTTTGGCTATGAATAATATGAGTAATGTTTTTTATTAAAGAACAACTGCAACAGGATGAGAAATAACATATTCCACTGGTCAAATTTGAACCTCAAACTGAAATCAATCAACTTAACAGTTTTAGATATTGCTGAAATCTCATTCTCTTTTGCGCTCTGTTTGTTTTAAATTCACTGATCCCTGTTTAATGCCACCTCAACTTTAAAATACACAATCAAAAGTCACAGCACAAGCCATTTCTTTTTTATGTGAGATCACTGACTTCAGCTCCAGTACAAACCATATCCAATAGTACACACTACTACAAGTTCCTTACCCAAACAATGTGATGGACACTGTAGACATCACTGTCTCCGATGTAGACCCTGATGGCTCTGAGAGTAAAACCGTACTTCTTTCCAGAGCGATGGATGGTGATGGGAGAGCGCAGCACGCTGACTGCTGGGCAGAAGTCTCTGCTGGGTGAAGAGTCACGTGACGAGGGGTTGGAGGAGAAAGAGTGGGGAGACATGGGGCTGGCCAGTGGAGAGAATCCGCCGTGCTGCTCCACTAGAGAGTAATGAGATACTGTATTAGTGTGCCACAAACTAATACTTCCAAAAGGATTTCATTCAGTTCCTTCCTTGTGCTGCTTACCTGATGGTATGATGACAGACAGGGCTGTGGCAGAGGCTGACTTGATGACCTTGTTTCCAGGTCTGGAGTTGCGTTTCTCTCCATCCCCAGACAAATGCTGATGGCGCGCCCTGCGGAGGACCAGGTCATTGGTGGCCCGGGCCCCCAGAGGGTCATACAAAGGAGTTATCACGTCACGACCGGCTGCTGCAGGACCTGGGGATAATGTGGCGATGGCCGTGGTTACTCCTGGTGTCTCTCCATGTCTAGGGGATTTGTCTGTGAGGAGTCATGTGGAAAGTATAGTTATTTAAGTTTAGCATTTAGAGGTGAAAATGGTAAAGTTATGAATTGTCCAGCTCCCCGCTGACTCAGCAGTAGCCACCTGAGGTATTACAGGCTGCTTTTTTTCACCTCCTCCTCTTGCTTTCTCTGTCCTTTTTTTCTGTATTGCCCTCTCGCTTATTTCCATTCCTCTTCCCTCTCCACCCTCATAACCTTTCACTACCTCAGACACTTCCCCCTGCAAACACACCTGCTCCGTTGATCTCCTTCAAACTGTTTCTCTGCTCCAGGAGGCTCGGCGAGGGGACACTGGTTCCATCCAGTGAGGTTCCACGGACCTTGATGGGCACCTGGCGGGACAGGAAGTCTGGCTCACCGTCTAGGGGTGAGGCAAAACGATGTGTATCCATCAGTGCTGAGAAGCGCCGGCGAGCACCAAGAGGAGGGCTACCATCCCCGTCCATGTGGAGGGACTCTGAACAAGACAGGCGCTTCCTGCAAGAGAAGGACACCGACAGTACATGTAAGATAACACAAATAGTGTATTCTCTGTAAGAATCCATTATTCAACAAAACTAGGAGTTTACAGCCATGCTAGCAGTAGCAGCCCACTGAGGTTGTACTGATGCGCAGTGGTTCTTTGAGCTTAATGCTAATGTCAGCATGCTAACATGCTCACAATGACAATTCTATCTTTCTGATGTTTATCATGTAGCATGTTAGCATGCTAACATTTGCTATTTAGCACTAAACACAAAGTACAACTGTTGTGAATATGTTACATTCCATTCTGGGAGAACTCTGACCAAAGCCTCTGTCATCTGTTTTTATTTGTATCATAAATTGTAACACTGTTTGCCTCACTGAAGATTCATCTGTGTGAACCAACCCTGAACCAATCCTCCTGTCCATCCTGAGTCTCGTTCTTATTTTACTACTATCACGTCATCTACGTAGGTGAATGGAGCGATTGTTAGACAATGTGTATATCCTTGTGTGCATCATTAAACCTTTTGAACATTGTGAACTGAACCCTGCTTCGTGTCGCTTTGTTCTCTGAGATCTCGTAACTGCTTTCAGAATCAACTCACAGAGGTTAAGCCAGTAGAGGATAGGATAGGAAACACAAAACAATCATTATCAAATTGTTTCAAAACAACAGCTAGAAGCTGATGGGAATGTTTTTGACCTGATGATGGCGCTGGATGACAAGTGAAGGGATGACATAATGGGATGGTAATCCATCTAATAGTTGTTGAGATATTTCAATCAAGACCAAAGTGGTGGACTGATCAACTGATATTGCCATCTCTAGAGCCCTACTGCATGGCTAAAAAGATTAGTCACATTATTTATGTAATGGTACTCCCTGTGGAGTTTTGGAGCGCTATGGAGCAGTTGTTCTATGCCTGGGTCCCTATTTTGTTTGCACATGCACATGCACAGGGGTGACACAATACACATTCCTGCCAATGGTGTCACACTATCCCACTGATCTGTAGACTGGGTAAACCCAGCCCAGTCTGCCGGCGATTTGATTTCTCCCTGCAGCTCAGGCTGGAAACCTGTATGTTTATCTATCCTGCTTCCGTTACAAATTTGCGGGAACCAATCACAAACTGGCTTATCCACCTGCCGCGCTTTTGGCGGGTTTAAACACGATGACGATAGAGAAGCAACCAAGCAGCTTTTTGTTTACATTCAACATGACGGCCACCGAAGCGCAGCACCCCGTTGATGAACACTGTCGTTGCTGTTTTAAAATATTTCAAAGGCAAGTTTTCTCTGAAAACAGAACAGAAACTTGCCCTGGAACAATTCCTACAAAAGAAGGATGTGTGTTTTTTTTTTTTTTTTTTTTACTACCGACCAGCTTTCGCTCTGCCTCGCTTTGCAAAGTACGTCACTCGGATCGTTGGTCTGATTGGTTGAAGGACTATCCAATTGTGTACAGAGTCATTTGAACTATGCCCGTTGATCACGCCTCTTGTGCAGAGAAAATACAGAGTAGACTCCCCAGACTAATGTTCAATCTTAAAAGATTGAGCTTGGTCTGGTGATAGCCAGACTAACTGATCTAATCACTGATCATCAAATGGAGATAATGATAAGGCTGCTGGCCCTGATGGCATCCCCAGGTGCGTGCTGGGCATTGTCAAGTGCAAGTGGTGGCTGCAAAGGGCGTGCAGCATCGTCCGGGACACCTCTCACCCCAGCCAAAGACTGTTTGCCTCTCTCCCCTCTGGGAGTCGCTACAGGACTCTCTGTTTCAGCACCAGCAGGCTCAGGAACAGTTTCTTCCCTTCAGCGGTCACCGTGCTGAACTCTGCACCACAGTGACACCACCCCCTGGAACCGCACTTCATTGTCTCAGTATCTGTACTCTGTGCAGTGACAATAAAGTTTCTATGGTGAATGCAATACGCTTCCATATTCTGCAATGCGCCAGAAAAGGCAGGATGGAAGAAGACTGCTTGGATGTAGATAATGGCTTTGCAAATGTTTTATGAGGAAGGAAACACATTAAATACACCTGTTAGAGCTCAGGGACACACACTGTGCATTTTGGTGAGAAACACTGAATGTAAAAAATAACTTAGTTTACAAGAAAACTCCACAGGGCCCCTTTAATTAAAGAAATGAATGAATGTAATGAGCTGTAGCCAAAAAGTAATCATAGCTGGCAAGATACTGATAATTCATACTTGATATGGGAGAGGGAAAATCCAATATGTAAGGTAAAAGATTTTGAGCCACTTTTACCTTATCACATTTTCTAACCATTATAAATGTAGAATGTATGAATGAATGATTTTATTTTACATGTGAATGTGGAGAGATTGAAATCTAGATGTATGCTTCCTAAAGATTGAGGTGAAATGGAGTTATGAGAAGTAATGGCAATCTGTTTCTGCTGTATGCTCTCCATTGGAAAACATGTCAGTTAATAGAAATGAGGTCTGGACTTAGCAGGTTGCAGGTCTTTGTGAGCTGCTTCAAAGCATGACAAGCAAAGCAACAGAACAGAATCTGTTTAATGAATCTAGATCCCAGGATGAGAGTACATTTTTTTTTATTTAGGAGGGTTAAAACTAAAAGGCTTCATGCAAGGTAATGAGAGGTCCCTTTTTCAATCCAATATGAATATTCCGATATATCAATACAATATCATTTTGTGTATCCTATCCCTTCTCAAGTTTCCAGTCCATTGCTTCTGACCTCCTTCCTTTCCTCACTCATCTCATTAACATCTCCTTGTCAACTGGCTGTTTCCCCGATGCCCTCAAGGAGGCAAGAGTAACCCCACTACTCAAAAAACCAACACTGGATTCCTCTGATGTAAATAACTATAGACCTGTCTCCCTACTTCCATTTCTATCTAAGACTCTTGAGCGCGCCATTTATAATCAACTCTCTTCCTATCTCCACCAGAACAACCTTCTTGACCCCCACCAGTCTGGCTTCAAGGCTGGACATTCAACAGAAACTGCCCTCCTTGCTGTCACCGAGCAGCTTCACATTGCTAGAACAACCGATCTTTCTTCCATCATCATCCTTCTGGACCTTTCTGCTGCCTTTGACACAGTGAACCACCAGATCCTCATTTTGACACTTCAGAATCTGGGTGTCTCAGGCTCTGCGCTATCATTGCTCACATCTTACCTGACAGACCGTACCTACCGGGTAACTTGGAGAGGATCTAGCTCAGATCCTTGCCCATTCAAAACTGGGGTTCCTCAGGGATCAGTCCTGGGTCCCCTCCTCTTTTCTCTGTATACCAACTCTCTTGGGTCTGTCATTCAGTCCCACGGCTTTTCTTATCACAGCTACGCAGATGACACCCAACTAATACTCTCCTTTCCTGAATCTGAAACTCAAGTAGCAGCACGTATCTCAGCCTGTCTAACCGACATCTCCTCTTGGATGTCCACACACCATCTGAAACTCAACCTTGACAAGACTGAGCTCCTTTTCATTCCAGGAAAAAGCTCTCCTACCCAAGACCTGACTATAACAATCAACAACTCTGTGGTTGTCCCCACCCAGACTGCTAGAAACCTGCTGCAACCACCCGATCTTGTAGATACATGCTGCATAACATCAGAAGGATACGTCCCCTTCTAACGCAGAAGGCGGCCCAGGTTTTGGTTCAGGCTCTAGTCATCTCACGTCTAGACTACTGCAACTCCCTCCTGATTGGCTTGCCGGCATGTGCCATCCGACCCCTGCAGCTCATCCAGAACGCAGCAGCTCGGCTTGTCTTCAACCTCCCCAATTCTCTCACAATACACCGCTCCTCCGCTCTCTTCACTGGTTACCAGTTGCTGCCCGCATCCGCTTCAAGACACTAGTACTTACATACAGGGCCACGACTGGATCAGCCCCAGCTTACATCCAGGACATGGTCAAACCATATACCCCAACCCGCCCACTTCGCTCTGCATCAGCCAAACTGCTTGCTGCTCCCTCACAGCGAGGGAGAACTAATCACTCAACGAAATCCCGACTGTTCACTGTCCTGGCTCCCAAATGGTGGAACAAGCTCCCCACCGACATCAGGATGGCCGAAATCCTACACACATTCCGCCGAAGGCTAAAAACACATCTCTTCCGACTACACCTCGGATAATTAAAAAAAAATAAACAACAAAAAAAAACAAAAAAAAAAATAAAATAGAACATGCGCTTCCATGTCTCTGTGTAGCTTCACTTATTTTAAGCTATCTACTTGCACTTTCATATGTCTCTTTGTAGCTTTACTTATTTAAAGCTAATGTACTTGCACTTACTACTTGTTGTCTGGAGTTTGTACTTCACAGTTGAAAGCACTTAATTGTAAGTCGCTTTGGATAAAAGCGTCTGCGAAATGACATGTAATGTAATAATAATGTGTATCTAAATTGGAAAAGTATGCACTGAATTTGAGTGAAAGAAAGCAGCTGTGTTTGCATATTTATCAACAAATCTTGAAAAAACTGACACATCAGAGACATATTGGATTTCTGTGAGTCATATCAACCAGCCATCCAATTCCACTTTTCAACTTTCCAAACTTTGCAGAAGTGAGAGCTGTTGCCTGTTGTTGACTCAAGTGAGTGTGAACTCTCACACAAGGTTCTTTTTATACAAGAAGTGTCAAAATTGGTGTCAGTGAGAAAGAAAGCAATGTTATTCAGGCACACTGAGGTATGTGACAGCTAGGCAGCTAAAAGAGAAAAAACCTTCAAGGAATCACCTTCAGTCATATCTTAAGTATAAAGAACACCCCCACCTTATATACATACACACCACTACAGCCCCTCATTTAAGAATGCCCACCACTCACATTTCGGGGGATCCGGTCCTCCAGCTCTTGTCTCTCATGCTGAAGCTGCCTAGGCTTTCTCTCTTGGTCACCTTGTCCTCCCGTGGGCCCTTGTGCTCCCGACGGGATACAGAGGTTGTGGCTTTCTGCTCCAGCTGAGACAGATGCTCCATGCTGCTGTATACCTGCAGGGGGACACAGTCAGATCAATTATCATTTGGTCTGTTAGTAGTAATTAACAGCTCTGAAAAAAATATAGCTGGTCACCAGCTGCTGGTGAGTGGGGGTTACAGCTATATATTACTTAGCTGTAAGCATTTGTATTTACTGTATTTGTTTCAGATATCAGGTTATTGTATTGTATGTATAAATATACACATGCATGGAGGGTTTCCCCCCAAAGTCCAGCACCCCTGAGACTATACACTAAGTGGAAGGAGGGTGGCCGAGGCCTAGTGAGTGTCACAACCACTATCAGGATGATAGAGTATATCAGGAAGATGGCTGCAAGTAATGACCTGCTAAGTGAATATCTCAGACAGAAGAAACCCAATGATAAGGAGTCAGGGGGAGAGAAGGAACCATCATAGAAGCCCCCAAACTAGGACAATCGCTCCAGCAAATCCCAGGAACAACATCTGAGATGTCTGTCCAGAAGTCCTAGGAACAGCAAAGATACTGTGCAGAACCATCAGGCTCCCAGGCCTTCTTTTATTTTTGGACACACATAAACAGTCAAGTCAACTGTAGACATTAGAAGTGCTTGTGGTATTAATGCAATGCAGAAAACAATAAAAGGTTCATAAAAGCAAAGAAAAACAGTAAGAACATAGATACGATTGGCTAAGCTGTTCAGGGAACCAACAGGGAGTTTATAGTGTATTACAATTAAGAATTATTAGATTATAAACCTGTATTTCCAGCAGAATGCCATATTCTTTAAGGGGGAACTCCACCGATTTTACACATCAAAGTCTGTTTGCAGGTCTTGGGGAGTACTACTGCATTATGTGAAAAAAGTTGTATAAAGCCTTTTGTGAAGTGGAGCAGCTAAAACCTGCACATTTCTGGCATTTTTCCTCAACTTATCAATGTAGCTGTACATTTATAAATGTATAATGAATCAATTACATGTGTGTAGAACTTTGTTCATCTGCTTTGCTTGAGCGAGGCCACTCAACAGCCATTGACCGAAACTTCAAATAACCTCTCAGAATTAATTTAAATTGAGCACTGAGCAACGAGGCACTTTTCGATTTTCTGAAGAGCTCCTTCACAATCTCACCACCCAAACATGAGAGGATAGACCAGGTGAAAGACAGAGGGAAGGCAGATGGAAAAACAGAGCAAGTGAGAGAGAGAGGGAGAGAGGATGAAGTAGGAGAGAGCCAAGAGAGGGGAAAAAAAAAGACAGTATGAGTTGAGAAAATCCCACCCGAGAAGGAAAGTGTGACAGGAAGAACACGCTGTGAGAGAGAGTCAGAATTAGAAGAGATATGGCCACAGAAAGAATGGATCAGAAAAAAAGGATGAAAAATTGTCTGGGCCATTAAACACACATCTGTAGAGCGAGGTCTTGATATTAAAGGTGCGTGGGGCTATGCTTAAAATAGAAACTGGAGACGAAAGGAATAAGAAGAAATGGTCTAACAGTTACAGAAGCCCAGTAAGACTAAACTCCAGGTATGGGACCTGAGTCCAGCCTCCTGGTGCTGCTCTTTGGAAAGTAGGACCTAATTTTAAGACTCCTTTTTCATTTTGCGTCGGGTGACAAAATAAAGCAGGTTGACACAGTGAGGAAAAAAAGGAAAACGGTGTAAGAGAGAAATGAAAGAGGAGAGGGTGGTAGAGGGAGACAAAGTCAAACCTTGCTGAAGCGGGGAGAACAGGAAGAGAACTGTCTGATCTCTACAGGCTCATCGTCATTGGTGTCATCCTCGTCGTACGTATTGATGTGATGATACCGATCCGAGCGGGCTGGTAGGTGAGAGTGGGGAGATGAAATATATGAGCTGTCAGTTCAACATAAAGAGTGGATTTCTGACTGGAACGGTGTCAGAAAATGATTGTACAACCCATAAAGCTATTATTGATGTAACTGATGTACTTTACAGACACATGAATCCAGAGAAACGTACTATCAAAGTAGCTGGTGTCCTCCTCTGACTCCAGGTGAGGGATGAACTCTGCCTTCTGTCTCAGCAAACTGTTCCAGTCCAGCTCTGTGAAGAACGAGTGTTGCTTCACCTCAAACGCTCCGCCTGGTGGCATTAACAACGCAACCTGTCAGCCTCACTCAAAATTCAGTATGGATAAAGTGTATATTTAAAGCTGCTTACCGTTAAATGTATGTGAAAAATGTTTCTCATAGGGAGAAACAGAGAATTATTACCCTATTCTGCAGTTTCTGTCAGCTTTTTGTGGCTTTCAGCTATTTGTTTTGGCCCGTAACTTAACTGTTTTGCTCTCTGGTCACAAGCTTTGGGTAGTGACCAAAAGATCGGTTGAAATGAGTTCCCTCTGTAGGGCGGATGGGCTCACCCTAAAAAATAAGGTAAAAAGCTCAGTAATCAGGAGAGCGCTCGTAGTAGAGCCGCTACTCCTTCACGTCAAAAGGAGTCAGTTGAGGTGGTTCAGGCATCTGATAAGGAAACGTCCTGGGGTACCACCATTTGGACGTTTTCTGGGTATGACAAACTAGTAGAAGAACCCGGGGTTGACCCAGAACACGTTGGAAACATTATATATCTCATTTGGTTTGGGAATGCCTCGGGATCCCCCGGGAAGAGCTGGAAGACGTTTCTGGGGAGAGTTACGTCTTGATTACCTTACTTAGCCTGCCGCCTGCCACCGCAACCAATAAACCAACCGATAAATTCATATTTGTGGAATACTGAGTTTATTTAGTGTCTTTTGACATAATGTTTGCGAGCCTGAATGCTTCTTTGGACAAGTCCTCATTAATAGCACTATGCATTCCTAATACCAACGTAAAACAGGTGCAAATGAGAGCTCTGATATCGAGTAAATGCAAAAGTTAGTACCTGTACCCAACCTCACAAGAGGGTTGGTCTGTAACAGGGCAGAGATGAGGTCCTGGGAATCCGCAGGCAAAGCTTCATCACCATCTGGCCAAACTATATCGTCTAACAGAGACAACAAAGAGAGATCAAAAGGCAGTGTAACCAGGAAGAAAAAAATTGCCTCCTTTTACAGAAGGCTAGTCCAAACTACTGCAAAATTGCCCTTAATACCTGCATGTCAACAGGGGAAACAAGACATTTTAAACATGGTAGAAAACGATTCTATCTGGAGCAATATTCATAATCTAAAGGCTTAAAAACTCTGCTCAGATTACATCACATGCTTGAGTTTCGTGGTATTGAATAAGAATGGTAACACTTAAAGTATACACAATTTGTTTAATAAACTTTGTGGTAGTCTTAAAATAGTGTTGTACACTTACTATGACCCACTTACTAGAAGGAAAGACAATAACCCAGAAACCCAGTTGAATGAAAACATACTGTACAGCTTTTGTGGTTTGCTTTAGCTAAATATGTGCAGTTTGAGAGTGCCTTTACAAATAAGTAAGTTAACAATATTTTCTTACCTGTGATGACCTGTCCAAACAGCTCCTCCGGAGTGTCTCCAAAGAAAGGCACACAGCCCACCAAGAATTCATAGAGGATGATGCCCATGGCCCACCAGTCCACCGGCTTTCCATAGCCCTGACGGAGAATCACCTCTGGAGCGATGTACTCTGGAGTACCACACACCTGAGTGATGAAGAGGCAAGGCAAGACAGAGGAAGAAAAGAATGGAGAGACAAAGAAAGAAAAAATGGGTTGGAGATGCTTGACAAACTTAAGTTGTTGGTATTCAGGAAATGTTATGTGATGTAATCCAACTTTCCAAGCGGCTGTCCAAATTACATTCATCATTTATTGGCCATTTTCCTCAAATATCCTTTAAAGGTCTTCGTTTACAGACATATTGATACTACACCGTCACAGATCATCTCTGCAAGCTGTAGTCTCTTTACATTTGTTCGTCGCTCAGCACTGCGTCACACGTTTCATTTCTCTGATTGGTTGTAGGTCTATACAATTGCGTCTAGAGGCATTTCAGTCTATGGCTGTTAATAACGCCCCTTGAAAATCAAAAGAGTTCCAGACTAACTCGCATTTGCTATTTGGTCTGGTGATGTCAGGCTACAGATGTGTCCTACTTCATTTAAATGCTGCTCTTGGTTCGTTCTTTGGCCAAAAAACCCAAATGAGGTAACAATTAGAAAAATTAATATTAAATAACTAAAATATTTTTGGGAGAAGGGGGACTTTAACTAAGTTGCTTTTAACTAAGTGGGACTTTTAACTAAGTTGCTGCCTGAACTTGCACTTTCATATGTCTCGTAGCTTACTTATTTAAAGCTAATGTACTTGCACTTACTACTTGTTGTCTGGAGTTTGTACCTTCACAGTTGAAAGCACTTAATTGTAAGTCGCTTTGGATAAAAGCGTCAGCTAAATGACATGTAATGTAATGTAATGTAATGTTAACTATCAGTTTATCCAAATGACAAAAAAAGCATTTTTACCATTTACCCCGAGTGGTATCTATCCATTCAGATAATTTTGGTTTACTTGAGATCTCTGCCGCTGAGAATTCTAACTAAAACAGTTAAAATGATTTAAAAGTAAGATCTGTGGACTTTTCAGGTAACTGGACACTTGTTTCTGGAAAGAGACTGTTGAGGTTTTAAAATGTCATTTTTTTTAATGCTGTAAACACCAAAAAATAAGTCTCATAAAACTGAAATAATTTGCATGGCTAGTTCTACTTGTGGTAAGTGGGAGTTATTTCTCTTTTTTGGGGGGATTTGGTCAAACCAACCCTTTACCACTAAAGGCAGTAACATGGAAATCATTCACTTATCTCTTCTGTTCCATCTTTTACATGTTCCACATTGATGACATGTTTAAGGTTTCATTCTAACATACATATACATACAGATATGTTGCATGTTGTTCAGTAATGATTTGATGTTCAGGAGATCTAAAAGTGAAATGTATGTAAAATGTATGCACTTGTGTTTGTGTGTGAGTGATTATGTGTGCATGCTGTCTTACACAACAGAGACATCAGCATTGAGTAAATGAGAAACACTGTCAGAATCTCCACTAGAAACATGAATAGCAAAGCCCTGGTCTGTTTCATCCCCAGATGTGAGTTGATTACTGACAGACAAACAGACACCTGCTTTAACCCAGAAGAGCTGACTGATCTGACTGATTATGACCGGTTTTATTCAGAACATAAACAACAACTATAATTGCTAAAAAATGGGATTGTAATGGAGATGGAGATCATTAATGATTCACTAATTCAGACTACACAGGAAACATTGTAATGGAGATGATTGATTTTGCCAGATGACTTGCCAGGTTGGTACACATGGCTGGAGAAGACTAAAAGATGCTGCGAATGCCATGCTAATTAAATGTATCTGTCTGCAGCCTTTCTTATTTTATAATGTGGTACTTCAATTAAAGTCTAAAAGCATACACTACACACTGCTAGTTACAGGTACTGTACCTGCTTATCCAGGAACTCTCTGGCATCTTTTTCAATGTGCCCTTCATACAGGTTGGTGGTGAGGCTCATTAGACCCATCTTCGACAAGCCAAAGTCTGTAAGCTTAATGTGTCCCATGGAGGTGATGAGTAGACTAATAGAAGAAAGAAAACAGACATTCATTTTAAGCACATTGCAATAAAAGGTAAATATAATGGAGTATGTCAAGGTCACAGGTTGTCATTTAGGTAGTCAGGTATTGCATAATAAGCCAGAGGGAGAGTGCTTAAGTGGAGATATAGACACATGAGACTGGCGTGCTGCAGATGAATATACAGAGAAACTTTTCATCGAGACCGAGATGGACCCTGAAGTATTTCGGTTTAGTTTCTGGCTGGGTCAATTGCTGGCTGTAAAACCAAAACAATGACCTGAAAGATGCTGAAAAGCACCATAGAGCTGAGAGGAACTGCAGTTGATAAATCTCTAAGTCTGTCACTACGAACGGCCTCTTTTCACATCACATGTAGTCATTTGATCCTGTGTTAATATTTAAAAAAAATATTGATTAGTGCAGCTTTAAACACTCACTTGTCAGGTTTAAGGTCTCTGTGGACGATGCCATAGTTGTGCAGGTATTCCAGAGCTAAAACTGTCTCAGCAAAGTACATCCTTGTCAGCTCCACAGGCAGAGCCCCGATGTTCTTCAACAAAGTGGCACAGTCGCCACCTGAGAACACAAAAACACCACAAGTTCTTGTGTTAGTGTGAGTGGATTTATCCATCTCATACTTTTGACAGGAAATATTTTACTCGTTTGAGAAATAGTGAATGAAAGTTATTTAGACAAATGGTACAGAAGCACAGAAAGTCTGCAGAATGACGTAATTTAATCCTCTGATGAGGCAGAACAGCATCATAATATGTGATTCATAACAATAGCATTTCTATTTTTGTGGTGTAACTGTGCTTAAAAATGGGTAGAAACATTTAATTTTGTATGTTTCTATTCTACTATTCATTTTTTTTATTGCCTTGTAATCCACCTTTGCACCCCCTAAAGCACGTTTGGCAGTGTCATCCCATGTCACGAACAGAAGAGGACCCAAGAGCGCAAGTTCAAATTCAGAGTTCTTTATTGGAGGTTACAGGCGGGAAGAGGAGTACCAGGGGTGTCAGGGGTACTTGGGACACTGGAGTTTTTCAGGGTCCTGTGGTTATCTGTGCTCCGGGGGTCACCAAATGTCCGGGGGTGTCCAGTCCGAGTGCTAGTGTGTGTGTTCCCCAGTGATGGAGCGGCGTATCGGGCTGAGGGTGGTGAAGCGTCTGGGCTCGCTCATCTGGTGGTCGGAGAACTGGGGGAACACACACACAACAGCAATATGAATGGCAGGCAGAAGTACAGATCAGGGCTGGGCAAATATCGTGGTGAGAGACAGAAGGCAGAATCGAGTTACCGGAGGGGCTGAAGATCGGAGAGTAGTCGAGGTCCAGAAGGCAGGTCGGAATAGACGGGGCAGTAGAACAAGGAGGCAGTCAAGAAAGGATTGGTATCACCAACAGGAGTCAGAGCGCAGACAGGCAGGTTACAGGTCCGGGTTTGAAGATGATCTGACAGGGTTTGGCTGAAAAACAGGGCTTGATATACTGGGAGAGGTTAGTGGGGAAATGCAGTTCAGCTGGCAGAGTAATTAGAACAGAGTGAGGCAAGGTGAGGATGGTGAGTGGGAAATGCAGTGCAGCTGGCCAGGTAACAAGAGCAGAGCAGGGCGGAGCCAGGTGGAACTCGTTAGGCAGAGTAGGGAGAGAGTGAGCAGAGTGGCAGAGAATTGAATGCAATTAATGTTGCTACCAGGGAGAGAGAGTGCTCATGACAGAACCCCCCCTCCAAGGGACGGCTCCAGAAGTCCCAAGAACAACATCATGCCGGGAGGGTGGAGGGGAGCAGGCGGCGGGTCAGAACTCCTCCGAGCGGTCCGAGTGAATATCCTCATCCTCAGAAAGAGCTGGAGGGTCACGGTCGGGAGACAGGACAGGCACTGAGACAGGAGCAGGGTCAGGCACAGGACAGGAAGCAGGGCGGGCAGGACGGCTAGGGACCCCTCTTGGACGGCCCCTACGGATTGCAGGCTGATCAGGATGTAGTCGGTGGAAGTCAGTGATAAGGGTCCGGTCCACTATGCTCCTGGCCGGGATCCAGGTCCTCTCCTCTGGACCATATCCCTCCCAGTCAACGAGGTACTGGAGACCCCTACCCCTTCGCCTAGAGCGGAGCAGCCGCCGGACGGTGAAGACAGGACCGCCATCTACGAGGCGCGGAGGAGGTGGCGCCGGAGCTGCAGGGACCAGGGGACTTTCATGGACCGGCTTGACCTTGGAGACGTGGAAGGTGGGATGGACCCGCATGGAAGCGGGCAACTGAAGTCGAACCGCCGTTGGACTGATGACTTTCTGCACAGGAAAAGGACCAATGAAGCGAGGGGCCAGCTTTCGTGATTCAACCCGCAGCGGCAGATCCCGGGCAGACAGCCAGACCTTCTGACCAACCCGGTAAGTAGGTGCTGGGGTCCTCCGTCGGTTGGCACCGACGGCGTAGCTGGTTCCAGACTTCAGGAGCACAGTGCGAGCCTGGGCCCAAGTGCGGCGGCAGCGGCGGGCATACGCAAGAGCAGACGGACAGGTGGCATCCGCCTCCTGGCTGGCAAACAGTGGAGGTTGATACCCGTAGACACACTGAAAGGGGGAGAGCCCGGTGGAGGAACTGGTGAGTGAATTATGGGCATATTCCACCCAGAGCAGGTGTTGAGCCCAGGCCCGGGGATTTTGGGAAGCCACACACCTCAGTGCCTTCTCCAGCTCCTGGTTCATGCGTTCAGTCTGGCCGTTTGACTGCGGGTGGAATCCAGACGATAGGCTGGCGGTGGCCCCAAGGAGATGACAGAACTCCTTCCAAAAGGTTGCTGAGAATTGCGGGCCCCGGTCTGACACTATATCCTGGGGTAGGCCATGGATACGAAACACATGTTCCAGGACCACCTGGGCGGTCTCCTTAGCAGAGGGTAGTTTGGGAAGGGGCACGAAGTGGGTCATCTTACTAAAGCGGTCAACAATGGTAAGGATGACTGTGTGTCCGTCAGAGGGCGGAAGGCCCGTAACAAAGTCCAGTGAAACGTGGGACCAGGGCCTCTTGGGTATGAGTAGGGGTTGCAGCAACCCAGCAGGAGGCTGGTTGGGGGTCTTGTTTCGGTTACAAGTGGGACAAGCTCGGATGAATTCTTGGACATCCCGTCTCATCCGCCGCCACCAGAACCGCTGGCGGACCAGATGAAGGGTGCGAGTGATGCCGGGATGACAGGCCAGACGGGATTCGTGCCCCCACTGAATCACAGGTGACCTGAGATTTGCTGGAACAAACAGACGGTTGGGGGCGCTGGTGCTTGGGCCTGGCTGGTCTCGAAGAGCCTCCATGACCTGCTTCTCGATCTCCCAGGTGAGGGCCGCTACGACAAAGTGGCTGGGAAGAATGGGGGCTGTCATGGCGGTGGTCTCGTCCTTCTGAAACATCCGGGAAAGAGCATCAGGTTTGATGTTGCGAGATCCCGGGCGGTAGGAGAGCGTGAAATTGAAGCGCGTAAAGAACAGAGACCACCGCTGTTGACGGGAGTTCAGCCTCCTGGCTGTTTGGATATACTCCAGGTTCTTGTGGTCTGTCCACACTACGAATGGTTCCTTTGACCCCTCTAACCAGTGTCGCCATTCTTCAAGGGCGAGCTTGACAGCCAACAGCTCGCGGTTCCCAATGTCGTAGTTGCATTCGGCAGGGGTTAGCCGACGGGAGTAGAAGGCACAGGGGTGCATCTTGCCATCCTCAGCTGCTCTTTGAGAAAGCACTGCACCCACTCCCACGTCCGAAGCATCTACCTCCACCACAAACTGCCTTGCTGCATCTGGCATCTGGAGGATGGGAGCAGAAGTGAAACATGTCTTGAGGATATTGAAGGCCTTATCAGCAGCTGATGTCCATTGGTACGGTTGTTTAGTGCTGGTTAGCGCCGTGAGGGGTGCAGCCACTGTGCTATAGTTTCTGATGAATCTCCTATAAAAGTTGGCAAAGCCCAGGAACTGTTGCAACTTTTTCCGAGACTCAGGAACTGGCCAGGAAGTGACAGCCGACACCTTCGTGAGATCCATCTGAATGCTGCCCTCGGTCACCACATACCCCAGGAATGAAACGGTCTTGGCATGGAACTCGCACTTCTCTGCCTTCACGAAAAGAGAGTTCTCCAGCAGGCGGCGCAGGACCAACTGGACGTGGTGCGTGTGTTCTGACAGAGTCTTTGAGAATATTAAAATATCGTCAAGGTACACAAATACGAACGTATTTAGCATGTCCCTGAGGATATCATTCACTAGGGCTTGAAAAACTGCTGGGGCATTGGTGAGGCCGAAGGGCATGACGAGATATTCATAGTGGCCGGTTGGTGTGTTGAACGCTGTCTTCCATTCGTCTCCCTCCCTCATCCGCACCAGATGGTAGGCATTGCGAAGGTCCAGCTTTGTGAATACAGTGGCTCCCTGCAGCAGTTCGAAGGCAGACGAAAGTAAGGGCAGTGGGTAGCGATTCTTAACCGTGATGTCGTTCAGACCCCGGTAATCTATGCATGGACGAAGAGAACCGTCCTTCTTGCCGACAAAGAAGAATCCCGCTCCTGCGGGGGAAGATGACGGTCTAATTATCCCGGCGGCAAGAGAGTCATTAATGTAGTCCTCCATGGCCTTTCTTTCCGGGGCTGACAGAGAATACAGACGACCCTTGGGAGGTGCTGTGCCAGGCAGGAGATCAATTGCGCAGTCATAGGGTCTGTGTGGGGGTAGAGATGTCGCCTTGGATTTGTTGAACACCTCTTTCAGGCTGTGGTAACAGGCCGGAACATTGGATATGTCGGGGGTAGCGCTAGATCTTTCCCGGAGAACGGGCAGGGTGGCCCCCTTTAAACAGGTCTGGTGACAACTCCTTCCCCACTCACGGACTGTTCCTGTCTCCCAGTCGATGTGGGGGTTGTGCTGACGGAGCCACGGGTATCCAAGAATGAGTGGTTGGCCAGGTGAGTGTAGGAGGTGAAACTGGATGGACTCCTGGTGGTTTCCTGACAGCAGGATTGTCACAGGGGCGGAGATATGAGTGACAGTGCCAAGATGATGCCCATCCAGGGCTCGTGCAGGAATGGGTTGTGTCAGTTGATGATGGTTCACACCCAGTTGCTGTGCAAGCTCAGGGTCCATGATGTTTGCTTCGGCTCCGGAATCCACAAGGGCGGCCAATGTATGAGTCTTGTCAGAAAGCTGAAGGCGGAGATGAAGCAGGGTTTTTCGGATGGAGGGAGACTGAAGGTCTGTTGAGCTCACCCGGATCTCCATGGGCTCAGGCTGATTGAGTTGGCTATGGGACTTGACAGGCAGGGGCTGGACAGAGGCGGTATCGACCCGAGTGCGGATGGCAGGTTGACTGAGACGGCCCTTCTCCCTCCTCCGGGTCTGTATACGGCGGTCAATGCGGACGGCAAGGTCAATGGCGGCATCAAGCGTTGAGGGCGGGTCATGGGAAACAAGCTCGTCTTTGATATAGTCCGCCAGGCTATGGAGGAAGGCTTGCACCAGTGCCTCTGGGTTAAACGAGCTTTGACTGGCCAGGGTACGAAAGTCAATGGAGAAGTCTGCCACTGTCCGATTGCCCTGACGGATGGTGAGCAGAGCTTGTGACGCTTCGGCTGTTGGCGAGCCTAGGTCAAAGACCTTTAACATCTCCTCCTCAAAGGCACTGAAGGAGGCACAGGCTGGGGTTTGCCGGTCGAATTCCGCCGTTCCCCACAACCGAGCTCGACCGGTGAGATGTGTGATGACATACCCCACCTTGGCTCCCTCTGTAGAGAAAGTCCTGGGCTGTAGTGCAAACTGGATTCGGCAGCTGCACAAGAATGGTCTTACTTGCTTCTGGTTGCCATCAAAACGTTCCGGGTTCCCAATCTTTGGTTCAGGAGCGTGGGGATCTGGTGGCAGCACTGCCGGGCCTGCAGCATTGGGACCTCCAGCGGAGGGATGAAGGAGTGTCGGTGGTACAGGAACAGAAGGACCAGGGGGGGATGCAGGTGGAGTAGCCGGGTTTGAGAGTAGTTGCAGGGCTTGGGCTAGCTGTTGTTGCTGCAGTTGGAACTGTTGTTGCTGCTGGATGAATAGCTGGAGAAGAGAAGCGATGTCGCCAGCCATCCGATTTATGTCTCCCTCAGAGCGTTCCAGTCGCTGTAGGGCAGTCATCTCTGGCTTTTCTTCCATCGTGGTCAGGGAGTGCGCTGGGTCCATGATGGTCAGATCATTCTGTCACGAACAGAAGAGGACCCAAGAGCGCAAGTTCAAATTCAGAGTTCTTTATTGGAGGTTACAGGCGGGAAGAGGAGTACCAGGGGTGTCAGGGGTACTTGGGACACTGGAGTTTTTCAGGGTCCTGTGGTTATCTGTGCTCCGGGGGTCACCAAATGTCCGGGGGTGTCCAGTCCGAGTGCTAGTGTGTGTGTTCCCCAGTGATGGAGCGGCGTATCGGGCTGAGGGTGGTGAAGCGTCTGGGCTCGCTCATCTGGTGGTCGGAGAACTGGGGGAACACACACACAACAGCAATATGAATGGCAGGCAGAAGTACAGATCAGGGCTGGGCAAATATCGTGGTGAGAGACAGAAGGCAGAATCGAGTTACCGGAGGGGCTGAAGATCGGAGAGTAGTCGAGGTCCAGAAGGCAGGTCGGAATAGACGGGGCAGTAGAACAAGGAGGCAGTCAAGAAAGGATTGGTATCACCAACAGGAGTCAGAGCGCAGACAGGCAGGTTACAGGTCCGGGTTTGAAGATGATCTGACAGGGTTTGGCTGAAAAACAGGGCTTGATATACTGGGAGAGGTTAGTGGGGAAATGCAGTTCAGCTGGCAGAGTAATTAGAACAGAGTGAGGCAAGGTGAGGATGGTGAGTGGGAAATGCAGTGCAGCTGGCCAGGTAACAAGAGCAGAGCAGGGCGGAGCCAGGTGGAACTCGTTAGGCAGAGTAGGGAGAGAGTGAGCAGAGTGGCAGAGAATTGAATGCAATTAATGTTGCTACCAGGGAGAGAGAGTGCTCATGACATCCCACACAAGTCACTCACGACTACCCTGCATGCCTCAGTGTGTCTGTGCACCAACAGATAACATAAGAGCTTCTGCAGCCAGAGCCTACAACGCTGTCATCAATCTACTGACCTTGTTTGACTTTACATGGTGGAGAATCATTGTTATAGTGAAATAAGAGTCACTATATTGCTTTCATTTTCCTAAATCTGAGCAGACAAAATCACCCTTTGCTATGCAGGCGTTTCAGCTGACACTTTTAGAATTAAATGAATGAAGAAACCTGAACCATCATTTCCTCAGATGCCTGACACATAAGGGCGAACGGAACAGAAATGTCACTCAGTCATTCAGAGTGGTCTCATGAATGATAAATCTCTTTTCAATTTGAGTCCTCCCTCTGTGTAACCAAACAAAATCTGACTCCCTTACCCTCAACATATTCCATGACCATGCACAGATGTCTCCGAGTTTCAAAGGAGCAGAACATGGAGACGACGAACGGGTTCTCTGCGAAGGTGAGGATGTCTCTCTCAACAAACGCCTGCTGGATCTGGTTCCTAAGGATCAGATTCTGCTTGTTGATCTTCTTCATGGCAAAACGCTGACGTGTCTCTCTGTGGCGCACCAGGTAGACGGCACTGGAGAGAAGGTGAGACAAGAGTGAAAACCGAAAGGACTGGTGGTGCCAAGATGAGGTAAAAATAGAGAAGATATTCCATCTGCTGCAGACATGAATTCCATATAGTGTGGCTGAATGGCTATTAAGACTCAAAACCCACTGGTACAAAAATGTCAAGCCCCACGCTAGTAACCTTTGAATTTCTTTTAATCCTGAACTGTATTTTTGTAGCCTACCTCAGACATATCCTTTCTCTTTTACATGGGCAGATAATGCAGGCTCCTTTCTGATGGAGCCAAGCTTTAGATAAACTCTTAGATAATCTTTTAAATTACAGCAACGTGTGCAATGATTACGGCCAAGAGGAGACCAAACGTTATTGTTTTAAAATCCCCACGGATAGCTTTTTAGTTGTACAGTACACTTCAAGTTCACGCCATTACGTCATCTTTCAAATTATTCTACAGACCAGTGTCTGAATATATGTCCGAAAATGTCTTTTAAAAAAAGTGTCATTGAGTTTTATTGATGTTTTTTAAACAGCTCTTCATGAAGCACTATAATATATGATATTGAGCATGAATGCTGATTGTTGACCTTGGAAATACTTACTGTAATGCTTTTTTTCCCCGGAGCTATCTACCCCATTTCACTGTCTTCCACAGCGTATTGAGGTTAAATAAAAAATACATAGTAGCTTCATTGGATTTGATTTGGTTTGGAGGGGTCAATGAGGTTTTAATCCATTGCTTACCCATACGCTCCATTGCTGATCAGTTTGATGCTCTGAAAATCTTCTTCACTCGGTGGCTTAATGGCTCTCCCTTTTCCCTGGTGATACATTTAACATTTGTAATTCAAGTCAACACAAAGGCTGTTTCAATTAAATGCTCAAATGTCATTGTTTCTTTGATGAGTTGATAGCTGTGTGTGTATGAATGGTGGTGTGTATATGCAGTCATATTGTGTGTGAATACATGTAAACACAGATCTGTCTGTGTTTGTGTGTTCTTCACCTCTGCTGAGTCATCAGTCTCTGGAGTATGAGGACCCTCACTGTCGTAGCTGTCAAGGCTCACGATTTCTGTTGAGAAGCATGTTAGTCAATCAAGCAACATGGTGTCAAAATGAACAGAGACATTTTTCATGCTAAAACACCAAGCCTCCCAAGCTGCTCTGAGCAGATAAACAATTGCAGCTGCTCAGACATCTTAAACAAAACAGCTATTCAATTTTTAAAAACAGATGAAAAACCAAACATGTCAGATCACAGAAAGAAAAACATGAGTTAAAATAGCTTGTTCCTATTCATTTTTCTTGTCTCCTCCTCCCCCTCACTTTGTACCTTCTCCTTTCTTGAGCAGCACTGGCAGCTAATTTTCTGTGTTCTTCCACTCTTGTATGTGACAGCTGCTGGAATACACTGATTATAGTACTGTTTAGTTGAAGCAGGGAAATAATTGACTAATAATTAACTTTGCAAAGCGTTAACAAAGCCGCATTGTAGATATTAACTTAATGTAAAATTAAAGTCACTGAGGTGACAATCCTACATTCTGTCGCTTTTGCTTTGACGCTGAAAACAACTGATCTTGTCAACGGTCTCTATGAGCCAAGGAGCCAAGAAAAGAAATGAGTGTGAAAGTGTGCAAGCAGCTACGTGGGTGTGCATGTGTGCCTTGCATGACAATGTAGGTGCAAAAAAAAGTGCAAGATCAAGATATCAAATGGCACATTGTTAGCAGAGATAAGCTGAGAAAGGCCTGGCAGGCACGTATTCTTCATGAATTCAAAAATAAAACCCGCAAAAGTTTACTGTGAAGAGTCATTGCAGGTCACTTAACCCATCAGCTAATGAACAGCTCCTGATGGATGAGACCGTGAGCGGCTTGAGCAGATGTGAATTAGAAATGTGAATTTGGGGGCCGAGTGTGAGCCATGATGATTAATGAAAGACAGCGATGTCACCACGTCACCAGCCAGCAAATGATCCAGCCAGTCTACTTTACATCTCCTACATCCTTGTGCTGAACAACCAATAAAGCTGATCAAGCTTAATGCAGAGATGTTAGAAGACTGACACTGTGAGACAACTGCACCCGAACAAGACAACCACAGGCTTTTTGACTTAATTGTCTGTATGTTCACAGTTTTCAACACAGGGCAAATATCTGTATATGACTGGATATAGAAGGGTGTCAGTATCAGAAAAATACTGATAGCAAATATTAATGAATTTTTGTAATTCCTATTATTATTCTAAGATTGAATTACTTCCATCAATTTTGGAGATAATTATCCTAAGTTTTGGAAATACAGTCATCATCATTTGGTGGCTTTGGTGGATGTTAACAGGATGTATAATGTTGCCATGGAGTCAGTTAGTAGTGGGCTGTGTTTTTGTGTGTGCCTATATTTCTTTACATTTTGACAAATTGGCACAATTAAAAGTATGCCGAATTAGCTGTTAGCCAGTTCCTGGTTGCAATGTACCCATAAATGTACAGACAACTATCCCTGGATTACTTTGGAACTGAAGGAAACTTAAAAACCTGAAAATTATCAGACAAGTTCTTAAGTTATAAGGAATGTCTTTTTCTGTGATATCTCAGAGGATTTATGGACGTTTGCTCGCAATGGACTTCAGAGATTATATCCTCAGGAAGTGTGGGTCACACTGAATTAAAAAATATGTGCATTAATGTCTGTGTGTTCAAATTTTACTTTGAGTTACACATTTTGACACAAATTGCGACATCCAGGCACTAAGGGTTTTAAAGTTACTTAATTCCCTCGATGAGATGTGTCTCACAGTTACTGTTGCTGCTCCAAGTGCTGATCGTGTTGATAAGCAGGATCAATTAATGGGACAAACTACAATGACTAACTTAAAGGAAACTAGAGGAATAGTTTGAACATTTGGGAAAAAGGCTAATTTGCAGAGAGGTAAATAGAAAGATTGATCTCATGTCTTTCCATTAGGTATGGAGCTAGAGCCAGGAGGTGATTAGCTTAGCTAAAAAAACAGAAGCGTGGGGAAACAGCTAGCCTGGCTTTGTTTTTGAAAAATCCACCTATTAGCACCTCTAAACCTCGCTAATTAACAAGTTATAGCAAAAATAAATACCTGACAAGCTGGGGTTTTAGATGAAGTTATAGGGTGTAAGTATTTCTTGACAAAGAACAGTTTATCCAGTGATAATGTCCAGTGTTAGTGGTCATATTTAGTCACTTTGGACTTTCAGTCTTTATATTAAGCTAAGCTAATCACCTCCTGGCTCACGCTCAGTAACGCACAGACTTGAGAGTGGTATCTTCTCATCTTACTCTTAGAAACGAAGTGGAATAATGTATTTCCCACAATGTTGAACTATTCCTTTATGTGTGGTTTGATGGAATGCAATACAAGATCACTGTTAATTCCTCTTACCACAAGGAAACAGCCAATGTCTAACAGAACAAATTAAAGACTTTACACATATTTTCTGTGGACATACAGTATTCCCTGTTGAAGCTACATTTGTACAACAAAACCCGAACTATATATCTTTTCTTTCCCTTTCTCTTACCCTCCAGTGGGTCTCTGGTCAGCCCCAACTGGCTGATGATGTATCGAGGGATGTCTGCCTTCATCAGTTGTCCCTCCTTGGCATGGTCCTCCGCTGCCTCCAGCAGATGGTAAAACTCTTCAGGGTTGAACTCCTATCATTGGAGAGGAAAATAATTAAGTGCTAAAGAAAGCTACAATATAACGGCAGAAGATCTACCATCATAATTCAAATGCAGTATTCATATAGAGGTACTCCAACAGGAGTACTCCAACAGGAGTACCTCGGTAACACGGTGAACACAATGATCACTGCTTATTTAACATTTAGTGCAGCGATATAAAATATTTTCAAGTCCACAGTTTTAACACCTTCAGAGAGGCCTGAAGGCCAGTGCTGGAGCCACATCATCTCTACAAGTGAATTCACAAAACTCTAATCAGCTCTTGTCGACACTCCAGTCAAGATGATTGCCATTTCAAAATAAACACTTCTCTCTTGACATTTTTTATTAATCCTCAAACTAATTTTCATTTCCAGTGACTGAATTATTTTAAATGATGGCACCGCTGAGTAAGACTGATAACTTAACTCATCTTGCTATAAGACTTTTAATGATATTCTGCCCACAGTCATGATGGTCTCCTAATAAGGCGATATAGTGTGTCTAATATATATTATGACATATTTGTAACTGGAGTAAAAATATGATATGAAAAATCAATTAATTGACTAATTGTTGGTAAATAAGATCTCAGAAAATAGTTTCAATGTCCAATGGCATCTTCAAATTCCTTTTTTTCACCCAGCAGTCAAAAGATATTCAATTTACTATCATAGAAGACTGAAAAAACAGCAAAAGATTTATATTTAAAAAGCTGTAACCAGTCCCTTTGCAAAATATCCTGCTTAGTATGTAACTTGGTCCCAATTTAAAAAGAAAGATTGTTTGCTTATGGTATGTGTTTATGTTTTTTAAAGTAATTATCGGCCAATATATAGTTATATGATTTCTTTTTTTTACTTCCAAATATCTGCTTTAAAATTCCAGCATTGGCCGGGCTCTGATTGGTGCCAATATGTTGATAACATATTACAAGAGAATGCACCACAGTATATCACAATATTGATTATTTTTGCAGCTGGGTAAACCATGATAACTGACCTCCTAGTTAGCAGAAACAAAAAAAAAAAGATAACTGAAGTAATCTTATATTGTGTCACATCACATAAATGCATTTCAGTAATTCAAGGTGTGCCCAACTTATAATTACAAAACTAAAATTTACTTCAACCTGCTGCAAATTCATGACCCAACACGGCTATAGGGCTGTCAAACAAACACAATCAGTGTTAATACACCTCCAAACTTTAAATTGCTTTCTTGAAACATCCTTTTTTCAATGAAACAGCCTTTTGTGGTGTCCTGTGAGATTCAGTTTCATTCCTGTTGGTGGAATAACATTTTGATTAGAAAGCAGAGCCTGGGGCAGCCGGGATCATTTCCCTCCTCCCTGCTCTCTCATATCTGCTCCCCTCGACCGGAGAAAAAAGAAAGAGTACAGAAAGGGGGAATTAACCTGACTCATTGATAGCTTGCTCTGCTCGAGGATAATATCCCTGCAGCTAACAGCCGACCGAGTGTGTGACATTTTCACCAAATCAGAACTCGCAGCTGACTTGAATGCTAAATGAACTCTACGCCCGTGGACAACATCTTATCTGTGTGTGTCTTCTCCTCTATAACCTAAGGGCTGGGAGGATCTTAAGTCCCCTTCCATATCCTGCCTGACCCTATCGACCTCTTCTGGCGGTTGCCTTGGCAACGGAAAGATGAGACGAAGGGTGGTTGGAGGAGGGACCACGCCAATGACAAACATGTGAGGCGATCAATCAGTGAGCTGATAGCCAGGTATGGCTAAGCCTCCTGTGCATACAGAGAGGCTTGTTATTACTAAGTAAGTTGAAGTGAGTTAGGTACTGTAAATATCAACAAGTCAAGGACACGGCTCTGTTTCCCAGCAGATTTTATGTGCTGCTCAGAAGATCAACAAGAGGTGGAGGTGAAAAGAATATTTTACAGTTTTGAGTTAAGTTGGAAAAATATCCTGCAGTGATAAGCGCATACTGATGTACCGACAGCTTAAACAAAACCATGACCTCTACTGCATAATACAGTATCTTAATTCATACATTAAAATCTATTGTATTAATAATGCTTAAGGTGAAACTACATTTACTGGAAGCAAGTGTACATTAGCAACCTTAAGTGTACATTAGCAGCAATTTCTGAATGCAAGGGGATGTCGGATATATGCAACACGAGTGCAACTGTAGAGAGTAGAGCTCTGGTATTGTGTTTTCACATCCACTAGTTTTGAATTTTAATGCAGCTACAATGAATGACCATTTAAAGATACCAAGTCTTTTGCAATTGCACGTTGCTTCCAACATCTGTGACATATTCATAATAATAATAATAATAATTCATTCTATTTATGGCCGCCTTTCACAATGTACAGACGTAATGTGCTAATCTAATAAAAAGTGTTTGGAGGTGGGGAGAGGGTTAATTTCACGGATGGTTTGTGGGAGAGAGTTCCAGAGATGAGGGGCTGGACGGCTGAAGGTTCTAAACTCCATGGTTGCTAAGTGGGCAGGAGGTGTGGTGAGGAGAAGTGAGGAGACAGATCACAGGGTCTGGGAGGGTGTACTGTGTACGGAGGTGGGAGGTTGTGGAGAGCCTTGAAAGTGAGAAGGAGAATCTTGTAGTCAATGCAATATTTGATAGGGAGCCAGTGGAGTTGGTGAAGGGCAGGGGTGATATGATCTATAGAGAGAGTTCTATATTGAATCGCTAGTACCCTGTTTTGTAATGTTTTGACATTTTGTTAGAGAAGTCATTCCTAAGACTTCCTGCTCATTAAAGAGTTTTGTCCGCAGGCTTAAAAGGATACTTCCGCAATTTAGTACTGCATTTCCATGAAGTCGGGGACTCACATTAAAAAAAGAATGGTTCAAAAGTCGAAGCCAAAGAGATATGCTGACATTTAGTCCCTAATATGGGTCAAGCCAAAAATGCTAGATCCTATCTTTCCCATAATGCAACTCTAAAGTGTCTTTCATTAAACACTACCTGCCTTCTAAAGTCACACTTTTTTCAAGCCCCACACCTATACTTTATAATGCAGCCATTTTGCTAAACGTTATAAGTCTCAAGCCTAACCCTGATGACATTATCAAGGTTATTTTTCTGACTATAGAGCGCTCCTTTCAGAGCCTCAAAAGAGATTATACAACTATTTTCACACGCTGAGCAGTACTCCTCTGAGCAGTACTCCTCATGCGACTGAGCTCCATGTGTAAGATCTGTGGAATGCCCCTTTAACAGCAGCAAAAGATAGTCATGTTATGATATGAAAACATTCTGACGAACTCATATTAATAGAAGTAGTGCTTTTACAAAGATCTGTCACTTACTTGTGTTTGAGTACAAGGAACTATAATCTCTTCAAGTTCTTCTGAAGGTAGCTCAAAAACTCTTTTTTTTTTTTTTTTTATCTCTCCAGAATAAACAAGGTGGGGTAAAATGTCTTGTTCTAGCAGCTGTACTGCTGGACTGTGGACACTTAGAGCCTGAACATTCAGAAACACATGTGAGTGTACATAATACTGTATGATAGTTGTATGATTGTTTCCTCGTTCTTTTCTGATGACTGAAATACTAAAATTTTGCTTTTAATTATTTACTTATTTATTCTTTCTTTCTGCAGCCATGGGGTTAAAGGTATATAGGGCATAAGGGGTAGGTATGAATTGTATTGGGCCTATATTTGTGTTGCTAATTTGTCATAATTTGTTTTTGATTTCTATATTGTAAAGATCTAAGACAGATGTGTGGGCACACAGACTGCATGCAGGTATGTATCATGGCATGTACATTCCTTGGATGAGTGTATACATATATCCCTGTTATCTTAGATCCCTGTGTCCCACCAAACTAGATGGGAAAATAAAACTAAAGAAATTTGTGAGAATGCGAAAGGCCCTCAGACAAGGATCTTGTCACTTGAATCAATAGATGCTCATTTGGTGATTCCATTCCAGTGTGTTGAGTGACTGTTTCACAAAACTCACAACATTATCAGGTAGAGGGATAAAACTCACCAAACACTCGAGGAGCCTGGCTGGACGAGATATGATGATAAAGAGCTTTTTGACCAGCTCAATGACGAAGGTGAGTTCTGAACTCTCTGAGCGCTCATAAGCCTGATAGCGAGGGAGAGACAGGCAGACAGAGAGACAGGTTAGTGATGTGCAGTGTTTGAACTGACATTCCTCTCCACCTCCACGACTCGCGTGTCACAACTCACGTCATGCAGCAGCTTCTCCAGGTTCTCCTGCAGTTCACAGAAGTAGACACTGGTGATGAGACCCTCACGTGATTTGGTCAGGCAGTCTCTGGACAGCTCAGCTACCTGGTGGTGGATGAAGCTAAGGACCCCATCGGCCAGTGGCCGGACGCTCTCTGGGCAGTAGTTGTGGATGAACTCTGCCAGCCTCTCCTCCATCTGAGCTGTGGCCTAAATGAATTCAAGATGATGGTTAACAGACAGTTGCTATCATGTTGTCAAGCTGCCCCCACGTTAAATCACCAACACTCAGTTTTTCTAAAGCCGATAAGCATCGGTGGTGTCTTGACACCTGTCATTGCAGGCTGATGTGTCAGTGATGAAGCGCATCAAATCTTATTAAAGGCAGCAATTTGATCACATTCCTTCCCTGGATGGCGACATCCCAGCCACAGTACCTTGACTACTGTCTGTAGGCATGTCTGGTGTGTTGTACAGCTGTCAACTGACGCACAACCAGTGATGACAACATTGACATATCATCACCTTTTAAGTTGATATGATAAACAGTTGCTTATTTACATATCCAGCAGTTACAAAAATAAAGGAACACAATGACGAGTTAGAGTCGTGTTTCTGGTACCCCGATGAATCAAAGTTCAATATTCACTCTTTTTAAACTGTTTTTGGTCTCTACCAACTCCTGAGGAAAATATCTGTCTCTTTAGCTGCTAAATGTTCCACCATGTTTACCAGCTAGTTGCTAACTACTGTATGGCTGTCTGCTGTTTGGTGCAGGCAGTGTACTGTGGATGTTTAGAGCTTTTTTACTGAAAACAGCTGCCTGCTGCGGTCGAAAACGACACTATGAGAGCGATAAAAGTAAACCAAAATAGTAAAGATCGGACACCTAACAATGAGACAATGAGCTGAAACTCTCTATAAAGTAAACCCGAGGGGGAAGTGCAGATTCAGGGGATAATTCATTTAGAATGCTGTAGGTTCAACACTACGAGCCCTTTCACATTGTCATTTCATTCATTTTTATTATAAGACATTTCAATTATAGCTGCTATAAAATGTCACACTTGACAAAGAATATAATGTTTAATATCTATTAAGGGACTGACATTGAGAATTAGCTTCGGCTAAAATGTTGTAGTATGTAACATGTTTTATGTAACATACTTGTCCCTATCTAAATGAACTTAAACTTAATGTGAAAAAGTAAGAGGCAAATAGTTAAATTGTCTTTTGGGAAGAACATGAGGCAGTCTGACTTATTCCAAGTATTTTTTGTTGTGTTACAGGTTTTATGTGTTTTTTTTTTTATATGTGCTGTTGTGGAACATGAAAGAAGATGTGTGGAAATGATTATCCCCATGGGACAATACAGACTCTATCTATCACTTGTGTAACAAATGTTTAAAAAACATATGACGTCAGAATTTAGACCCCATTAAGCATCCATTAAATACTAATTATGAATTACTATTCCAGTCCTAAGAAGTGTGCAACTGTATGTAGGAAGCCTTGTTAGCACTGCTTCACAATGCATCACTGTGAATGAGCACAGGGTGATGGTGCTGGTGTATGTGTTTGTGAGTACAGGCAAGTGTTTTGAGGAAACCGGCTTGCAGAGTGACACACATTTCCTGACATACATTTCCCTGTCCATAGAAATAGTTATCTAGTATCTAAAAGTATCTCTTAGACATTGAGTCGTGTATCTATGTCTCAGTATATAACGCATGCAGGCAGCTTTAAGAGGTTAGCTTACAGTTTGATTACATATTGGCCTGGAGCAAGATACCTGATCTAATTTGACTTTGCTAGACCCGACTCATAGGTCAGACATGGATGACCTCCAGGAGTCTTCACACATTGCAGTGTCAACAGCTTACAAAGAACTGTAAAATAAAATCTCTGAGGCTGCTCTCTGACTGACTGTCTTTATGTTGGAGATAGGAAGGGAATAGTAACAAGGGTGCCGAAATACAGAGATCACAGCGGAAAAAGAGGCAGGAAACATTTGGACTCTCCGTTGCTGGGAGTCAAACTGCAGACATTACAGTTTTATGGTATGCGCCCTAACAATGATGCTACTTGGGATACTTACAGTACACTCAGACTGATCTGCTCCTTGTTTAAGGAAAATACTTTTGTGAATGATCAGCTGTTGCTCTCAGAGCATTTGGGGATACTACCCTAATGTTGCTGTAGTCGTTAAACATCTCCAAATCTTACTAGCTTATATCATTTTGAGGTGGTCATATCCCTCCAACTAATCCAAAATGTAGCAGCCTTTTTGATCTTCACCCCATTGCTATGCTCCCTACATTAGCTTCCTGTAGCTGATTCAGTCCCTGATGTTAGTCTACAAAGACTGTACTGGTACCCGTCTACTTCCCAGGTAAAACCTTTTTGCTCCAGCAAGAACTGTTCGCCTGGAGCAATTCTCTGTTTTAAAGAATGATTTTTTTAGCTTGTTTACTTGTTGTTCTGGACACATGTTCATCCCCTGTGGCGTTCAACATATCGTCAGCTAATCACCAACATGATCTGAATCCTGCCATTACAAATAATGAGCATTAATGTGTGTCACCCTGGAAAAAAAAATACTCTACCAAATGTTTAAATGTGAATCAGTGTAGCTAAAGAGGTATGTATGCATACTGTTTGAGTGCGTATTTAATGTGTACATGGATGCATTGTTTACTATTGTGTATTTGTTTGTATGAGGCCGACCTTGGGGAATCGTTCCTTGTAGACATGGTTCATCATCACTATTTCATTGTCGTAGCAGGATGGAGAGCGCCCCGGGCTGAAGAGAGACAAACACAAAGCAGGAGAGAGTGAGGGGAGGCAGCCAGTGAGACGCAATTCTGTACTGTTCCCTTGAATAAAGGAATAATTCACTGCTTCCCCTCATGTCCATCCTGTCTGTACATTATGCTAATCGACCGAGTGCACTCAGTTTAGTTTCTCCAATGGATCTGGTGACCTCCTGCACGTCACACCACACTGTAAAATGCTAATGGTACAGACGTCAGACAAGCATGAATACATTCAGTCACATGCACACTCTCCTATACACACACACACACACACACACACACACACACACACACACACACATGCACAGATATAAGGAGAAATCAACACGTGGCGGAGCCCCCCCCAAGAAAAATGTAGTACTTGTTATATCATGAAACTCATACAGTGCCAAAATAAAGGAACAAAGAAAAAAGCATATTAAACAGTTTAGTGTCACAATGATGTGATATGAATACAGGTACAAAATAAAGGCATTCTGTATACTGAAACCACAAGACAGGAGATAATCTAGGGTAGCAACTGCTGAGGAGCTTAATATTAAAACTGAATACTACATGTAAGGACATAACTTGAGCATTTTCTTCTACTTTCTACTTCTACTTTAATACAATTCAGGGGTAAATATTTTACTTTTCTTAAGATTTTACACACAAAACATACAAAGATGTATCTACCCGGTAGTACTGTATATTGTAATAGATTAAGGCCTAAACCAATAATGTATGTGAGTGTGTCTCTCAATACTTTCCAACTTTAACTCAGTCACTGAAGATGAAAATCTATTAAATTTAAAAAAACAAAAAGATTCAATAATTTTCTAAAACAGCTGGGCACTGCAGTTTTAAGCAAACATTACTTAAACAGGAGTAAAGAGCTCATCACATACAAATGCTGTTTATAATCTAATATAATATACTGTATACTTTGGATAGTTCAAGTACATTTTGTTAATATATTTATGCACTTTTACTTACTATTAAAATGTTGATTGCAGTACCTTTACTTGAAATATTTTATAGTGTGATATTGTTACTTAGTTAAAGGATCTGAATACTTCTTCCACTGCTGTTTTTATTAATATCAATATATGATAATAAACTGTACACACCTGGAAGATGAGAAACTGTATACACTACTGTATGTGTAGATTCACATGAGCAGGAAATATGTTTTATATTTACATTATATTTACATTATACTAATAAATATTGTCTTTAATTAAAAAAAGAGCTGAGGCTCTCCTCTTATTAAAAATGGCAGCTGTAGAAAATAAAGCATTCAACAGCACTGACAAATACATTATAATACATACACAATAATATTTCAATTATAAAAGATAAGCAACAAAAAGGCCTGTACTCTAAGTCAATGATTAAGAGCCCTCTGCATATCTTCATGACAGAAGAAAGTTGTTCCTATACAGACTAACTAAAGTTTTCCTTTCATAATCCTAAAGGGCAGCCGAATGTCCTTTCATAAAAGCTTGACATGATGAATTTTGGTTACCTTTGTTTTCTTTTTCTTCACCAGATAATCTCCACAAATCAGCTACTTAAAAATAAGGCTTTGAGCAATGTTGGTATGTTACTTCTGCAGTCAGAAAACAACCTTATGGTTTAAACAATGAATCATAACTGTTTTGTATCTGGAACAAAAATGTCACAGCATAATGTTTATGCTAAGTCAGTGACTGGGGGCTACTTCCTGCTATTAGAAGAAACCAGCACTTAAGTCCTTCTGCTCCCATGAACGAATTGCATGTAAAAAACCTAAATCAAAGTTGGCGAGATGCCCAGCCCAGTGGCTTGTCTTCATTTGCTCAAACTGTCTTGTTGCCCATGACCTGCTGGGCTCTCACCTGAGGCTTCGAGAGCGAGGGCGGGCGTGCGGCGAGCGTCGGCCCCCGTCATCGTCCGTGATGCTCTCGGTGCTGCCAAAGTGCTTGGACAGGAAGTGCAACTCATCCATGGTCGGCTGGAAGGGAAGCTGGTGCAGACGCTCCTGGGATGAGCTGGATGACTGGAGGGAGACATGAAAAAGAGACAAGGTTAAATTATTAACTGCTCTTTGTTAGGTTTCTTTGAAAAGCTTCTGTTGCAGCTGCAATGTCAATGGTTTAAAAATAGATATCCAGTGATTGATTAAAAACAAATGGCAAGAGCACCTTAATCGATGTGGTGATGAGAAGAGAAGAGAAGAGAAGAGAAGAGAAGAGAAGAGAAGAGAAGAGAAGAGAAGAGAAGAGAAGAGAAGAGAAGAGAAGAAATTGTGTACTATGATGTGAGTGGGTGGAAAGAACTGAAACAAAGAAGCAACTAACTTAAAAGAACAAGGAAGGAAGAGAGAGAGAGAGAGGTGGAAAAACAAGAAACATATCCAGAAGGAGTTAGTGTAGGAGGGCAAAAGAGAATAATTTGGACTAAATACCAGAGCAAAAAGACTGCAGGGAATGACCACCTAAAAGTTGACTGCTGCCTTAAGTGTCTGCTGCCTCCGGGGGTTAATGGCAGCACTATTCACTTTTAAACAAAACACTTTTCTTCAGTGCAGGAGGAAAAAACCAGCCTGGATCAATGGGAGGCTTAATGAGCACATCTCCCGATGGTACACCATGGTTGGCATTGGCCACACAATGATTTCTGCTCTAAAAATCCATTAGAGACTCCATTCAGGTCTTACCTACTTGAAAGCTGCAGAAAAACACTGACATGATGATGTTGTGAATGCAGCAGGTCCAGTCAACAGAATCAGAGAGACACAGAGAGCTCGGAGACTGAGGAAAATGCCATTGGATATGATGGTTGTCATGAATGAAAAACTCATATCTGCCTCGTTCCTTTGCGCAGTCACAGGGTGCATCTCAATTTTACTTCATACCAGATTTCCTTCACCTGCATCTTAGTCCCTCTCACTGAAGATATGGTGAGATATGGAAGATATATGGGGGATATGGAAGATATATATATATATATATATATATATATATATATATGCAAGGAAATATGCAAGGAAATAGGAATTGCTTTTAGAAAATTATCATCATCATCTTAAGTCAGTTTTCTGAAGATGGTTCCACAGCTGGATCACTTGTCAGTCAGCCTCAACAGCTCCTTAGTCTTTTGATGCCTTAGAGTGTGTATGTGCACATATATATGCACTAATAATGGAATAACAAGGGTGTAAAGTTACCATTTCTAGCACTATTACTTTGTTTCATATTTCCTCCTACATGGCAAAACAGAACGTGAAATTAGTCCCTGCATGTTTTCCCTTAAAATAAACCATTTGCAGCATCCACAGCTGCATCAAAACTTGATTCAGTATTTGTAATGTTCAAGGTCCAACCACCGTTTGTAAATGGACCTCACTGCCCAGAGACTGAATGCTCATGAGCAATTTCTACATCAGCATGTTTTTTTAACAAGCTAATTTAATAATTCATTTGAAATCTGCATTTCTGTTTGTAAATTAATTATTTAATAAAAAGTCTTATGATGAGAGTGTCTTATAATTTGTAGAAATGTTTGGGCCAAAATGTTTTTGGCAAAGTGGAAATAATGTACTGTATACAGGCTATCTTAATATAGCCACCAATGGAAGACGTGTTAATTGTTGAAAAGACGACAGACTATTTTCTTCTTCCTGACTATAATTTAAGATTAATAAAAATTTGAACTTGGGAGTGATATGACTGATATTTGTCCTGGTATAAAACTACAGTGTTGTGGCGAAGCAGTCAGGGCAGCCCAATCAGCTGCAGCATCCAACAGCAGATTTAACAGATTTCCAACAAAGGGAAATTAAAATTGGGATGTACCTGTAAGGTTTCATCCTTTGTACTTCCTCCACTTTTAACTGTTTACATTTCTGCAGCTTCCAAGCATAAATTTGGTTCACATCTACATGTAACAAATGTCTACACACACACACACACACACACACACACACACACACACACACACACACACACACACACACACCTTTCATCTACTTTGTTCAGTATGCAAGGGTCCTGCTGTAACTAGTCAAGTGAGTAATGGCCCATGTAAGAACTAGCAGAGCACTGAAACCTGACAGGATGGAAGGGGGGGGGGAGTGATGGAGGTAGAGAGGAGTATATGGAGAGACTGAGAAGAAACCATCTTCAAACTCATCTACCGGTAAAAAGAGATCAATAAGTCATCTGCAGCGTACTGTATGTCTTTCTATATGTGCTGCTGTGAGGATGTGTATGAGAGGAAGTCAGACAGAAGTGTACAGGAGGTAGATTATGAGTCAACACCTTGTCTCCACCTGAGCATCATGCACATTAAGGTCCATTTCTCAAATGGACTATTTACCAAATGGGCCTTGGCAGAGTTCATTTCTCTGAGTAGTCTCTTATGCTTCACTCAGACAAAAGTCAACGTTGTTGTTGTTGTCCCTCTGTTTGCTTCAAAACAGGTTTCCACCTACACTCTCTCTTATTTGTCTCTGTTACCACTCCATCTCCGCTTCTCTGGCGATAAAGTGATGCATAGAGAAATAGTAACTGGAACAGGGAAGAAATACAGATTGGTTATATTTCCCTGCTCCATTTTTTTTTCAGAAAGGCCAAGTCATCAGCTGCAGAGAAATCAGGTCGATCATATCTTAGCAGCTGATGAGTTATTTTTGTTCCTGATTTTCATGTGATGTATGTTCCTTAGCGCTTACATGCTTTTAAACAATCGGCTGAGACACAAAGTCAAAGAACACAGTGGTGTGTGTGTGTTTGTGTATGCATGGCATTTAGCTGCAAGGGTGGCGTGTAACATTTCAAAGCAGAGCGAGACCAAAGTAGAACAAGCAGCTTTTAAAACATTAGCACCAGTGGTGCAGTCTAATGTATCGTAGTGGGTATACTGTACTGTATATATATATATATATATATATATATATATATATATATATATATATATATATATATATATATTAAGGGTGCTCCGATCGATCGGCCACCGATCGGTATCGGCCGATAATAGCTTTAAATAGTTCGATCGGTGGTCTCCATAAAGGCCGATCAGATAGGCCGATCAGATGACGCACTACCACGGATGTATTAAGAGCGCACTACTCCTGAGAACATTTTCAAAATGGCGGCGTCCCTACATTCAGCGGTCTGGCAGTTCTACAAGGTATCTGAACAGTGGCAGAACAGCAGTTGGCCTGCGGCAGGCCGCGGAACGAAGGCGCTACTGCTTTTAAAAAGCGGCTGACATCGGTGGTGCTCCGGCAAACGTGTTTGCAATTACGCCATTCTGACGCTTCTACTGCCTCTGGAGCACCGCTGGTGGTCCGCCGACTCATTGCTATCTGGGAAAAAGACAATACACTAGCGATTAGCAACTTGTGTACCGAGGAAATACCACGAGGCGGAAAGCTCCAAAGACATTTCAACACCACCAACCTCATCAGACATTTGAAGGTTAGTCACAGAAAGGAGGATGAGGAGTTTTCAAAGTTAGCTAACGCTAAGGCAGAGCGGAGTCGTGTAGCTAGCAGCTCCGGCGCCGCTCAAACAGCTGTTTCCCCGTGTGTGTGTGTGTCGGTCCGTGTGTGTGTGTCGGTCCGTGTGTGTGTGTGTCGGTCCGTGTGTGTGTGTGTCGGTCCGTGTGTGTGTCGGTCCGTGTGTGTGAGCCGTGTAGCTAGCAGCTCCGGCGCCGCGCATATCATAGTGGGGGGTCTGGGTGTCCTCCTCCTGGGAAATGAAGGAGCAACTTCATTTTTGTTGCATTTACGCTTTAATGCACCAATTTACGGTGAAAATGCCTTTATTTAGCCTATGCGAAGAAAAAGAACACAGATGATAATTCAAAATATATCAAACATGCAATGGAAATTATGCTGTTGTGTTTTTTTTTAAGTGGATATATGGAAATCCTTTCTTAGTGGGTATACTGCGTATACCTGCATATCACGTAGACTACACCACTGATTAGCACGCACTGATTTTATGCATGAAAATATATGCAAATTAATTCTGTGAGTGAAATACATATTCATGCAAAGGATACAAAAGCCCACCTCATCAATTTAGCAATGGATGAGAAATATAACATACAGTTTTGTGTGTTGATTTCATTGAGCTAAATTATAAAGAGAAGAAAAAGCAGACCTCACATTTTAGTGTTACTTTTCTCCTGTTTCTCCGGTAAAAATGGAAATGAAAGGAAGTACAGTGTTTGCTTACCATGCTGTAAAGAGGGAAACATGAATGCATTTCTCAGTGAAAACACATTTCTCTGGTGACTGACCAGAGGCCTCACATTTTACTTCAGGGGACTTTTTAGAAGATTGCTTGTGTCCTGTTTGATAGCCTCAAGTTTTGGGTTACCAGGGAAACAATTACAGTTGTCAGCTCTATGCTACATTTGAGAAAGCATAAGGTGCAGTGGCTGCTACAGTTATAAACACGACAGATGACTTGACCGATCCACATTCATTACAGTAAAATTTTGTGTAATTTAGTGTGGGTCACCAACTAGATCTTTAGTGCCACAGCAATCACTGGCCTTACATTACCTCATATAAAAATGGAATTCAACACAGTGAGGTACACAGATTTTAAATTTGGTAAAACAAAACAATGGTATTAGATTGGTTGAGGAAATCAGAGGAGAGGAAAAGTTGGATCGCACATCCCGAATGATTGCTGTGTTCTATCCTCAAGAAGACGAGATGCTGATAAATAAATACAAAATCAAACAACTGCATAAGAGCTAGGAGTGTTTTTTTTTTCTCTTTCTCTTACTGTTGAACTGGGTGTATTGGTGCCATATCCTGAGGAAGGCAGAGAAGCCAAGGACCATCTACGACCATCAGCCCTGAGGAAAGATAAATAAAAGTGAAAAAGGAGAACATATGTTAGAATCAAATACTGTATTCTCTATCACTTTCAACTCCAATATTGGTTTCTATTTTAGTCCCTCCAAACAACACAGTTATACTAAAGCAATCCCACCACCTTCCCTTTCTTTCTATCCAATTACACTTTAGTTCCTTTTATTCCTCTCTCCCCTCAGGCGTTCTCCAGCCATGTCTGCCACTTCCTTTGAGTGAGTGATGAGGGAAACATGTTTGGGCTGAATCCTGGCACCATGCCCCACAATTTAG
Organism: Gymnocephalus cernua; assembly: GCA_023631565.1. Lineage (NCBI taxonomy): Eukaryota > Metazoa > Chordata > Actinopteri > Perciformes > Percidae > Gymnocephalus > Gymnocephalus cernua. The sequence goes on along the minus strand of CM042427.1, from coordinate 25,269,014 downwards.
TCACACAGACTTTTGATGTGAGCAGCGTAGGTCTAAGACAGGGCCGTGACAGGCAGTTTCATTTTTGTGTGTGTGCGTCACTGTGTGTGTTCCCTAGAAAGTTTCACTGCGTGTGTGTGTGTGTGTGTATGTGTGCGTGTGTGTATGACAAATAATCCTAACAACAATTTCACTCGACTACTTCGCACTGCCTTCGTAGGTTGCATGTGTGACTTATTGTGTGAATGAAGGAGGAATGCCAACCTGCGAGAGGAGGCAAAGGAAAAGTGAGCAGGTCCACTTGGTGAGAAGTTGCGCGGGCTGTCCAACGGACTGCTTCCTGTTAAAATACATATGGACAGAACAGAGCCGAAAACATACAGTACACTGTAGGTTATTGGCCAGGATAATTTACCAAAAGTAATGTTAGCTTTTAGGTAACTATACAAGTCATTTCCATTTCATTTAGTCACTGTCACTTTTAAAGAAACATTGAATTCTTATCAGTTGACATCAGTTAAAATTTTGATCCATTCTGAGTCATTATCAGAGAAACTGAAAACACTGGAGTTATAAAAACGACAACGGTGTGTATTCACTCTGACAGCTACTTCCAAGACACCTACCGTAATGGTGTATCTTATACTTGATCCTGTCCTACACTATTAGTAAATAATTAAACGTTAAGTTAAAGAGCAACTTAACACCAGCTGAAAATCTTGTTGTTGCTGACCTCTAGTGCAGTGGTGCCAGAACATTTTATACCACGGCATCTCTCCTTTTTTTATCATGGCACCCAGGTTCAGTTGTGTCAGACTGTGCTGAGTGCTGAGATGAATCAGCATTTGTCAGAGCTCTGTTTACAACGAGAAACCTTTCCATTGTTTGCTATGATTGTCAGTATTTGTCATTGCTGTGCAACTTGAAAACTCACAAGCCAGAAAAGCTTAATGCGTTACTATGACAACTGGCAACTGTGAACTGGATGGACGCAATTGAATAGACCTACAACCAATCAGAGCAACGAAAACAAAGTAGCTCTGAGCGACGCATGCAAGTTGGGGCGGAGCTTGGTCTGATTTGAAGCAGGAAAGAAATGCCGGTCGGGTCATAAACTTTCTCAAATTAAAGAAAGTTACAACAGTACACTAAAATGTGTTTCTGAAAACATTGTAGGTGAGCAGGAAGCAATACAGCAACAGAATCTTGATTCATTTTTGATCAGCACTGCCTAGTTTGACAGTTTAATCTAAGTTTTGTGAGCCTGTGTCAAATTACTGGGGGGCGGGGGGGGGGGGGGGGGGGGGGGGAATTGATTCACGTATATATCATGATTCTTTTGGTGATGATGTCTTTTTTACTTATTTCATATCAATAACAAAATGTATGTGATGTCAATTAATAGGTCAATTAAAAAAACTAAATACAATGGGTCCAATATACTGTTTACTACTGTATTATGTCTATAACCTTTACTGACCTATGTGTCCAGGCAGTGGAGAGTGCGGCCGTGGCAGGGTGGGCGACGTACTGGTCAGGATGAGGCTTTTCCGGTTACTGGTTCTGCAACTAGAACATACACGAGAACAAAGAGCATGTCAATATTTGTCTTCATTATATTCTCCATCGATACCAGACAGATGATAGCTGACACACACACACACACACACACACACACACACACACACACACACACACACACACACACACACACACACACACACACACACACACACACACACACACACACTGAGTGACCCCCAGGTTAATGAATACACTGTGTCTGTGTTTGGCTTTGAGTCTGTGTGCTTACTGGTCACCCTGAGTAAATGTATATCCTACAGTACAGTATGTGTGTAGGCTTTGTTGTTTTTATAGGCAGGTCATAATACAAGACTTTATTGACGTCCACCCACCCATAGGGTAGAGCAACCAAGCAACAAAGACTTTTCATTTCCTCTAGGTGCAGCCCCACAATAGCTGCTGCCATGAAATATAATGGCAGGAGTGATGAGGCGATGGAGGGATGGGGAGACAGATGGAGAGGAAGAAAAGGACCAGGGAGGGCAGGTATAGACCATAATGAAGAACTGAAATGATTGTACTATTAGGCATCCTTTGCTGCCACCACTGCATGTGTATTTGAAAAATTTTACAAAGGAGCACACACAGAGATGCACAAGCTTACACAACAGTTCATGAAGTGAGAAGTGAATTTTATAGGTGTTATTTTCATGTGTGGTTTGGGTTTTGCTCATAGGCCTTTCTTGCTTGTCTGTGTGCTTCAGTGGAGTGCCTGTCAGATCACATTTTGCAGAGCAGAACCACATCTGATGAACAATACAAGTTTGCTCCATGTTGCATCAGCCAGCACACTGCTCGACATCTGTGCTGTAAATCAGAGATGCACACATAAAAAAAAAACACCGCACAACAACACACATCGGTCATTTGATGTTTCTCCCTTGATCAATAATCTATATCCTCCCGCATCCTCCCTTATCTCTCCCTCTTTGTGATGTGAGTCTTCAGCAGTTGTTTCTAGCACTCTGAGACATCAAACCGCTGGCAGGATTTTATCGGTGGCAGTGCGACTCTGTGGGCGCCAGCTGAGAGAGAGCTTGTACTCAACCTTGCAGAACAGAGGAGGAGCATATTGAAATATTTAAGTGAAATGCATTAGCTTAGGAGGAGGGCTGGAAGTGGCTTAACACCATCCTTTGCTACAGCGATCAGAAGAAGAAAAGGGGAAAGGGTGAGGGAGGAGAGAGGAGAGAGGAATAAAAGAACAAAACTAAAAAGTGAAGAGACTGGAGGTGCATACAGTATATTCATCTAATTTCCTTTCTGTCATACACACACTTCTCTTTTTCTTCTTTTCTTTGTGCCTGCAATCGTCTTTCATTCCATTTGCTTCTTAACTCGTAGTCTCTCAAATACACATTTTGATTGCTGCTCTTCCTCAATCAAAAGCTGAATCACTTGAGGATATGCAAGTCAAGATTCACTCCAGAACATATTCTTAGCTTTTGATTCATGATTCATCACATCTACAGCAGCTTGACTCTACCAGTGAATCACTATGTTTCAAACCACATATTACAGGGAAAGGGATTTCATCCTACCTGCCGCGTTCCTGTGACTTATTATTTTCAGTCTCAATAAATCTCTTCACCATCTTTTGATAACTCCTCACTCATCTGTTTCTCCTTCATTTCTTCCATTTCTCTGGCTTTGTTCTCATTCTGCTTTCTTCTTCTTTGCAATTAACTCTCTGAATGATGAATCATTGAAATGTGGGAAGTCCGGAACTCCCCTTTTCAGGATTATAGAGTTGACTAAACTATTAAAGACAGTAACAGAATGAAAACCCACAAGGGCAAAGCAATCTAATCTTCCCATGAAACCAGAAGCATCTTGCAGTCACTATGGTTTATAACATTATCTTAAATTAATGCTGTAAAAGGGCATCTTGCCCAAAGCATTTGTACTGTAAAAAATAAATTAAAAAAAGGTTAAAATGTTATACTCCAGCAGCCAGCCACATATTTATCACCAGTAAAGGTCACAGAGTTCTGCTACTTGTATTCCTGCAACAACGAGGAGGAGAAGAGACAGAATCAGGAGGGGGAAGAGGAGGGTAAAAACATCCATCCGTGGATGCTCTAACTGTTATGTATCTGATGTATTCCAGTGAATGCTATTGTATTTTGGATTTTTTGATTATTTTTGTTTTGTTTTTTGGCCACTTGGGCGAAGCGCAACAAGCTGTAAACAAGTCATTGACATATCATCATCTAATAAAGTACTCATATGGTGATGAACATGTTACATACAGTTGCCTAATTACACATGCCGCAATATTAGACTTTCTTGGAGATATGTTTGTGTCCACCTGACAAATGTAAGTCTCACTCTCCTTTGAGCTCTATTTTGGTCTCCAACAGCTCCAGAGGGAAATACCTGTCCCGTTAGCTGCTAAATGCTCCAATACGTTCACTAGCTATAGCTGCTAACTGTGTCTGTGAGCAAGTAGTGTTCAGTGGGCAGAAAAATCCAAACAATGAACTGAAAGACATTAAATGACTCTTGAGAGAGCTGAGGACAATCACAGTGTCTAGTGATATCTCTCTCATCATTTATTAGCTTAAAGATGCTGAACCAACATTAGCCTCCAGCACAGGTTCAAGGCTTCTTGACATAAACGTTTTAACAGTTGCTCAGCTCTACTGGGGGGATGAACACCATTACCTCAAAAGATGTTCCCTCATTTGACATTTTGATGATGGTAGTGGAGAGTGCAGTCTATCAAGCAGTGGGCATGTTCAGCATTTCTATACATGTCACTGAGCAAATTAGTATATTGCTCAATTGTATTATCACGATACAAGTAGTACTGGAGTATCATGCGGCACATCTGTATTTGTTTATCTCTTAAATCTTTAACCCAAGTTTGTCCTTGAATTGGTAAATGTACATAGTATAATAAAATAGAAAAGAAATGTGTATATACATGTAGAACTAATGGGTGCACATTAGAAATGACGGTGCAACACAAGAATTTAAGTGCAGAGTACAGCCAACTATTAGTACAAGTTATAAATTGTAAACAATGAAAATAATAATAATAATAATAATAATAATAATAATTATAATTATAATTATAATAATTATAATAATAATACGACAACATTATATTAAAAAAATATTACCCTAGTAACTGGCAATACTTTGTATAATTTGTCCATATTCCTCTTAGACTAAACAGCAAAATCATCAGAAAGGCAATACAACATATTTGAGGAGTAGTTCATATTAATCCTGCCTTGCCCTCAAATCCCAGCCACATAATTAGCCGTCGCAGTGGTGGCAGTCAGTGGTTACAAGGTTACAGGAGCTATAGGTGGCTGTAAGGACGTAGAACTAGCATGCTGTAGATTAACCTGACTGGAAAAGCACAGAAGATAATAGAGGTGGGAATGTGTTAGCAAAATGTGTGTGTGTGTGTGTGTGTGTGTGTGTGTGTGTGTGTGTGTGTGTGTGTGTGTGTGTGTGTGTGTGTGTGTGTGTGTGTGTGTCTGTGTGTGTTTGTGTAAAAATGTGACTTTAAATCACTCTGTCATGGTTATGGTCATGCAGCCTGGGCTCACCTCAATTTGGTTTAAAAGGTGCCTGCATGCGTGCGTGCGTGCGTGCGTGCGTGCATGCGTGTGTGCGTACGTGTGTGCCTTAGGATGTTTTGTACGTAAAAGAGAGACAGAGACAGTTAGTATGCTGCACATCACCCTCCTTGAATCATAAATCTAAAGCTGTCTCTAGTTTTGTGGTCAAACACATTGTCAGTTTACAGCCAAACAATCCTGCACTATATCATCCACCACCCTCTTCTACTTTCAGGTAGATGGTAATGTTTGTTGTCATCCACTTACACATAAATACATTTTAAACAGAAAACTGAAGCGTTGCTGAAAATGAGACAATTTCCTTTTAAATATTAAATCCAAGATTAGATCCAATTAAGTTAATTATAAACAAATGATTGTCTATCCATAATGAACTGAATGACCAAGAGGTAGAAGAGATGAAGAGGGAGAGGGAAGAGGATATTAAGCAGAATGCACAACGTTACCATAGCAACACGTTTAGAGTCACAGTGAAGTGAATCAAACAGTAACATCTACAACTGATTCCTTTTTTTCTACCTTCACCAGAGCTCACAGTGAGAAAAAGACAACTCTTGTTAAACAAATGAAATAATAAAAGGCGAGCATCAGACTGAATCAGCTCTGATCTGAGGCCATAAATATGATCTCACCCTGCACTCAACCACAAAACTGTGAGTAAGTGTTTGTTGATACGGCTGGAAGCCAAAGAATGTTTGTGTGTTTGTATGTGAATGCCTGTTGTATAATCCATCATAATCCAATGTGTAATCCATCATGCAAACTCAATCTGTGTGTGTGACAGAGGAGTATAGTGGTGAGGTGCGTGGTGCTGTCAGTCAGACAGAGTATGATTCATCGGGGTCAATGGTGCATGCTGCTATTGTGTGGGCCTCTGTTGACGGACACCAGAGCAGATGAGAAAGCCGCGAGTGAGAAACAACTTTTAATATGTGATAGAGAAACAAAGTATGATAGTGTCAGGCTGCCGTGTCTGTCTAAATCTGTGAAAAGGTGCAAAGCAAATCAATGTTTTTTTCTGTTTATGCAGGATGCAGGTGGTTTTTGTATCCAGGTGGTCTTAAGAAACACCTCCAGAATGATGAATGGCAAACAGTGACGGGAGGAACAAGAGGAAGAAAGAAAGAAACAATTTTGTCTGATTTCCGTTTGTTAGCAACTTAATGACAAACGTTCATTTTATATTCACAATTTGTTCACTGCCAACCTGAAATGTTCCTAATGAACGTATCTGTAAAATGCTCAGTGTCAACATGTTCCATCCTACGAAATCTGCTCCTGGAAACTACGGCATGATTTACCTTTTGGAAACTCAAAGAAGAAGTTGGATAACTTCAGCAAAAGATTATGAACAAGTCTATGCTGACTTTACCTTTTTATGTTGTTTTTTAATATTTCGACCAAAACCACAAGCTTTACCAATCCTTAAAGCTGCACTAATCAATATTTTCATCTAACTATAAATCAAGGAACCTCTGTGTGTATGTGTGTGTGTCTTTCAAACGTCCCACATGCGCCAAAGACATCACACGCAGCACGCTGTTGTAGTAGCCTCTGTACAGCAGCGGGGGCGGGGCAGTGTTGCCAACTTTGGTGTATGTGAATGGGTGAATGAGAGGCAAAAAGAGCTTTTCTGGTAAGGTAGAAAGGTGCTATATAAATGCAGTACATTTACTATTTACCATCAGATGACTGGTTCTCAAGAATTCTTCAAATGGGCATGTCACCTGACAACGCTGCAAGCAGCAATTTTGGGAGCCAAGCATTTTATATCTGCATTTTCTGTGACATGTTTGTAAGAATTTACACAATAAAGTTGTAAAAAAAAAAGAAAATACTGAGAACCAAGCAATCTGCCTGTTCCGGACAGGCACTCTCCAAACGGGCCCTGCATTAGTATTAACAAAGGATCAAATGAGATGATAATTATCACAGACTCTTGCAGTTCCCTCAGCTTTACGCAGCATTTTAGCATCTTTCATCTCATTGCTGGTTTTATTACTGTTCATCAACTCTGATAAACCCTGTGTACACTACCTGTTCAGCACCAAACAACAGACACAGTTAGTGATTAGCTGATGAACACAGTGGAGCATTTAGCAGCTAAAGAGATATATATTTCCCTCAAGAATTGGTGGAGAGCAAAAACAGAGCTAAAAGAGAGTGACTATTGGACTAACTTTTCATACACATGACTCTACTGTAAATCTATGCATCTGATGGATGTGTAAATAAGTGAATGTTTGCTAACACGTTAGCAATGACGAATAAATAATACATAATAAAACCTTGTTATATAATACGTCAATGTTGTGTTTACAGTCTGTTCTGCTGTCCGAAGTAGCCAAAAAAGTCAACTCATACTGCTTTAACCAAATGGTTAGTCGGCCAAACTTAACAACACATGGAAAGCAGGACATAAACCCAAGTCTCCTTCTTACTATTATCCCAGCAGTAATTATGATTCCTCCAAAACTTATTTTCCAAAGCAACAGGGGTATTTTGTAGGTGAAAGAGTTGCATGGTGACGCACAATGTTAGAAGGAACATAAACAGACAGTGTCAAAGATTACCAACAGAGAAACAGAAAGAGCTGAAATCCCAAACAGAGACAGGGAGATGTGACAGCCTCCCTGCTCCGAATAATGAAACACGAGGCTGCCATTGGCTACAACGCCCCGGTCAGTCTGCTGTGGGGAGGTCAGAGGTTAAATCTGTGGTAATGACTCTTGCAGAGGCTTTGACGAGCAATTATCCCCCTGCAGGCCCTCGACTGGCATTGGGCCATTAGTCTCTTACACACACACACATGTAAACATGTAAAACTGTAAGAGAGCACATCTGAAACGTTGGTATATATGCTCTACTACAGTCTGTACGCTGTGATGTAGTTCCTGTCTGACATCTTTTGAGCAATGTCACTATGTACCAAGAGTTCTGCAATAAACTTTCTCTAAAATTTGTCAGCTGATGTTAACAGGTGGCCAGAAGACCTTCTTCACCAACAGGAAGTGAAGCAAAAGTGCAAAATGCATAACAGGATGACATGTTAGCTGCTCTGTGATGCTGTACTCAGGCACAGCTGTGTTTTTTTAGCTAAATGCTAACATTAGCATGCTAACATGCGCACAATCACAATGCTAACACGCTGCTGTTTACGCTTGTATAAAGTTTACAATGTTCACCATTATACTTTGTCATTTAGTTGTATTTCGCATACTTGTTCACATAATGACAACTCGACCTGCGGACGCTGCACGTGAAAAAGAAACACTGCATTCTATTCTTTGACCAGTAATAAAAACACCAGTGAATAAGAAGAAAGAGAGCCTAAAAAAGACTTGTAATTCAAAAACAGCAATTATACTAAAATATATATATATATATTTGTATTTTTCAGTGGAACATTTTGACTGAAGATGGAAATTAATTAATTAATAATTAATACATGATAATCTGTCAAACAACTCTGACGGCTCCACCGTTAGCTTAGCCTAACACAGATCCTGGAGGCAACCAGCTCCAACTAGCCTACTGCTCCGAGTAAGTGACAAAATAACGGCAACATGTTCCTATTTACATGTTGTGATTTGATTTGTGATGAGTTAGAAGATGGCTGTGTCTCAAGTGACATTGTTATTTGTACACGCTGTGACTATTCAAATCACAACATGTAAATGGAACATGTTGCTGTTATTTTGTCACTTATTCGGAGCAGTAGGCTAGTTGTAGCTGGTTACCTCCAGGATCTTGACCAACTGCCACTTTGCTCGTTTGAAAGCCATGAAGTCTCTCTCTCATGGGTTGGCCAAATTCACTGAGCAGGCAAATCAGAGAAAGGGGAGGTAACCTTGCTTGTTATGACCTCATAACAAAACAGCTCCATATTGTGCAAAATCGATTAAAAGGAATGAGCCGAATGAAGCGCAGACACTGACGGCCTGATAGCACATCATGAGAGCACATTTAAATGTCTGGAGTAGGATGTTATGGACGCAGGCAACAACATGTGTGTTCCTCTGTATGTGTGTATGTTTTGTGTTATGTTATGTGTGTGTGTGTGTGTGTGTGTGTGTGTGTGTGTGTGTGTGTGTGTGTGTGTGTGTGTGCGTATTGTTGGACCATTACTGATTACCATTACACACGAGAGCCTGTGACAGGTGTGAGTGAGCACTTGCATGCATGTGTTCTGTTAGTCAGTCAGTGTCATTTTCTGCTCTAAGTGCTGACTCACAGGGCACAGAGGACACCAGACGCTTCTGATGGTTACACCATCGATCTGTCCAGGCTCACTTCCAGGTGATCTCTCCCTCTCTCTCTCTCTCTCTCTCTCTCTCTCTCTCTCGCGCTCTCTCTCTCTCGACATCTTAAAGGTGAGTGCATGTTTACAACTGGAACAAATGGACGGGATAAAATGCTACCCCTTTAAAAAAAAGGCTTTCTGGACCAAAAGGCTGTTTCCCTGTTAGTGCATCCTATTATGCAACATCCACTGTTCTTACTGCCAGAGTCCAAAATATCCATCAGGATCTAGATGGATCCCAAAATTGGGAAAGTGGCCAAATCAAGCCATATGGGCAGATTTATAAAGCATGAGGCATTCAGAGGTGGTGACTGAGTGAAGATGACATGCAGCAGATGAGAGCAAATAGGTGATGTGAAAAAAGAAAAGAGGATGGGACGACAGGATGAAACTAGAAGTAAAACATACAACAGGACCGTCTTGGTGTTCGGAGTTGCTGCAGCGGTTAGTCACATGGCTTTCTTGTTGCTACGCAATGTAGCACAGAGAGACATAGAGGCTTTTACTGTTATTCCCCATGAAAGAGAGGATAAACATCAAAGTAACAACCATAGCTTCACACAGTTTTACAAGAGAGAAAGAAAGTAGTTAAAGAATTAAAATGAAAAGAGAAAGGAGGTCACAAAAATCTACTGACTGAGTCACTCAGTTATTTCAGCAAATAATAAGTTTGGCAATTCATGCTGTGACTAAGGGGCAAATCTCAGTTTAAGGAGTTGGTGCTAGTTCAATAAATATCAAAAGGAAGTGTGTTCTGATGTGATTCCTAAGTACAGTGACTGATTATGTAATGAGCTGGTAAGTAAGCTTGCTGTGTGATCTATTAAAAACTTGGCTGGCAGACAAAGTAGCTGACTGCCTAAATTACCGACCAACTGGGTGGATAATAAACATGCTGAACGACAGTCAGACTGTATTCTGGCTGAACTAGTGTCCAACTAGCTGATTTTTATAGTGGACTGAGTAAGTCCTTTCCTACTTAACAGACAGACATGGAAATGGTATAATCTAACTCTCAGCAAGAATGTCAATAAGGTAAATGTTGAACTATTCCTTTAAGGCCTATCATATGTTTCTATTTGAGAATGTAAGTTCATTCTTGACCTTTAGATCAGTTTTTGAGGAAAAAAAATCTCAAATCAAGATCCAACTATTAGCTTTTTCTAAGAATTGGATTTTTTTTTCTTTAATTACCTGGTTTTGGTATCTACACTGCTCAAACAAACACATTAACCAGGTTTGATATGATGATGATATAGAAATGTGACAGAATGACATTCCTTCCAAATCAGAGGGTTTTTTTCACAAATGTTTGAGAATATACAAAAAAAAGGTAAACATTTAAAACAAGTTACATTGTAACAAATTGCATTCAACACCATGGTATCCAAAGATACACTGGTCTGAAACACACTACAGTCAGGGCACAGCACACAGAACACAATAAACATCCTAATGTCTATTTTAGTCACATCACTTCTCTCCACTCAGAGGTGTTGTCAGACGTCCTCTAAAGGTGTAAAAGTGTATCCTCAGGCAGAGTGATGCAGCAGGAAGTTGTGGCAGTGCAAAGACCTATCTGAATCTTTCTGCATGTGTCACAGTCAGTCTCTTGTCTGCTGGTTTCCTGTTTGTCTGCATTAGTCTCTCCACCACGGCTGTTGCTACCTCAGCTCTTTGCAGTTACTGAGACCTGAGAAGCGCTGAATCACCGCAATCATGACATTTCACTTAGTTCCCACTGTGACCTTATTCACAGCAAAATGATCCGTAGCCATCACGTCATACAGGATAAAACACTTATTTCAGTGAGCAGCGCTCATTTGCATGAGCGGGGAGTCTCGCAGCATTTCTAATAGACATTCAAAATGATTTAATCTAATTATGGATAATGCATATGGATTAACAACGAAGCAAGGCCACCTTCTTCTATCTCTTAGAGGGAAGTATGAATGGAGATGGCAGTAGGATACTTAACTCAATATAATGTCTGGCAAAATACAATTAGACTGTGAATTACGACACTAATGGTGTTCAACAAGGAACAGATGTACTGTAAATGAACGGCTTTGGCATTTTGTGATCATTATTCTTTATTGTGTGTTTGCATGCAGTAAATGCTTTGGTAACATCCTGGACAAACGGTTGTTGCACTTTTAATGGGCATTAGACAAGAAACAAGCACGTATTGGCTGCTAATTGCAGAGTCGTACAGTAACAACATTGTTTCAACAATTTCACAACAGGACACTACCCAGTAGGGCTGCAACTACTGATTATTTTTATTATTTCAGGGTTTGCCCTTCAATTATACGGCTTAGGCAAAGCCTTCATGTGCCCTTACCCTAAAGTGTTACCAATAAGGACATACACCTGAATGCACAGCCTAAATATTACCTCTAAGCAGATTTATATTTATCTGGAAAATGACCAAATTATTTCACATGCAATTCATGTTGCCATGTTGTCTTCCAACGCACTCCTGTATGAGATGTTGTGTTATCATGTCTTTGCAATATCAAAGATAAACCACAAACAGTCTGTGTGTTTTGGTTAAGGCCACCCTGAACACCAGCCAGTAACAGATGGTGCTGCCATGGTACAAACAACAGGAGTAGAGCATGGAAAGGAGTTTTCCTTTTCTATACCATCTTTCACTGTACAGCTCCTTCATTAAAAAATACCAGCCAAGCAATGTAACTGCACAAATATATGTCACTGAACATCCATGCTTTATGCATCTGCAAGCAGGTAGATAAGCGGTTTTCAACCTCATGTATGAACATATAGACAAATATATCTGCAAAAGCTCCTTCATTTAGTCACCTCTAAAAGCCATAACATCACTAAGTATGTGCTTCATTGTAACCATGGTTCATTTGTTGTTGCCAAAGTAGATATTTTTGGTGCCTACTTCTGAGCCATCAGGGCCATCATCATAATGTACAGTATGCTGTAGTCAAGCTTAAAATAACCTGGATTACCTGTCACAACGATGGTAGATGTGTGCAAAATGAAACGACTGTAGCAAGGTAAAAGATTTGTGTACAGATCAGTTGTGTACAGATCAGAGTTATTTATCTCCGAAGGGCCATTCAGTTTCTACTGTAACTATTATATATTTAATGTAGTGTAATTATAATAGTTATCAGCAATAACAACATTATGTGAGTCAAGGGAAGAGAGCATATACTGTAGGCTAAATAAATCAAATGTTTTTTCTACTGAATTACAGTTTTCTTCTTTTGTGAAAAATGAACATTGACAAAATGTATTGTGTGTGAGTGGGATGAAATGTCCTGTGTTGATCATGAGTGGGATCATTTGCACTGTGCATCATGTACACATATGTATGAGTGGGATAATAATGTATATACTGTGTGAGTGAGAGAAACCTTAAGACCAGCTTCAGTCCCTGAAAGCTCTTATCTCCTTGTGGTTATCTTTAAAACAACAAACCAAAAAGGAGTTTACCTTGAAGTGAGAGGGAAGGAAGTAGACACACAAACTAAGAGTGTATCATTATGGGCTCAGTTAACCCCACCGGGCTACTCCTAAATGTAGGCTGAGACACTACGCGAGGCTCTGCCTTTCATCCCACCCCACTCTCTTCTTCCTGTAGCTTTGCTGCTTTTTCTGTCTCTCGTACCTCATGTTCTCTCTCTCACTCACTCTTTTTTTCTTCCTTTAGCTCAATCTGTTTGGGAGTGGGCACAAAGCATCATCTCTCTTAATTGCCACAACCAGCCAAGAAAACACACACATGCACTAATGAAACAATGCAGACAGACAGAGATAAATGATCTGGTGATATTTATAACTCAGAATTAGGGCTGGGTATAATCTCTATAAACAGATTCCGAGAGGGTTCCGATATTGGGCTAGGTAATGTTTGAAAATGTCCATTCAGTTTCAACACTAACACCAACACATAATACTTTTTATAATGCCTTTCTTTGAAAAATGGAAACTTTCCTTTTTCATTTAACAAAAGAAGCCAGAGTTAAATGTTATCTCAACACAAGTGACAATATCTTCTTCTACACTCAGTTGCCAGTTTATTAGGTCCACCTAGCTAAGACTAACAACCTTATACAATTATAGTCCTCCAATAAACCCGACCTTCAGTAAGCTAAATAACAGAAGTGTATACCCACATATACACACACAACTTAACAATAATACAGACCATGCCTAGTGCTGAAACGATTTGTCAATTAATTGACTGGTGAAGCAACAGAAAATTAATAGACAGCAATTTTGAGAATTAATCTTCAAGACATTTATCAAACAAAAATACCAAACATTTGCTGGTTTCAGCCTCTCAAATGTGGGTGCTCTATTTTTTCTCTTTATTTTAATTGTAAATTTAATATATTTAGGTTTGACAAAACAAGGAATTTGCACCTTCAAGAACTGCGATTTTTACTATTTTCTGATTCACACACATGAAACAGACATTAAGAAAGAACAACAATTTTGTGACACACAAAAACATACATAATGTAAACATGCTAAGCTCTTAAGGCAACAGCAAACACTCTCCTTAAACCAACATGTTCTCTCTCAAACACACATACACTCTGCATGGTGGCCGACAGTCAGACTAAGGAGGGGGTTTATTCTTGTTCATGTACAGAATATCCTGCTGTTCATTCCCTGCACAGTCGGAGCAACGGTGAACACTCAGACTAATCCTCCTGTGATCAGATGAGATGAAGACCGCTAAAATGAAGCACCACAGGAGGGACTGAAGGGTTGGTATAGATTGTACATCAGGGAGAGGAGAGGAGAGGAGAGGAGAGGAGAGGAGAGGAGAGGAGAGGAGAGGAGAGGAGAGGAGAGGAGAGGAGAGGAGGACTTTAAGAGGCAGAAATGAGGACTGAGTCACAAGGACTGAGGAAAACAGAAACAAGGAAAATGTGACATTAGGGACAGAAAATAAAGGAAAGAGAGAAAGAGGTGAAGAGGAAGGAAGAAGAAGAGCAAGGACTTGTGCCAAGCAGGTAGCACTCCAGCACTGCCCAGTTTGGCTCTCTGCTACACAAGCACTCCCTGGACATTGATAATAATACATTCACTTCATAATGCTATCTCTGGCACACAGGCTACTGTCCTAGCACACACATACCCTTGTGTGTGTGTGTGTGTGTGTGTGTGTGTGTGTGTGTGTGTGTGTGTGTGTGTGTGTGTGTGTGTGTGTGTGTGTGTGTGGAGTGAGCCATAATCTGAAGCAGGTTAAGTCCTTGTGCACATGTGTATCACTACAATAAAGCGGATATAAATAAATACACATGCAGCAAGTCTGTGATCTGCTATAACACACACACACACACACACACACACACACACACACACACACACACACACACACACACACACACACACACACACACACACACACAGGCAAACACATTATCAAACCTCCATGTACTTCAGAAGCTGAAATACACATAAAAAAAATCACAAACATACATGCATGTAAAGACATCAAATACACACACAAAAGCCCACACACCATATTGCTGGAGCTAAATGGAGGCAGGCAGACAACTGTGAGACAGCATGATAGCTGGCAGGGACAACGGAAACATCATGGAAAAACACAACAACCTATTTCAATGAATAAACACACACCAGCAACAGCAGGACACCAAACCGGTCACAAAGACTGCACGTAGTTGCCGTTTACCTTTTTGTGCGTCGAAACATGTTGCTAGCAGCAGAGGCTGTATTGGCAGATGATCATGAGAGCAGCTGAGCCTCACACACACACACACACACACACACACACACACACACACACACACACACACACACACAGAAATAAACACACACACGAACAGAGGCAGTCAAGAGGCAGCGATTACGCTCAACGGCGGCATGTCAGCCTCCTCTGGCCAGTTAAACACACACACACACACACTCACTGATGTCTCGCAGTGTACATGTGAGTATGCATCCAACAGTGTATGCAAGAGAGAGAAGGAAATGATTATAAAGATTTGGAAATGTCAGCCATGTCACAGACAGAGAAAATAAGAGGATTGAAGGCAGAGAGAGAGAAAGGTAGAAGAAGAAACGGAGAGAGAGGAAAAGGCTACCAAGCATCCCTCTCAGAAGTAGAGAGGATTGTGGGGCTGCTCTCAAGGGTATCGTGCCAAGCCAGGATGTGTAGAGCGGCAGAGCGAGGGGGGGAGGGCGGCAGAGAGAGAGAGAGAGAGCGAGAGAGAGAGAGAGAGAGAGAGAGAGAGAGAGAGAGGGGCCGATGCATGTATGAGAGAGAGAGAAATAGCAAGAATGCAAGAAGGAGAGAGTGAAAGCCAATCCGAGTTGGAGAGATGAGGGAGCCAGAATGAATAATGTGAATGAATGACAAGACGGGAAGACAGAGGGTGGAAGGGCACTGCAAGTTATTCTGTATTATTCTGTATTACAGCTGGCACTGACGTCGTAAAAAACAGGTAATTAAAAGATAAGGCTGGTAAGTTCTATGTTTTTGTTATGGTCAATAAACCCCATGAAAAGATCAAAACCAACAGTGCTTTAGTCTGTCTCTCTTTCTGACTTTCCAAAACTGTATGTGGCTCTAAGCCATTTTTTTTAAGAATAAAAGGCTAAATATTTTCCCAAACCAGCTGGGTATTGTAGTTTTTGAGCATAAGTTACTCAAACTGGAGTAAATAGTGCATTTGTTTGGGACTATTTTCAGCAGTAGATTTGATTTTCTGGTAAATATTTACAGCAGGAGGCCGGTGTATGCAGGATCAACTTAAAATAAACTGCAGTGCCCATGTTCATGGTAATGAAGGAACATGTCACCCAGTGCAACAACATTATGTGTTTTTGTTTGGACAATAATAAACAGATGAATACGATATATCATAGTTTAGCTACACAGACTTGTCAGTAGAATACATTTATTGTCGGTTTCCAGGGGAAAGTTTGATATTAAGAAAATATTAAATATCAGGCTTATCCTTTAAAAACACATCAATTATCCACACTTTTCCATTAGTTTAAAACGTTCCCTTATTACATGGGCACTGTAGTTTATTTTGAGTCAACCACACATACACTGTTAAATACTCACTAGAGCTGCAAATGTGTGTTAGTCCACAGCTGAAAATAGACCCCAAAACATGCACTCCTGTTTAAGTAGCATTTGCTAAAAACTACAGTGCCCAGCTGCTTTAGGAAATTACTGAGACTTTTTTAAATGAAACTATATATTGGTGATGCATTTTGTAAAGATGTGCATCTTCAGTAGGAACAAACATGTTTGGAGCTGAGTACCACAGACAGGGAACAAAATAAGAAAGCAGTGACAGGTGGATTAACATACCATTGGTTTGGGGGTTTCAATGGGGTTCATTGACAGCAAGGAAAATGTAAAAATGATGTCAGCATTCTTAAAAATGCACAAAGAGACACAGTTCAGTTTTTCTATGTAAAATGCCATATTGGATGAGTTTTGGCATCATCTATTTGTCCTAGAATTCACAGGAGCTGCACTGCAATACCCAGCCAAGAGAGATGTATTTTCTATGTCTCTCTGTGTGTTGGAACACACACACACACACACACACACACACACACACACACACACACACACACACACACACACACACACACACACACACACACACACACACACAGAAAAGACATCTCTCTTGGCTGGGCATTGCAGAGCAGCTCCTGTGAATTTTAGGACAAATAGATGATGCCAAAACTCACCCTTTCAAACAAATCCACCAAATGTTAAAGCTGACGTGGGGTGACAGTTGCACAGTAGTGCTGAGGAGAGTAATTCAATAATGGATGCTGTCTCTAATGTGGGAGTCTGGTTGGATAAAATATACATGGGAGAGGAGAGATGGGAGGAGGTGGAGGGGAAGGAGGAGGAGGAGGGAGGTGGTGATATCACTGAAACACAGTGGGGGGTCACAGACAGGGATGGGCAGCATGATATCATATAGAAGACATGGTGTGTGGTTTGTGTAATGAGCTTTTCTCCGTCTCTTCTAAAGCGTATTTAACCTCTCCGGATTTCAATTTCTAGTAACCTCCTGTTTGTCCTTCAGGTCACTTTATTCTCATTCTGTAATGAATGCCCTCATTCATTACACCCATAGTATAAGACTCCAGCTCCACCCACAGGAGGATGTGTGCAGACAAATCCATCCGAGGGGGGGCCACAGGGAGCTGAGAGAGCTGACCGTGAGCCTCCAGCTCCAGTGTCTCCTCCATGTCATGCTGTGACATCTGCCACCCCGCCACACGGAGGTCAGAGGTCAGGGACAAAACACACCCGATGACAGCAGTCAGGGACACACATGCATGCTGCACACCAGATCACTGACACACACACACAAAAGCATGTGGCCCGAACAGAGTAAGGCACTAAATTGTAACTACACATGGATACAGACACACATTAAGGAAAGGGAATTAAATCCATGCTTCACATTTACAACTTCCTGATCGGCCTGAACTTTTAGTGCAACAATAACAGTTTAGATGATAAACATAGTTACGTCATTTATTCTGCACACACAGAACATAAGTGGCCAAACATAAAGTAGACAGATAAAAAGTATGGCTTTGGACTACAGCAATTTCAAGGATTTCAACACTCAAAATGATGACGGCAAAGTGTACGCATTTTGTGGAAAATTACACTCCATGCCATGTTCAAAGACAGCCTTTTGAGCTGACATAAGACACTTTTTTCAAATGCTGCCTGATTTGTGAAGTGCTTTTAGCAGCAGCAGCAGCAGCCAGCTACGGCTTTCCAAATCCAGTAGATGAGAAAAGTCACCGTTTATCACAGTAAAAGAGAGGATATTGTCAAAAAGTGAACAGTAATTAAGATGTAGCAAAAGAAACACAGCTAGAGACAAATGCTACAAACTAATGTCAATATGTATGCTTCAGTCATAATTTTGAGTAAAAGAGTTACACACAGGGCTAGACTTATCAAGCCCTTTGCGCCTGTTTCCAGGCGCTAATTGGTCGCATGTAACCGATGCGGGTTATTTACAAACAGGGCGCACTTGGGTAAAATCGCAGATTGCCTGCCACATGAGCGAGAAGAGGCAAGTTGCGCTTTCAATGTGCGTTCGTGGGAGTGTCATGGGGGAAGTGGGAGTTCCACCCAAAAAGGTGGATGCGCGTAAAGTGCGCCTGATTATATATTCCATGGTATTTACAAAGACTGCCAGTAAGAGCGTGCCTCTATTCTGCGGGGGAAATTCTCCGCCTCTTAAAAGCAGGTCTAAACCAGCCGCAGTTGGGTTTCCTCGTAGGCCTATATGGTGAAATGGCAGCAGTAATCCAAGCAAGACGTAGACATAGGCCACGCTGAAAATATTTTTAACACAAGGATCACACTTTGTCAGTGGAGTGAACATGAAATCACGAAGCGTTACAGATTAAGCAGCCATGCAATATTACAGTTACTGGAAGAAATCAAAGATGACGTTGAATCTCTGACTCAGCGTTCACGTTCCATTCCAGCAGTTGTTAAACTTCTCGCTACATTACAAATATTGGCATCAGGATCATTTCAAACAATCATAGCATCAGCAGTGGGAATATCGCAGTCTGCACTCAGCCGTATCATAGCACCAGTACCGCTTTGCTACAGCGCAATTTACGGTCTAGTGGGCGGAGAAAGACGCTGATTGCCTGATGGGTGTCAGGTTTGATAAATACTACGCAAAATGTTGAAGCATAGCGTGCGCTATTACCGAACTCGCATAAACAGACGCAGCATAAACTGTGCTAGTTTTAGTAAATAAGGCCCACAGTGTGCAAGGGAAGGAAAGAGTGGTGAGTTTGATTTCAGCACCATGGACAGAGACTCACATACTCCTACACTACAACAAGAGCATCAGTTGAATTAAAAGACAGACATTAGTTTTCGCTCCATATTCACCTTTTTCTTGCCATAACTGATAAGTGTAACAGTTTTACAGGCCTGTGCCACAAATTAAGATACTTTAATCAGTTTTGTCAAACCTCTCAGGATCATTAAATCCCACTCTGTTCTAAATGGCACAGAAAAGACTCCAGAGGTTTCTAACGCAGTCGCAAAATGTAATCTATCTCTGTGGAGAGGAAGTTTATCTCTCTCTTTCTCTGCCAATCATGTTTTGTGAAGCTGCCTGTTAATATCTGGCTTTAATGTTGACATTCTGAAGGAATTTCCATTAATCATTTCATTCAAGAGCATGATGAGAGCTAACATGAGCAATGAGAGGATCTCTTTCTCATACTTTCTGCTTATAATTTCCATGTTTTCATCTACAACACTTTCAAACAATGGGCTACAACTTAAGCCCTGTTTCTTTTAGTGAAAATTAATTAAAGTATGGTAAAAGTATGCTGAATTAGGTATTTGCAGTTTGCAATGTACCTATGAATTTACAGACAACTATCACTTGATTACTTTGATACTGAAGAAAGCTTAAAAACGTGATGTTTCTCAGCCAAGTTCTGCAGACATGAGGAGCATCTTTTTCCTATAATTTCTAAGCTGACTTATGGACGTTCTTTCGCGATGGACATCGGAAGGAAATAATTATCTCCTCGCTCGAGAAGTGTAATGCACAAATGAGCAAAAAAAAGATTTTCTACTCTTCTCTAATAATGTTCAGGGAGATTCATTAGCTACATGTTCACCACTATCTGATGCTTTAGAAGGATAGGTTCACATCTTTAGGTTCAAGTCTGTTCCCCAATATTCACATGGCCAAATGTACATTGAAAGAGTTTTTTTCTCACTGTAATTGTTTCTTGTGGTCATATTGGAACCAAAGAGATCCCCTTTTAAAGCCATTTTAATGGTAGTGATGGGAGAATAAATCTACAGTCCTCAAGCTGTGTAAGCTTGCATACCAACGTTACAGTCTTTGTAGAAAAAAAACTTTGTGTACCTGTCCCTTTACTGGATCTCAGCTAGCAAGCACTGGTAAAAAGTCTTTTCGGTACTTGGTACCGAAAAGATTGCTGAAGCCTCAAATTAGCTTCAACTAAACTTTAAAAGTAATGTTCACACAGTACAAGGGCTGTGAAGTTTGTCCCGCGTCACTTACATTGAAATCACTTGAAGAAGGGATCTATTTGAAGCCATTATGAACAAGAGGATCGATACATGTGTACATAGGGACATGTGATTATACTTGATAAAGCATACATTTCATAAAGTAACACGTTAGTCATATACTATCTTCAACTCAACGTTTTGATGGCTTAACTAATTTGTGTTACACATTATGTACACTACTGCTCTATTCTCCCTTCTCAACCTTTCTGCCTTCCCACAACCATGCGGGGCATTGAGGTCAAAGCACGGCTCTCCTGCTGCTGAACTTTCATTGCACAGCTCACTGGTGCAACAGATTGGGCCGACAGCGACGCTCTGAGAGTGAAAGGGCTCACGCAGAGCTGGAACATGCTGCAGTCTGAAGGCAAAATACCATCATTTCAACACCACTTCCTTATATAAAGCTGGAAAGATTCCAAGCACTAAACTATGTTATTCATTTTTGGTTTGGTTTGTGTCTTTCAGCTCAGAAAACATATGAACAACAAAAACAGCTACAAAATATCCTGGTATATTAAAGTGCTCATATTTATGCTTTTTTGGCTTTTTCCTAGGGCTGGGCAATACATCGATATTATATCGATATCGTGATATGAGACTAGATATTTCTTAAACTTTGGATATCGTAATATCCTGATATGACACATGTGTTGTCTTTTCCTGGTTTTAAAAGCTGCATTACAGTAGAGTGATGTAATTTTCAGACAGACTGCTCCAACTGTTCTATTATTTGCCTTTACCCACATAGTTATTATACCAACATAACTGATGATTATATATCAAAAATCCCATTGTGTGCATATTTTGTGAAAAGCACCAATTGCCAACCCTAGAATATCGTCATAATATCGATATCAAGGTATTTGGTAAAAGAAATATTGAGATATTTGATTTTCTACATATCGTCCAGCTCTACTTTTTCCCTCTAAATACAATTATGAACCTGAAAATGAGCATATGAGCACTTTAAGTCATAGCACACTAAAGTGTCTTCTATATGAAAAACCCTATATGTTGATATTGTCTCAGTTTTCCAGAGAATTAATCACATTTCCACAGTTTCCCTCATTGGAAAACAACTCCATGAAGCCCACAAAATGTCATTAAGTCCATGGAAACCAAAGCTTACAATAAAATAAAAACTCATAGTAGCACATCTAACAGCAGACTAACTCACCTGTAATTTAGGGAAGGGTGCACAAATAAATTAGAGACGGTATCTCAACAACATACATACAAAGAAACAAATGCGTAAATGTGACCTTACCTGTTACTTTTCCGTGGCAGAGGTAGATCCTTCTGGTAAAAAAGAGAAAGCAAGAGAGAAAAAGAAAAGAAGGGAAGAGCAGGTAAATTAGCCTGATTAGATTTGTTTTACACATCATGCAATCACTGTTTATAGGACTGTGGAAAAGATCATTAAATTTGGTGAGGAAATATAAATTAGCATTTGAATAAAGTTCAGTTAAAGACTGAAACAAATGTAATTTCATTTTGAGTGTGTTTTCTATTTTCATCTCCTCGTGTATTTCACTGCTGTTGTTGTTTGTTGTTTTTTAACATATAGATGGGCCATGTATAAATCAAATTCATTCAAGGTCAAACCTTAGACTGAAACACTCCCCATGTCTGCTTGTACTCAACATAAATGGATTTCTTGAGTTATTACAGAGGAAATGTATTTAAGAAGTAACACGTCATTTTTCAAATGCTTGATGTGAAAATAACCAAACTTCAGATTGGATATTTGAGATGAAATCCAGGGTGTGACAGACATCATAAGGCTATATTATTCACCATTACATTCATGGCAACTGCCCACATTTGTTTTATAATACAACATTTTGATATTTGCTTCCTAAATAATTGCTACTAAACCATCAACCATGGTGTAGGCCGGGATCCGTCTATAAACAGTTTTGTGATTTCTCTGTTAATGTCTTGTGTAAGTGGAAAGCAGTTTGAAAACTGATCCCTTGTAAGTGCTCATAGACTTCAGAGCTTCAGGATCCACCAGGTTGAGTGGAGCCAAAGTCAATTTAAAACATGTTGCTGCTATATTTATGACATTGGGACACAACAGCAAGGACTCTGATGTGATTAGGATCTACTGGGAGGAATCAGTGTGGTGCTTGTTGCCCATCTATTCCCAATTTGATTCCATTTTACACTCGGCTAAGGTAAAATCAGGTTATCGTCAATTTCTATTGTTAGCCTGTACTGCGCTGCTTATCAAGCTATTTTCTACAGCCCAATGGCTCCAATAAAAATATATTATCATTTGTTTCTTTTCACTCAGGGAAGGCTTAATGACACAGAGCCATGTCTGTAAAATGAAAGGAATCCAAGTGATAAACCACACCAGGGTGAGACGGTGAAAATAAACAAATATGAGAGGAAAATAAGACAACCTACAAGAGACAGTAATTGGTTTTCCAGAGAAGGATTTCATCCTGTTAGACGAGGGCAATCATAAAATCTCTCTCTCTCTCTCTCTCTCTCTCTCTCTCTCTCTCTCTCTCTCTCTATAAGTAAACAAGCATTACGAAACCCAAACACAGCCAAGCTGATGAAACATGACTTGACAGCTGGAGCTCTTGTCTCCAAACAATCTCAGAACAAGCTCACAACCCAAACTCGTCAGCACTGTGAGACATTAAGACAAGTTGCACTTAATAAACAATTACAAAGAAGAAAGGCTGCAAAGACTCATTGTAATAAGCCGGAACAGAAGTGCAGTATAAGTGCAGTATCAGTGCAGCAGTAGTAACATAATCACATGAATAAAGAAACTTGTAAAATGACACTCTGCACAGGTTGGTAGGCTATATTAAAGGAAAAGTCCTACATTTTGTTAAATATGTTTATTCATTTTCTTTTGGTGAGAGTTAGAGGAGAAGATTGATACCATTAACCACAAATGGCCTGGCAGAATTTCTCAGTTCAGAAGAAAGTGATCACTTTTTTTTCCAATGGGAGTGACATCACCCATCATAGTGAGCTCTTTCTGGGCCAGCTAATGAGTTACATCATCAAGAGGAAGTGAGCTAGGCCAGGGTTACTCAGAGAGAGCCCCGCAGGAGTCTTAGATGTGTGTGTGTGTGTGTGTGTGTGTGTGTGTGTGTGTGTGTGTGTGTGTGTGTGTGTGTGTGTGTGTGTGTGTGTGTGTGTGTGTGTGTGTGTGTGTGTGTGTGTGTGTGTACAAAGGGTTGGCTAATGGATAAAACCCCAACACCTGCTTCCTCTGTCCAACAGACGGCTACATGGTGTTGTTGCCATGTTACTGGTTACTCCATCATTTCTTTGAACAATATTCTCCTCAAATTCAAGTGACCATGACAACCTGTGGAACTTCTCAGTAATATCCAACTTTGCTTAAGGTACAGGCAAAAAATAGTAACCTACAGTAGATATGCATATAACAACATCAAGGCATCAATGACATTTTCAGACAGTATAAAGTTACTTGGTAGATCAGAGAACAGAATGCAACAGAGTACAGTTCAAAGATTATATTTTTACATAGGAAACAATGTAATCCAAATGAGGAAAATCTCAAAGAAGGTATTGTATTATTTTTACGCCAGTGCGTTATGCAAACAAAAGAGCCTTTCCTCAATTCCAAATCTGAAACACATTCATGCAGCTTCTGAAGTGTGAAATAGTGTTGCTCGACACAAGTCTGACCTAAGTCTGATTCCCATCTCTCATCTCTCATGAGATTCATTAAGCCCAATTTATGCACCTCCATTCATTAATAAAAAAACACAATTGATGAGCACATCCCTCATGAAGCATTTTTTATTTATCAAGATGTAGTTTCAAATTTTTGTAAGTTACAACTTTTTTCCAATGTGGGTGACTTTTATACCTCAGACTACAACTACAATTGTAAAATAAACTGTGAAAATCACATTTATATTTTATCTGAATCACATTTATATTTACATTTCATCTAATTATATATATATATATATATATATATATATATATATATATATATATATATATATATATATATATATATAAGTTGCTAGTATTAGTAATGCGGAATTATATACTCTAAGAAAAGCACATAGTAGAAATATAACAGTAATCACAGACCTGGATGATCATTACACTGTTCACCATTAAAAAAAAACATTTCCTGTCACGATTACACAAGCATGAATGTCACGACATGTCCTGTTGTGTCCTCACACTTCAGCCACATACACACATAAAGCCACACAGCGCTTACAACACACTGCATCAATATCCACCTGTGGGAAGACAGGTGGAAACAGTAGAAAGGTGTGATTACGCCCACACACACACACACACACACACACACACACACACACACACACACACACACATACACACACACACACACACACACACACACACAAAAGGGCACTTATACTGCCCTGGAAGTCTTACATTTCTGCTGTTTTACTAAAGGATCAATCAGTCAAAAATCATCAAGATTCAAGAGTAAGAAAATGTTCTGATGTGAGAAAGTTGCACTATGAGGATGCAAAATGCTAATATTTTATCTCAAAGTGGCATTAATGAAGTGGTTTTGCAGACATAATGCAGCATAGAAAGACTTGCAAATGTCCGCACATACAAACAAATACATTTAATCAATTATACCTACAACCTCCATGCTTCATGTAATTGCAAATCATTCAGATTCTCATTCAGCCACTATGTTGTGTTCTAAAAGGGACATTCAAAAGTGAAGAGAGGCTGTCACACGGTGTGTTTTTTTGGGGTGGGGGGATATTTACCCAAGGACAAACCAAAGGCCAACTGAAAACCAAAGAAAAGAAAAATGTTAATATGTTGCTGCTCTGGGTAGAGTCATGAGGCTGTGCATTATTTAGTTTAATAGCTTTACTTAAAAAGCTTTAAGATCACTGGTCATTACACTGAGGTCTAAAATAATGTCTCATTAAACGACTCTTAGCCTATTTTACTTTCCTGTTGAACTGGATCTAGTTTAAAACTTATACTAATACATGCTATTTCTTCCTTACTTCTGTCTATTCGGGGATTAAGTTGGGCTCAAGCTTTTGTGCTTCATAAGCGTCTGGCATGATAATTAAATCCCAGTTAAAGTAGTTCAAATATTTGAAGCTATTCATAAATATATTCTGGCCCAGATCTGTTGCTTTGATGTACACTTTGCTCTCACAGTACAAAACCTACCCTTTCTGAATAATACTGACATCAGAAGGACGTGGTGAGGCAGAACAAAGCAGTGGGCATGGCAGGGAGTGGAGTGACAGGACTTGGCACAGACAGCTGGATCTTCTGCAGTGATCACACTCTTATCCCTTGTGCTTAGCATATTAGAAATGGGCAGTCTGCCCAGAACAAAATATTGGACAAATTATGCTAGTGTGTGTTGTGTGTGTGTGTGTGTGTGTGTGTGTGTGTGTGTGTGTGTGTGTGTGTGTGTGTGTGTGTGTGTGTGTGTGTGTGTGTGTGTGCTGCACTCCATACTCCTACAACAGAGAGGGTTGAGACATGTTGTATGACTTCTGTTTGTTTGTTTGTTTGTTTGTTTGTGTGTGTATGAGCAGCATATGGGTTAAGTGTATGTACGCTCCAAACACACCTACAACTGTTCGGGACGTCAGGATCATCTTCACTAGCTATGAAAAACGACTCATCTCAATGACACACACTCTCCCAGTTACAGCCAAATAAAATGGACTGGGTGTTGCCACAGATCATAATCATAGTTTTTATTTATTACATGTGTCAGGAAATCTAAATCTGGGCCTGTTGCCGCAAAGTCCACTATTTCTTTTTGGATATGTACAGTTAACAAATAAGAGCCAGTAATAGGTATGTAAACAAGCTATATGACCTTATGAATACATATCCCCTCTCTCTCCACACATTTCATGTTTGCCTTCTTCATTAACCCTCAAATAAAAGCCAAAATGCCCAAATATAATCTTAAGAAAAAAAGGAAAGTAGCCAGAAAGGACCAGCAAGATAATTCTGTAAGGTCTATGTGTATGAGGGGGAAAGTCGCTCTGGACAGAAACATCTGCTAAATTCATGTACTGATTTGTAATGTAATTTATTTCCTGTTTAATGACAATGACAACCCCCATGCCAAATGTCACACCTTCAAAATGGTCTGCCAGTTGACCAAGGGGAGCTGCCAGAATGAGAGTGAAAGTGAGAAGGGAGGTGAGAAATGGGGAGACATGAACAGAAAGAGGGCTGGATAAAATAGGTGATGAAAGTGAAGTGAGAGAGACGGAGAGAAGAAGACTTTGTAGCTTAAGGATGACTCAATCTGGATACTATACTGCAAGTGACCATTAACGCTATAGTACATAGTTTCTGCCGCCCCCATGAGGAATTCTAAGTAATGGCATCAAAACTGTCGCCGCGTCCACACGATACAAGTCTTCCATGACCTCGCACCCAGACTGAGTCCTCCCAAGAAGAAGAACAGCATCAGTCATTTTAACAAGGGCCCCCAAAAAACATGTTTATGTTGAAGTGACAAACTATTCTAGAGGCCATCACAATCATGACAGGAGGAAGTCAGGTGACGTAGTTATAGAGCGACAAAGTCAGCGAAAATGCAATCCTTTGTTGTCAAATGCTTAACATTTTTTAACCAGGCAAAGTTTCTGTTCAGTTTGTGTTAAGACAAAAATTAACTGCATGCATATGATGTTTGGCTTTTTTATTTTATTCATTCGTTAATTCACTCATTAACTTTTTTATTTCTTGCACAGTAGCCATGTTACTTTATACACGTATTGACTAGCACTTCTCTCTTTAATTTTACTTACTTTACTTTATTTTTACCTTGAATTTGACTGTGAGCAACTGCAACTAAACAATTTCCCTAAGGGGATCAATATAGTATTCTGATTCTGATTAGAAAGACGTGATTGGATTCAGTCATGACATAATTTCAATATTGAGCAAATCGATTGATACTCAGCTCTACCTTATTTTTAGCCTGAATTATTTTTCAGTGTCTACTCATATATGAACAATAAAGTAGTCAAGCACACCTCTCTCTTCCCTCCTCCTCTCTCTCTCTCTGGTGTGAAAGTAGATCCAGGCAGTAAAGGGATCCAGATATTGTAATAGCCACTTAGATGGGGTCTATTGTAGCCCACAGCTGCTGCCTGCTTCACGTCTATGCTGCCCCCCTTCCTACTACTGGCCTAGGGCCCTTTCAGCCCGTCCTGCTGCTGGTGGTTGGTCTTCCTCCCTAAGGGCACACAGGGCTGTTAGGCCACCATTAGTCCTGCTAATGGGCCTGACAACTGCGCCACATCCTCAGCATTTAGACCTCCTCTGTCTGAGATATGGATATCGACCACTTCAATGGAAATGGAGAATAGGGGCAGGAGGTGGGAGTCGATTTGATATGTACATGAATGAATGTTATGCACAAAACACACACACACACACACACACGCACACACACACGCACACACACATACATACAGAAACGCACACACATAAATGCACACACAAGATGCAAAGTGAGCCATTGAATGGATGGAAACACACATTAACATGCACTCTGACTAAAATCGTCAAACGTTTGACTCACCAATAATCTTCTTGTAAGAGTTTTTGTTTCTGTAAGTCCATCTTGGCTGAGTGAGAGAGAGAGAGTGTGTGTGTGTGTGTGTGTGCGTGCGTGCGTGCGTGCATGCATTACATTTAATTGTCTCCTGTTCCACGGCCAGTCTGCCCCTGCTCTCAATATCCACTCATGATGTTGATATCCATGTTTAAAATTCAGCTACTATTAACTTCTGAGAAAATATTTCAATCACAAGGAGCAAAGTGACTGAATGTCTTCTAATTTATACACTGAACTCTGCGCTGAACACGACTATTCCTGAGCACACATAAACTACATGTCATCTGCAAATATTTACCTGTATGATGTATGAGATCTGTGCCTGATATGAGCAATAATCTTTGTGTAAGAATTCAACTCCTCTACACAGGACCTCTACAAAGAAGCTTATTTATAGTCGAGCTAAAACACTTAGTTGTTCCAGTTTTTTAAAGAAGCAAAGACTTCTGTGGGTTAGGGCCAACGCCAAAATTGTCACACAAATTGACTGAATGACAAGAGACTTGGTTGTTTATGACCAAATTACGAATCGGGCTACGTGACCGCACTGTAATCCGCGTCATGTCCTGCCTCCTGCAAACTCTAGAGAGGGAGAGAGGTCTACGATCTTTAAATGATGTTTTACGGCGTAGGACATTATTGTATTTGTTTATTTTAAAATGCATCTTTATGTTTAAATAAATATACATAAGTAGTTATGTCTCTCGTATTGGTTTGCCCTCTCGTAGAAATAATGCGCAAAAATAAAAGGAATTAGACCGACTATTCTAAAGAATTTTTTGGCCAATTTCAACAGCCCTATATCAGGTTTTATTTTTAATTAAATATCTGAGTTTGGATTGTTGGCCTGACTAAATAAGACACATTAAATCATCACGTTGGCCTTTCCGAACGTGCAATGGGCTAATCGACTAATCGATCAATCTAAAAAAGTTCAGACAGATTAATGATTTACAGGAATTATTGTTAACAGTTTTGATAATGGAATATTATTGAAGATGTAAAGTTGTTAAATAACTGGTTCCCCAAATGTACTATTTTGCTAGTTTTTTTAGTTGTGCATGATGTTTTAGAGTGGTGTTTATACAAAACGAGCTGTTTGAATATATCAGCTTGGTTTTAAGGGAGTCTTAATGGCCATTTTCCTCTCCTTCATATTTTTATTGTATCTCTCCCTGCACTTTAACAGCAAACAATTATCAAAAGCCTCAGTCTAAATGTCACTAAGATACAGTTGAGAAGAAATCTTCAACAAACAGTTAGATGAGTACAGTTCAATTACAGGTAGAGCTGTGGTAGAAGTAGGTAGCAGATAGCCTTGTATTCTTTAGAATTAAAAGGTGTAATATGTCATTTTCTGCTGCTAGGGTTCTTTCAATCAAAACAATGGATGTAAACACAGACTTTGGATGACGTCGTGAAGATGCGTGGGATTATGGGAGTTGTAGTTTTCATTGTTACTGTAAACACCATTGCTGATTCAAGTTTATCTGTAGTTATCTGTTATATGAACGTATCATCTGGTGTATCCCGTGTTTTGACGGAAATTAGAGAAACTAGAGGGCTCAAAGAGTATATGATGCCATTGAGAGGCAACCAAACAAAAAATGTCCTGTGTCATTGAAATAAAACTACAGCTTTGTCTGGATTTGAACATTGTTGGAATCATTTGGGATAATGTAAGTACACAACTCAACAAAATATATAATATACAGTAGGTATAGTCATTTTTTAGACATTTTAATGCAGAAACATTACATATTGTTCCTTTAAATTGTCCGTAGACTAACTCCTAAAACAATTATTTACTTGTATTTATCTGCTTTAATCCATCAGGCCTTCCAACATAAATTTGATAAATGATGAGCAATCATCCAGAGCAAAGTATCTTGGCAGATATTGCAGCAGAGGACTGGCAAAGCCCCTGCATAGTGAGCTTTGCCTGCCTCATTTGATCAAATTCACACAAGTGGCCAGATCTCAGATCTCAGCATGGTAAATTGAGACTGTCCAATCTGAGTTTTCTCTCATTCGACTATTTTACAGCGGCTCCGTGCAGAGCTTAGCGCCGCCCTAAATGATTGTGATTGGTTTAAGGAAATGCCAATAAACCAGAGCACGATTTTCTCCCATCCCAGAATGCTGTGTAGACTAGCCAGACCCTCCTCCGCTCCGCAGCGTGTGCATGGTCTGGCAAAGCGAGACTACTGTGAATCTAAAACTGTCTGTCACCCACTGCACTTATTTGTGCTGCATTTACAAGTTATTCCAAAACTTTATTTGGACAATATGTTCCGAAAGCTTGTCTACAAAAATGTCTGTTCATGTTTTTTTAATGGGGTAGCTATCCCTTTATTATCTCTGGGTATAGCCATTGAGGACAATGTTACAAATTATTATACGATTAGTATTTGGCAAACTAGTCAACTTTTTTAATCTAGCCATAAAAAGTTTCTCACTTGATTTTCCAGACATGTGACTATAATATGTAAGCCTATATATTGATATTGCAATATACAATTACTGTGATAGAGGGGTTTTCATGACACCCACTCCTATCTGAAAAGTTGCTGTTTTGTGCAGTAAATCATCTGACTCCACACCTCCATGTTTTATGGCCTTGTGCCTTTTCTTACTACTTTCATGAACTCACTCATGGGGCTATACATCCCGGGATTACTTTGGAAGCATACATAGGTAAATGTGCTAATAAATGAATTCAAAGAATTAAGACTAGCTTAGTGCCAGTATTGGTAACTAGGCTATAACATATTTCTCAACACTTGCACTTATTCTGAAATATAAAAAGACATGTGGTCTATGATTTTCTACAGCATTCATACAATACAATACGGGGACAAATGAGGTGACAAAAAAAAAAGCTCTCACCTGTAGCCTTCGTCTTCGGATGATCCCAGAATCATCCATGGCGGGTGAACGTCTTCACACCTGTCAGAGTATCAGAGTGTCTCGTGGGCTACTGGTGACGGCGGCGAGAAGAAGCCCCACTCTCGCGTGGCTTTCGGCGAGAGTCAATTTACTACTTAACCGAAATGCTTGGCAGAGTGTCGGCTGCTTATTACATCATTTACCAGCGAGAAGCGGGTAACATCTGCTAATTATCGAATTTGTGCTATTATATTCAATTTGGTAAATTATACCATGCGATAAATCTCGCGTTACAACCACAAAAACAACACTACATCAATTAGCCTATCTCTACCAAAGTATGTCAAAGTGCCGCTCCTGTGCTCGACCCCAGTCCACATTCCTTGCTGGCAGAGACTGACAGACTATTGACTAGGCTGCTCTGTGGTGGGAACTGCTGAATAAGCGAGAGGCTGCACAGTGGGATCAGCATGCACTGCATGAACTCAAGTCCAGCTGAGGGACAGAGAAGAAAACCCCCAAACAGCCTGTGTCAGACCGAAGCTTATCACACCACATATTAGATAAACCAAACAAGTTTGCACACATCTTTCACCCCCTCCAAAACATCTAGTGCGAATCTCACTTCAAAAACAATCTTTTGAAACTCATTGCACCAGGAACAGCCAACAGCAATCCATTCAACTATTTTCCTCCTTTAAAATGCTTCTATCACAACGATCCTCGGTCAGTCTACAATCCGCTACATGTTAGAGGAGTCCACAGGCAGCCAAACCACATTCAAGCACAGTCTACGTGCTGAGAAGGGACCAGTGCATGCATGTCCACGGACTTCTTTGCAGACCTATTGCACATTATTGCACAACTACAAATCTCGATTATATGTCACATCCACTCAGCGCTGCCTTCTGTGCATTGGAAACGGCGAGATCAATGAAAATCTGTAGCGAGTCTATATGTCCCTCTGTTCAAACACACACACACACATCGGCACTGAAAGCAGGTTGATCACTTCACGTTTTCGTCCTCCTGTAAACAGATGTGTCCGTTTCCCCGTGTTCTCACAGGTACACGATGGGTTCACTCTGTTCTTCTCTGGTGTAACATTGATTTTCTCGCGAAAAATGATCTGTGGTCGCTACACAGGCTTCGCTCCATCCTTAGCTCTTACCACCCACTTCCTACTACCAAATGATGTTTAACCCTTTAGCGACCAGATGCTTGCGTCAGCTATGGAAGTGGTTTTTGATGTACAAGTTTTCAAGGCAACATTTCCAAAGAGGGCAATCATCTTTACTCACATTCCAGGTAGGCTACATCAGCCCCCCAAAAAAACTGCAAAACTATTTAGCATTTCAAAGGCAAGTCTTGAAAATAATGACAACATATTTGAAGCTATAGGGTTGGGCAGTAGATGTAGGGCTAACAATTAGGCTGGTTGATTAATCGATCAACAGTTAAAAAGAAAATCTGCCTCGGTCATTTTTTTAAGTAAAAAAGAAGTGGTGAAAAAGCTACAGGTAACAGCATCTCAAACTCCAGGGATTTGCTGCTTCAGTTTGTCATATAAAATAGCCTCAATTTAATATCTTTGGTTTGGGACTTGTGGTCAGAGAAGAAATTAGAAGATGTCCCAATTGGGCTCTGTGAATTTGAATGGCATTTTTTCCCCCCACTATTATTGACATGTCACAGACCGAACGATTCATCAAAAAAGGATTGGCAGATTAAATGATAATGAAAATAAGTGTTAGTTGCAGCGCTAATTTGAGATGATACAAATTTGTCAAATGTACCATTTACATTGTGGTATCTATATATCTCTAGTTGTGCTAGGCCATTGTGAGCACTGTTGCAAACCAGTAAACACTGTTTGATGGCAATATCAATTTCTATGTGATTTTTGCATCAATGTGATCAACAACCTTCATAAATTGTCACCTTTTTATTTAACTGGATGAGTCAAAAAACGTCACTCGTGACTGGTTATTTTATTCAGTAACAGTGTTTAATTAATCTGATGACGTTGATGTTTCTCAATTTATGGATTAGTTGTTTGGTCTACAAAATGTCAGAAAATAATACAAAAAGGGCCATCACAAAATCCCCGAACCCAATATGATGTCTTCAGATTGTCTGATCGACCATCCAAAACCCAAATACATGATATAAAACAGAGAAATGGCAAATTATCACAAGTTGGAACAGTGAATCGTTGGCTTCTATTTTTTTTTTTTTTTTAGCAATCACTTGATTATGAAAATAGTTGCAACTATTTTTTCAAAATCATGATATAAAATTACATACAGCATACAATGATATAGGATTTTTTTTCCTTATGGCCCTCTCACAGACAAAGTACATCAACAAACGGCAGGTTGAAATTCACATGCAGCACTCTCTATGGGGTTGACAAATGCTGCTAACTTGGCACCCAATCTAACATGAAATGTTTGCATACAGAGTTACTTAGTTACTTCAAGGTGCTATGTTATGTCAAAATGTGTTTATGCCCATACACTGTACGTGTGTCTGAATTAACAGTCAACACTGCCTGCCGTCATGCTTCTGTTGCTATTCCAATGAAAAATGGCACCAAGGTTTATGCATTATTCAGCATTCACACCTGTCACACATGGGATTCACTGCCACATAACATTTCACAGCTCCTCACCCTTCATTCACTTGCATCCCTGATCCAAATGTTAATGAGTGAATGCTGGCATAGAAACAGATTCCCACCGTGGTGATTGTAAAGAGAAAGATCTTGAGTGCTGTTGACATATTAACTGAAATTTGATATTCATTCAAACTGAACCACCTCATCCCCACTGAGTCTGTAGATGTATTGTCAATAAAATGAATGCATTCCCTGATCAATACTAAAGGAAAATGCATCACTAAGCAGTAGTAATCACTGAATATACTGAAACGGGTCAAAGGCCATCACCGTGTTCATACAATGTGGTGGGTTTGTGAGGATGATTTTTTAGATAATTGTTTGGGCACTTTTAGGCCCCCATTTTGACAGGACAGCTGAAGACATGAAAGGGGAGAGAGAGAGGGGGAACAACATGCAGCAAAGGGTAGCAGGTCGGAGATGAACCCGCGGCCACTTCATCGAGGAGTAAACCTCTATATATGGGCATGCGCTCTACCAACTTAGCTACCCGGGCACCCATGTCACTGTTAACATTCTCACAAGAAAGAAAGCGAGAAAACTCAGTTGGTCAAAGGTGGCTGATGGGACGGATCAATGTGGAGAGAAAAACACACAAGAGGCCGGGTAGCTGGTCCGCCTCCAGATTTAGGACAGCAGGAGACAAGAGGGAGACTTTGAGGAGGGTGATCTTAATGCTCCCTGCAGTAATACAGTATGTGCTGGGGAACTTGTCAGCAGGAGAACGTGGTCAAATCTATACACATTAAACGTAAATCCAATCATATTGGCATTGGCCTCTTTAAAGCTCATACTGATCTAATACTAAAGAAGGCATTAGAATAAACTGGGACCCAGGCTACATGTGCATTGGTGTCAGCAGGTGAAAAATGTTTCTGGGGAGTGACCCAGTTACCTTACCAGCTTGTCTGACGTCTGTAGCACATTTAGCCTATGCTGCTTTTCTTATTAATATTAAACAATGAATGAATGCACATGAATTATACATCTTTTTTTGTTCATTAGGTGCTGTGAGATTTGGGGAGGGGGGAGGAAGCAACTGCGTAGAAACCTTACGGGGCACAGTTTCAACAGACAAAGACTTTTTCATACTGCTCTGTGCAAAAAAAAGCTCTCAAAAATGATGTCACCCTTTTTCAAAGGATGCCCCGAGGGAGGTGACAGGGGGTCAGCTCTCGGCAGCCAAAAAGCTTGGCAGGACAGGGATTTGGGATATGCCTGCAGCTTGGGCGATCCCATTTCTCTTTCTGCTAAGCCTGTCTCACAAGAGCCACGTCAGCTCACATCTCTTCATAGACTGCAAGTGCCTCCCCCTGCATTCACATCTGCTGTGTGTGTGTGTGTGTGTGTGTGTGTGTGTGTGTGTGTGTGTGTGTGTGTGTGTGTGCGTGTGTGTGTGTGTGTGTGTGTGTGTGTGTGTGTGTGTGTGTGTGTGTGTTTACAAAATAACATAAAACACCTGGAAAACTCAATATAATCCAGTCCAATAGCCCAGCAATCAAAGTGAAAC
Source organism: Gymnocephalus cernua (assembly GCA_023631565.1). NCBI lineage: Eukaryota > Metazoa > Chordata > Actinopteri > Perciformes > Percidae > Gymnocephalus > Gymnocephalus cernua. The sequence goes on along the minus strand of CM042427.1, from coordinate 25,233,733 downwards.
TTATTAAGTTATTTTGTGGCAGAGAGGTGTTGATTTAACTCTGTGGTTATTTTGAGGCCACAGCTGGAACTAGCAATTATTTTCTTTAGAGACTAATCTGCCGATTGTTTTCTCAATTGAGAAATTGCCCTATTCGCACAGGACTAGTATTACCAGGGCATATCATGGGATTTAAAAATGACTCCCCCACGTCTGTGTCGTGCGGCGCACTCGCACAGGATAGCGAAGTTACTCGAATTTACTGATATTATTCCCCACATACGATGTCAAGGCTGTCAAAACTTTTATCTGTAATTGCCAACGCAGCCAATACAACCCCAAATCAAGGAGATACCGATTTACATTTGTTTGGCGAAATATGATAATTTGCGGTGGAATTTCTAGTTGACTAATTACAGACATGGTAGATTCGTACAGGATTAAGATCACAGACGACCTCTGTAACTATTACAAATTACTAGAGGACCCCTGGTAATACTAGTCCCGTGCGAAAAGGGATATGGAAGACTAAGAAAACCAGAAACTGTTCGCATTTGAGACGCTGAAACCGGTGAATGTTTTGCCATTTAAAATTATGATTAATTGGTCATCAAAATTGTTGCATATACATTTTACATTTTCTGGTGACTGACTAATCCAGTGATTCTCAAAAAAAAAAAAAAACATCATGCCAAACTATATTGGGAAAACCCCGAATTAAACGAGCCAAGTTCCAAAAAAGTGTCAGGGTAGCAAAGTAGATTTACTAGCATTGTTAAAGTACACGCATACCAGCCACCAGTTTCAGAACAAGTGGACTAATCAATTAAGCGACTAATTGTTTCAGCTCTACATCATATAATGTGTTGATAATGTTATAAGCAGTCAACCCAGCTTAACACAGGAGCAGGGACAAAACTACATGGACGCATTAGAATATAATTCACTCCAAACGTCCTTGAGGCTGAAGGCTGCGTCTGTTAATTCAGACATACCTCATTTATTATGACTGTGTCCCCACAGTGCATTTTAAAATCATTCCTAATAATGAGTCATCACACACAATACATCTTCACGAAAAGATTATGTGAAGACATTCAATGCAGCTTCCTGATTTTGTCATTTGAAAGAAGCACCTTCAAATTGAGCGGTGGTGATTTGGCCTTTTTGAAGCTCTGTTTATCTCTGTTACTGTGAACATCCACATGTAAGTGACCATGGGCAACCTACAGCTGACTAGCTGCTGCTAATTGGACTTTGTAGCAGTGGTTGTAATTGTGATTGTGTTAAGAGAAGCAACGTTTACATTGTTTAGAATCTGTAGGTTTTAATTACCAACTTGATGTTGTGTACATTATGTTTACTTATTTCAGTGATCTAATAAAACAGCATTACATTCGGTACACAAACTCGGTAGCCATGATTCACACTCCATAAACCCCTTGACTTGCCGAAGCAGATAAAGTGTGAAATTAATATTAATGATGACTCTGAGTGCCATTGAGTGCTTGCACAATACCAAGGCCCTGAAATCATTGTGCTTTCCTTCCTTTTACAGGTCAAAATGTCTGCTGTGAAAAAAATGTCTATATTGTACCATAACTACTACATAAACTATTCCTTTTCTGCCTTCCTAAGTATAGTATTTAGGCAATTACAGCTAAGGCATCAACAATTTACCTATGTTCAATTACCTTTTTGTCAACAGCTCCTAATCCGTTATCCCCAAACTCCCCCTATTGTCATCATCATTTATCCATTCACTCTCATCCATTAACTCTCCTGCAAATCTGCTCCCTTAAAACACCTCCTTTCTCCTCCTTTCAGCTCCCATCTACTCTTCATTTCTAACCCTGTCTGTGCAGAAGTGGGTCACAGACTACAGCTGTGCTAAAAGCCGAGTCTGGGAAGAGGAACTTCTCTAAATAAAACACCATACGATCAGCGGTCTCGGGGGTGCCTCATCATACATACATAAACCCAACAAAGATGGAAGGAAGAGGGGTAGGAGTTCAAGATGCAGACATAATGTATGTGCAGCTTGATTGGTTAAGTGGGTTTCTGTCCTCGTTATCTCTGTAAAGATAGAAAGCTACTTCTGCTTGCATGTATTATATATTTATTTAACATCAACGCTTTTAATCACAAATGTTTCGATGGAAGTACTCTCAAGAGTTTGTCACATCAGTCATAGTGAGGGTTTTTCATATGATCTGACCAGTATTTGATCTGTATGAAACTTAAGAGCATAACGTATGTACTGTGATTTCTGTTCTCAGTTCAACATTCTGTTGCTATAGCAACACCTACTGGCACAGTTCTACAGCTAGCAGTTTAACTGACAGTTACATCCACCATTTTGTCAAACCTGTGACCAAGCAAATATTAACTGGCATCTTGTATCTACTCCTCAAATTCCCTTCTTTGAGCATTATTTGTTGGTACTATTTTTTTTTATTATAGTTTTTTTGTTTAGCCGTTATATTAGCTGTGTGAGGCTAATGTGTTGCTAATGCAACATTTTAGGCAATTGTTATGGGTTATGTTTTTTTATTCTTTTAACTTGTATTCATTATGAGATAAATCACTGTGTTGTAAGTCCTATGGGAACTTCTTGATACTGTTTTTTTTCTGGCATGAGGAATAATCAAAGTAATTTCACAGTCAGTCCACACTTTTGCTAATCCACCAGAAGGTTGACATTTGAAGAATTACTTTATTAATCCCCGGGGGGTTTGGTAAACGCATTCATTGTTGATCCCCTGATTTATTTATCTAGCGCCATCATCAAGATTTAATTTGTTCAATACTTTGTAGTAGTTTAACAGTACAGTTTTCTTTCCAATGAGCATTATAGCCTCACAGAGCCACTAGCATGGCTGCAGACTCTTTGTCTCGTTACAATACCTTTGGTCTCAGTACTCGTTTATGGTATCTTTGATATGTAATCACGAACAATCAGAGAATTTGTTGTCCAATACTGTTTTCACAGTCTCACAATTGCTTTGAGTAAAAAATTACAACGACCAACACTGTCTCCAACCTTAACTGGAGGTGTGTTTAGCTTGCGGTACAGGTGTACACCTACACAAATAGTGAAGGCAGAAGACTGAAAGTACAAAATATCATCAAAGCAGTGCAATTTCTCAAGTTAAGCCACTAGGGTGTCTATGTGAAGTTTAAAAAAAAATTTTTAAAAAAAATCATAGTGTGGTCTAATAGTACAAAATGTTTGTCATATTAGGGGCAACACATTGACTTTTATGTAAGTATATTTTGCTGGCATTGTTCTGGACCTCACATTTGAACCTTTGCCCTAGCAAACGCATGCAGGATTAGGGGCGGACATTTTCCGGTTAATTTCCAGAAACGTTCCATGGAAGGTTTAGCTGGGGAATTTTGGAAACATTCCAATTTGGAAATTTGCATGGGAATTTATGGAAATTTGGATGGGATGTAGTTCATGGGCTCAATGCAGTACTGTCTTCAATCAGCTTCAATCTGCTGCAGAATGTTGGATTCTAGAAATGATCTGTGCAGTGGGTGTGGCCTCAATAGCAGTAGGCTAAGTAGTAGCCCAAACCATTGACCTTTGGCCTCAAGATTTTTTTCAACTACATTTAAGTTTCCTGTTAAAGAATGACAGTATTATAACAAGCAATATTAAAAATATTCAGTTTATTCCCATTAATTCTCGTTTATTCCCGTTAATTCCCATGGAAAGTTTCCAACTTTGAAAATTCCCAGAATTTTGCGACCCTAAAATGAATCGGAAGAAATACAAGCATCAATTGGCAGCAACCATATAGTCTATGGCAGCAACACAAGAAAGATGTAATACAGTGACATTGTGGTTATCACCTTCACTGCTGTAGTACAGATCCAGTTGCTTTCACACCAGTTTTCATATGGCATGATCAGCACCTTTTATATGTTCTTGGCTATGTTGCATTGTATGATTGTACTGTCGTTTTGTTCAAGTTAATATGAGCTTGTTCAAGTGCAACCAAAAATTCTTCTACTTATGTACTGACATTTTCATATGGCTATAAAATAGAGCAGTTTTCATTTTGAGGCAATAGGGCCACCATGTGGAAAATTTCTGCTATTCCAATTAAGATGAACGACTTATGTTGAGAAAAATTACAGGGCACCTAAGGGAGCTGGAGCAAGATAATTGAATCTGACGGCCAGGGACAACAAAGTCTGTAGAGACCAAAAGCTGCTGATCCACAGATAAGAAGAAGCTTTAGATTGGATTGCACCAGAAGCGTGGGAATATACATGTAGTAACACATAAACACATAACACATCATTATAAAAGTGATGATTTATTGTGGAAATGGTTGAATGATCTTTAAATTTGTATCCAAGACAATTTCATGTTAAATAATCACTGACGACACCAGCATGTAATGCGTAGCGAAAGTTTCTGCTGTTTAATGAAGAAATCCTCAAAGGTCACTTCCACAGATGACATTTATAAATTACATTTTACCATCTGAAACATTTTATAAGACAGCAGATTGTCTTTGATTTTCTCCTGAAAGGGAACATAATCAGCAACATTATCTTGACTTTTTAACTACAAGTTCATTATCTAGCCTAAGTGTTTTATACTGCACAATAAACAGTATTACAAATATTTTGTATTCGTTTTTTGGACATTAGTAGATGGTCTCATAAAAACAATTCAGTTTGAATGGAAACTTTTTAATCTCTTTAACAAAATAAAATCCATATTGCTGACTTTTTGCATTTCTAGCCTAAGTACTAGTCATGATATCAATAATAACTTTACTGTGCAATTACTGCTTGAACACCCTGTTGTCAGTCTAAAAGTGAATATATTTGTGCCGTTTTGCTTGCCTAACGAGTCAAATAAGAAAACATGGCCGGTGTGGATTTGTACACACAACTTTGAGAGTACAGACAGGCCTTAAAGGAAAAACAAAAAAGTTATACATGACTCCAATATGCCACTAATATTTATTTCTTGTACTTTCTTTGTGACTCGTAGTTGAAGCCTCTCACACTACCAAGGCAGTCACACATTCATTTATGAAAGCTTTCTATGTCAGGAGTGGAAAAGAACCGGCGCAATCCATTTAGCACAATTAAAGAGACGCCATGAAAAGAAACTGGGACTACGTGTAACAACCTCAGGGATTAGATACCTGCTGACCCCCTGTTACCTAGTTCACAGTGAGGAGGAGCTGTCCTTGGTGCTGAAATATGTGTACAAGCTCCAGCTGACAGTACAAGTTGATGTTTTTTTCCCCAGTGGATAGATGGAAATGTTGATGGAAAGGTTCTTTTGCCAGTAACACAGCATTCTCCAATACATATGATTTGCTGGTTTCAAAGAATTGAACACACTGGCTGTCACAGATAATACAAACCCTATAGATCAAATGTAAAGCTGAAAGCTGTGGATTAAATATAGTTGAAGCATATCATGGTTTGTGATTTTTTTAAATAATCGCTTAATTGTTTAACTTTAGGCTATAAAATGTCAGAAAATAATGAAAATCGCCCATCCCAAATTCCCGGTGTCTTGAATCGGAAAATGTTTTACATTTTTTGCGATGTAAACGGTTTAGAAGATTAATCCGTTATCAATTAGATAACAAATCAATTTGCTGAGCCTGTACTCCTTGTTTCAACTCTAGTCTCTATTAATTTGAGGCATTCCATCCAACATTGTCTTCCTATTAAAATAAAATAATACATTTATTTTTTATAGCGCTTTTCTAAACACTCAAATATATAAAGATGTGGGCTAAAGATTTTTTGGGATAAAATTGTCTAATGCTGTTGGCTAAATGAGGATTTTATTGTATAGTTGTCCCATATGGTTTTTCTTAACCAGATGTACTCTTCGTTGCTACGAATCAGACTGGAACATTGATTGATCTTCTTTTCTCAGGGAAGGAGCAGTACTTGTTCAGAAAAGTACAGGAGTCACAGATAACAGTGACTCATTCTGGCAGCTCTTCTTGCATCAATTACAGCCCGTAATCAATGGAAAAACAAACTAGCCGCCAAATATTAGCAAGTTCTAATCTGCTTCTCCTCCCGAGTACATTGGTCCTTATTGTCTGCTAGAACAGGGCTATTTCATTTGGTTCACAAAACCACTTTTTGTAAACATGCTTTGAAAGATATTTAATCTTTTTTTAATCAAATTTTATTTTGCAAAATGTATAGAGAGCATATTGGAGGAGTAAATCGCTTATTTTCGGTTGTGATGAATATGAAAAGAAACATTTGAAGCATTAAAACCAACGAGGCGTGAGGAAGTGACCACGAATGACTGACTGAGTTGCCTCTCGCCTGTCGTACAGTGTCATCATTGTTCATGCCCTATCCTAATTATATGTTTACACACATAGTTCACTGCAAGCTTCTATCTCATAAAAAAATCCATTAACCAAGGAAGAAAGGGAGGGTGACCTAATAGAATTAAAGTAGACAGTCTTATGCTGTAAAATCGTCACCTTGATCCTCTGCAGGCATGGGCTAACTATTTTTAATCCCATTGACGCGGCAGTAGACCAGGCGATTTAGAGGGATTAGATGAGGAGCCTGGGGAGGTTATAAATGGACGTAAGTCATCAAGAAAGGAATCAGAAGGAACACAACAGATCAAGCCCTGTGACGTCTTGGTCAGGACAGAAAGATCCAGACACCTGCTGAGACTGAAGCAGACCAACATCCAACCTCCGGAGACGAGCTTGTGGACTTTGCCTTCAGCCTCCGTACCTCCAAGCAACATCTATAACCATGGAGCCTGTAGGCCAGACAGTGAACACCACAGCAGCCTTCAACAGAGAAACTTTTCCCAGGAAAGGCCTGAGATCAACCTTCAGAGGAGCATCATCTCATTTTGTGGGGAGCTCGATTATGATCCTGTCCTCGTTTGCGATCTCCACTTTAGCTATGAACTGTGGGAAGAGTATCCAAGAGTCTAGACACAAATCCAAGTAGTGACAGTGGACAGATGGACATGCCTTTATTTATTTTTGTTAACCTTTTGTTAGGCTCGGCAAGTCAATGAAGTACTTATTTTTCTGATGATATGGACACCCCTTCTTAACCAGCTGCCTTTTGTGTTCCCGAAGCAAAATGTGATGCTGTATATGAACTTGTGTGTATGTGTGAAGCCTGCAGAGTCAGATGACGATGAAGCACTCCACGCATGCGAGTCGGATCAACAACAGGATAGCTGGATAGCTTCACAAACATCTCAAGATCTATGCAACGCCAAATGTGCTGTGTTGGGTTAATACAGATTACACTGCAGTATTTAAAGAGGGGAACAGTATGCAGTAATACCATTTAACCTATCTATCTACTATCTTCCTGTTAACCTCAGACTTGTGGTGGGTAGCCTCATCACGCAAGATGTAAAACTGAAGAGAACAGAGAACATAAGAGAGATTTTAGTTCAAAATGTTTGGTGCTGGTTCAGGGACAGTTATTAAACATGTTAGGTTATGAAACATACTGCAAGCTAAAATTAGGTTCAAGGTTCTTTATTAGGCATGTGCACAATAATAACACAAGTAGAATAAAAACAACAAAATTATATTTATTATTTACGAGAAAAGCAAAACGTCCCAGTTTTCCTTCATGGCTGGGTTTTGGACCAGAAAATGTTTTGGTGCCGACAACATCAAGGGTTAAAAACTATGAAAGCTGGCATTGAAAGTTTACTCAGAATATTACTCTTAAATTATGCTTTGATTAGATGTCTGACTTGAATCATAATTTAAGACTATATGTTATTTAGCCGAAACTTAAATCTTGTATGGTTGGTTGTTTTTAGACAATGCATAACATGTGTAACATTTGAACTTATTTTGTTAAATGAAAAAAAATAGTTTTTTTAGTAACATGTTCATATTTCTTATTTTGGTACATGCACTAAAACTCTGTCCTGGGTATCATCCGATACACAGATAATAAGCCATGATCCTTATGCAGTACTGTAGCCTAAATAATGTGATATACATGAGTGACTATGATTTGTTGAGTGATGATTTTTGTGGTTTTCACTCTGCGGTTGTCATATTGTGGTGGATATGTAGCATTTGTCTATGTCAGCCATCAGAACGTGGTTGTGCTAGGACCCACAATGGTTCATGTTGAACATGCCTATCAAACCTCTGGTGCATTTTGTCATATTGCCACCAGAGGGGAGTATTAGCATTAAAGATTGCAACAATATCTAAACAATGCCTTTTTTCCTTCTTTTGCAGATATGGTGTAGAATTTTAAAACAAAAGGCTCTTGCGAAGCAAAACGTGAATTTTAAACATTATTTAATGTACAAAAAAAGAGGTACAAAAAGGACAAATCTTCATTTACATCTGCATTGGTGATACAAACATAAAATGTCTGCAATGTTTCATCAAAGTCCACATCCGTGCCGAAGACTCACTGTTTGGGCTGCATGTGAAAATCTCACAGAGTTTATGATTTCCTGTATGTGTGTGTCCTCTACTGTGTTGTCTTCAGAGTGTGTCGAGGCTCTTCAGCCTCCGCTCAGTAAAGAAGCGGTGTGTCGGGTTTTGGTCATTACCTCCAGCTGATGCACTGAAGTAGGTCAACATGGACCGGTTGTTCTTCCGCTGGGCCGCCTTCTCCCCATCCTCGTCATCATCGTCCCTGAGGACAGATTTGACAAAACAAGACTGATGTTTACACTGTGGTTAGGTGTTCTCCTGAACGCAGAAGGATTTGCACAGACAGACAGACAGACAGACAGACAGACAGACAGACAAGTTTGAAGGCTCTTTACCAGTGGACAGTCACACCCTTGTTGTCCATCAGGGTTTGGGCAGTGCTCCAGCTAAATCGAACAAACTGAGGGTAACCGAACACTGGGTCCAGGTACTTGAGCAGCCACGCTTTAGTCTTGGGGTCTGAAAATGCAGAGGGAAATTTTTTTTGATGCAGTTTCTAAATGGATTTATAACTATCTTATTCTTGTTTAGGTAACATTTAGCAATGACACAGAATTTAAAAAAAGAAATGCCTGTTAATAGGTTATTTGGGTAAGTGCACTCAAGTGCTGATTTTATTAAAGTGCCCATACTATGAAAAGAAAATCACTTTTTCTGGGATTTGGGTTGTTATTTTGTGTCTCTGGTGCTTCCACACGCATACACACATGTTGTTTTGAGTGAGATACGGGTTTCTGAATGTGTCCTGCCTTCAGTTTCCAGGTGAGCTGTTCAAAATCTGCAGGGCTTTTTACGTCACTAGCCAAAACGACGGCTAACCGTAGCACGCTAGTGCTTGCATGCTAGCTCGTTCTCAATGGCAAAACACTGCTACAACACACACTAGTTCACCATACCTACAAAATAACTACTTACATGTCCCTCGTCTGCAGGTATTCCACGCAATGTTGGAAGTGTGCCCTTGTTTAGAAGAAGTCTCCCTGCTAATCCTGCCTTGTACTAACTGTTGTAGAAACAAACAGCTAGCTAATGTGAGCCTTACCTAGCTACTGCGCATGTGCAAGTGCCAACAAAGATGGTACAGAAGTGAGATGTCTCACTCTCTAGCTAAAACAGAGACCTGAACACAGGGTGAAAAGAGGAGCTGCAGCAATGTGCAGTACAACAAAAATATGGTGTTTTTTGAAAATTAAACCATTTAAACCTATTCTGGTAAAACCTCAAAATACAATTATGAACCTGAAAATTAGCATAATATGGGCGCTTTAATTATATGAATTATTTCTAAAACATGGATGTCATTATGGAAGGATTATAATAGCCGTTAATGGTTTCTGTTACCATTGGGGTATCCTGAGCCGTAGTCTATATCCACCTCTCCCATGTCCTCAGCAAAGTTCCAGCCCTTTACAACACGATCCCTGGCCACCTGACATCAGCACATAGCATCAGAAAAACTGACTGATTTTGAACAAAGCTTAAAATGTGGATACAGAGCTTTTAGGCAGCAGCAATTGTTAGCTCTATGATCCTGAATTAACGACCAGTGAAGTAACTAGGACATCCATGCAAGATGTCATGACAACTATGAACAAAGATCCAGGTGGCTGGTGGTCACTAACCTTCGCACAGATACTGGCTGCACTGACGATGGGGAAGAGGGAGTCGGCCTTTGGCCTCACAGTCACCTTTATACCTGGGAACAGCTTTGAAAGTTTCTCCTCATACTTCTCTGCTGGGCCAACTGTGTCCACAAATACCTGCAGAAAACCACGGCGGTTGAGGAGGGCAGGCCAAGTAAGCCAGGAAAGAGCAAAGAAAAAAGATGATTGAGTCTGATGTTGAATGTTTCCATCTTGAATTAGTTGATGTATTTATGACTTTCAGCACTGTGCAGCACATGAATAGCACAGAATTCACAGACACAATCCAACAAAAGCATTAGGTGTGCACCTTTATATTCACATAAATGACTTGTTTTCATACCTCTGTGAGCTGTACGCCACTGTCCAAGGCATACTGTATTAGACCAATTGCTGTATCATGTGAAAGAGCGTTCAGGTTGTACTTTGTCCTAACAAAATGACATTTTGGCAGGGTGTGAATATAAAAGTTTTTCAACAAAACAAAAAAACGGTCTGTGTGCATAGTACTGTATGTGCCCCATACCTCTGTAACATGCTGGTAGAGATGGTGTTTGGTGAGAGAATCTGCAGAGCCCAGCCTATATAACTTTTGGCTTCATCCAGTTTTTGGAAAAGATTCTCTCTTTCTGCCTCTGATAGAGTCTTTGAATCTGATAAGGGAATGACAAAATGCATCAAAAGATGTTTTGCTTATTACACTTATTTATTGAATAAAGTATTTTTACTACCTGAACAAAGAAAAAGACAAATTGACCAACTTCACATTGTCATTAAGATAGCAGTGAGCATGAGTTTAAAGCATCACGCTGAGAAAGACTGCAACATCCTTGCACAGATCTAGGCCAACAGGATTACCTGCCACTTTCGATTCCTTCAGCTCCTGCTTTTTGGAAACTGGACAGAAACATATTCCATACACCATGGGCCCTGGATCACAAAACATAAACACTGTAAATATGGGATGGGAACCACATGCCACACAATGCAGTGATACAATCAGTATCTCCAATGATAAGTAATGAATGACTGCAACAGAAGATGTAATTGGTGCAGTCTTAAATTAAAACACTGTGAGTTTTAGTTTACGGACAAACTAACTACAACAGCATACCCAGCACAGGCCCCCTGCCGGCCTCGTCTATGCCCAAACAGCAGTCCTCAGTCCGGCAGACATCAGGGATCTGAGAGGACAGTCGGCAGCTGACCGAGTTGTCTGTTTCAAAGGGGCTGAGGTCCATGACAGCTGGCTGAAAGAGAACACAAATTAAATACTTACCATGTTCAAGTCTTAACGTTACTCAATGTACAACTCCTGACAATGTGCCATGCTAGCTACACAAATGTCGAACACACAGATGTGTTAGCTCCAGCTCTTGTAACGTAAACGTTACTGTATTATGTTATGTTGCTTACGAACTCAAACATTAACGTTAGCTAGCTGGCTGCTAGTCTCGCTGCTAACTAGCTACTCAAACTGACATTTTTACCAGTACACCAATCTCGTTAAACGAGTAGTTTAGGCTCTTGCTATAAAACATTAAAGCAGCATATATCATGATATCCGAGCAACGCAAATTCTTACCTATTTAGACGGCGAGGGCAGCTTTCACAAGCTTCGTGTTGTGATTCTGTCTTGTGCAGAAACTTGGCGCCCCTGGAATGACGTCAGACGCGTCTTCCTAATCTTCTCCTTTAGCTACATTTGTCGGTGCATTACCGCCACCAGTTGGTCAGGAGTACCAATTCTCACACGTAAAGCTTTGGTAAAAGTCATTCAAAATATGTAAAAGTACACAGCCTACCGGTGGAGTGTTTTCGTCAAAATACAGGCAACTTAAAGTCAAAGTATTGATTATACATGATATCCCCTTTTATAGTGATTGATCTATATATTATATTATGTAATAGCTGTTAGTGAACATGTAAACAACATGTTAGCCTACAGCTGGATGTTGATTAGATCAATCTAAAACAGTGCATTTTAAAAGGCAAATATCTACAAAGTAACAAGTATCTACAGCTGTCAAATAATAGTACAAAATAATAGTGGAGTAATAATTCAATCTGAAATGTAGAGTAGAAGTAGCCTAAGATGAAGTAGGCCTACTCAAACAGAATTTTACCAAAATCTACAGTGATTGTGTAAATTAACAGCCAGATTGATTATTATTATTGTTATTGTTATTATTATTATTATTATTATTATTATTATTATTATTATTATTATTATTAATTTTCACCTTATCTCTACTTTTTTTTTATTGTGTTTATTCATCAGAGACAGATAGTATTAGAACTTCTTAATGATCTGATAAAAAAAACTAGAGTGATGATACTGGTATCATATGAAACTTGCTAGCTAGACATGCTAGCTTGTCAGGAAGGTGGCAGCAAAATAACACTCCAAAGTGAGACTTAATTTTGGCGAGGTCAAAACTGCATCTCAAATTAATCTTCAGGTTCCCAGCTTTCAGATGATGCAAGCCTATTCTATGTGGCACATACTGTTGACCTTTTTTCTACCCCTGAAAACCCCCTGTCCCTGCTGTATTTTGGGTGCATTTTGTTGAAATTTCCCCAGATTCAAAACCTTAAGATCCATCATATATTCCCACATGACAATTAGGGGTGTAATCACAAGTTTTATCACCATACGATGTTATATTGATTCTTTGGACAAAGTTATAATGATATATGTTGATATCTTTAAGTCTGTCATGATACGATTTCGACTCAATTCAATTCAGGAGTCTGTGATCAATATGAGAGGATGCGTAAGCCCATTTAACACAGCTACATTTACATCAACTCAACAAATGCAACTGAAATATGATTTGACAATTTTATTACTGAGCTCTTTCAGACATTTAAAGTAAAAACAAACTATTATTTTAATAAAAAATAATAAAAATAATGTTGGATTCTAAAATAAAGGGGCATCTTACAGATGTCATGTATCGGTATTTTCACTTTGCATCGATAATATTGGATCGTGGATCATTGAATCAATATATCAATCCAGATCGATGTATCGTTATACCCCTAATTTCCTTTCTTACTGTTTTATCTGTTTTATGCAATTCAATGTTTGTTTCTGTTTTTTGAGAAGAGGCAGGCCTGTGGCCTAAAGCTGTAACCGCAGCTGGTATAGTATTGCCCTGTTTGATATTTGTTTTCTGATTAGTTTCAGCTCCAACACCATTTTCTTGTTTTCTTTCTGTGCTCACAACGTGATTCTATCAGTGTCTGTGAATCACCTGATTGGTTAAATCAATCCAACTGAGTACAACCATTTTTTTTTTTGCATTAATCAACCAAGTGTAGCTTATGTAATTTATGGTGAAAATGAACAGCTTTTCATTGGTTTGGACTGCTCTGTGAATAACCTTTCCTTTTCTACTAAAATTAATTAATAGAACTCTCTCACCCCTCATCTCGGATATTTATTTTTGCAAGAGACCACCACGTCTAACATCATCTTTGTTTTACATCTCCCTCACATACAAACCCACTACAATGAACTTGACACTCTGATTTCCGATGCCCACTGAATGGGTTTAAACAGCAGCTAAGTGTGGAGGCAGGGAGGGAGCCTCAGGTGGAGAGGAGAGGGTAAAGTGAAAGGAAAGCCATGTACAAAAGTCCAAGTGTACGCTGGTTACTGAGCTGACATTGGCCTTGCCTCTGGCTCTTTACACCCACCCCTTCGCTCTCTTTCTGTCCCTCTCCCTCGCTGAATGGCTCTCTTTGTCTTTCTCAGTAACACGCAGTCCCCAGCCGATTAAATGTGGGGAATTAGTAGTCAATTTTAGCCTACCACACACACAAACACTAAACAGCTTAGGTTGGTGGGGCACTGATTGTGTTGTTATTACAGTTTACACGTCAGCAGCGTGGTGTTGATTAATTCTTTTCACCATTCACTTACTGCTCTGTGTGTTGTATCTTACAGTATAACCATAGCTGCTGCATAAATAACGCTCTTACACAGGATTTTTTTTATAAATAAATTCATTTAATAGATGACAACAATAAAATTTCAACAATGCTTTTCTTGTATGGAAGCAAAATACTTAAGTGAATATAGCAAACACTTTACAAAACTATCCAGAATTATACAAAATGGAAGAAGCAAAGGTGTGACACACAATGCATTATTACTTACATAAAAATAATAACTACATGGTAAGAGGGTCAGTATAAAATGATAATGTATGCATCACATAATAAAGGTGAAGCACTGTGGTAATGACCATTATTCACATTGCTGAAGAGGAAGAGGGCTATTTGAGCACAATGTTGGAAAAAAACCTGTTGAGACGAAAACATGCTTTTGGCCTACATGCAGTGCAGAGTGGTCGTACATGTGATTCTAATCCTTAAGTAGGACCCAAAGCTGGCCAATTATCTAAAGAGATTTGGTTGAGACTTTGTACTTATAGATTTTAACTCCGTTATTGGAAAAATCAGATGTGAATCAGCAAAACGTTAGGCACTTAAAAAGCAAAAAGGAAGACTGACGCGGAGGTTTACTGCTCTAAATTTTTGAATACCTTCGGCATTATTTGATAAGGTATCCAGTGTCGTATTTCTCCTTTGCTATTGGCACAAAATGAATAGAGTTGAGGTATGTGTCCAAGACTAAGTGTTAGGCTGAAATACATCTTTAAGAGCTCTCTTTCCCTCTCTTGTTCCTATTTTCCCCTTAAATGCTTAATTCTTCAGTTCAGTGAAGTCAATGTAATTAAAGAACAGAAATACAGAGGTGTGCTATCTACAAAGGTTGCAACTTTCCTTTTCTGGCCACAAAAAAAAAACAACCCCAGGGAACATCTTATTGAAACAAAACATGCTTTTCCCAAAGCAGTGGTGCAGATGTAGGCTATTAGTGTAATATCAAATCAGTCACAATAAAGTTACACCCGAGGATATCAACAATGACAATAAACTTACTACTCATATAAAATAACACAATAACATAAAAAAACATCTGCTTTAGTTTGGTTAATAAAATCTGATTATGTCAGTCTGAACCCGTCGTATCTGGGTCATCAATGCAACATCTGTTCACTCTCAGTGTCTCACTCGTCTACCTCTTGTATACAAACTTGCTGTACATCCCAACTTAGAAATTTATGATGGCACACATTTGTTAAGGTTTATTTAATTTTTGATTGGCAGTTGACCCATCCATCCTTCACACTTTATATTGTGTGAGTTTGTGGCTGTTTTTAACTGTGTAAGGCCCCGTGGATGCATCTTGCATTATATTGGCTAAAAAAGTAAAAACCTCTAATATAACATCAATATGGCACGGGCGCACACATTCACACACACACACACACACACACACACACACACACACACACACACACACACACACACACATACACACACACACGCACACACACACACACACACACACACACAATCACATGCTTACATACTTGCACACCCACAGATCCACTCACACACTTCCCATATATTCCCTCTGCTCAGCTGGTCTCCCTCAAGGTCTTGTGAGTGTGGTGTAAACAGGCTGCTCCCAGTGCGTGGGGCTGTGAGAGGGGGCCACGCTGGAGGGGTCTCCTATGGTAGTGTACAGAGGCCTCTGTGTAGGGCCCATGTAGGAGAAGGCTGAGTACAGCCCTGGGGCCTGGCTGGAGTGGGCATAGTACGCCCCGGGGGCCTGGTGCTCTGCATACTCGAACTGAGCCCTAGAGGCCAGCGAGGGGAAAGCGGAGCCATAATGAGGGAGGCTGAGCGGGGTGTAGGTGACATGGGTGCCTGACGATGGAGAGGATGAGGCCTCTGCGTAGTGGCTCCCGGCCACAGACTCACTCTTGATCTGGGCCTTGGAGGGGTCGGAGGAAGACGGAGAGGCTTGAGGCTGCTGCTGCTGTTTGGAGAGCCACGCGGAGTGCCCACTGGCAGCAGCCAGGGCGTAGGCGTATGACGAGGCAGAGGGTCCAGCTGCAGGGGCCCCAGTTCCACTCTGCGGGTGGCCATTTGGAGGAAGGTATTGGTCGAACTCATTTACGTCAAACGGCTCAATGTTGGACATCACCTCGTGGCTGATCTCGCCGATATCCATGGTGCCAAAGTCGATGTGGGGTTTAGCACTCGATGATGACGGACCACCGGATGCTCCTTCAACTCCCACCCCGAGGGCTCCCCTGGACCCCCCTGATCCTCCGGCCGCTCCTGCTCCCCCTTCCCTCTTGGCATCTGACAGTTTCCCAGACTGGAGCTCTGTCTTTGGGGTGGTGGGGGGCGTGGGTGGGCTGTGACCCTGACCTAGAAGAAAGACAAGAAGGGACAACATGGTCAGTTACTTTTTTTATTTAGATCAAATTGTTTGTTTTTTTATAGTCCCCTTTTTTTGACCAAATATATCTTGAAATGTCAAAATATAAATTATGATTATTGCGTCCAGACTCCTACCAGCAGGATGGTGGTGGTGATGGTGGTGGTGGTGCAGGTCACCCAGGGGAGAACCAGCCCCACCATTGTGCTCCAGATGAAGGGTCTTGTAGTGTGACTGGGAGTGGCTGGCCTCCCCTTCCCCCTGGCTATCAGACTCACTAGCAGTAGCTAGTTTACCGTTTTTGCGTCTTCGGGGCTGGTACTTGTACTCCGGGTAGTCCTTCTTGTGCTGTTTTCTCAGCCTCTCCGCCTCCTCGATGAATGGCCTCTTGTCGCTCTCGTTCAACAGCCTGGGGGGAGAGAAACAAGGAGTGATTTTAGTCTTACAGACCTTCTGAATTAATGTGAAAGTATTTACTTAGAATATGTCTGAAAATAATAAAACGAGTTCAATCCCGTGCGCAGAGGATAAGGAGGGTAAAACTTTTTGATTTGAACATTTATGATAGTATTTAGTATAGGCTACACATTATACAGTAGCCTATAGGTTACATTAAATTAAAGGGACACAACAACAAAAATACCAAGTTGATTTCGGTGTTTTCTTTGTTTACAATCACCAGCTTGATCTTATAAATTGCCCACTTTCACTTTTATCTACGCATCCACTTATCCTTTACGCACAGGCGACACAGGAAATGTGCCACTGTATGGCCACGCTGTTCTTTTCTGGAACAATCACCCCATACAAACCTCCACAGTTTGCCCAGGGTCTTGCTGAGCTCCGCGTTGTGCAGGTGAGGGTACTGGTCGGCCAGTTTCCTCCTCGCCGCTTGCGCCCACACCATGAAAGCGTTCATGGGCCTCTTGACGTGGGGCTTAGCTTTGTTTCCGTTGTTAACGCGGACCGGCATAGGCACAAGTGTCCAGTCATATCCGTCCAGCACCTGACTGACCGCCTCCCTGATGCCGATCGGGAAGCGATCGTCCTCCATCTCCGATTTGGCTGTATCGCCTCCATCCTCCTCGCTACCATCCGCGACACAGAGCGAGGTCAGCTGCTGCGGCGGCCCGGTCAGAGGTGAGTCCTGGCGGAGTGGCGCTCCGGGTTGAGTCGGTGACAGTGAGTGACCATCGTCTGACCCTCCGGGACTCAGTTCCGCCTCGGACAGGCTATGCTCCTCTCCGGACATTTTTTTTTTTTTTACTTTCAACTAATGGCAAGACAACCCGCGAATTCAGAATTGGTGTTAGACAGAGTCCAAACGATTCAATGCAAATGATTCGTTAAATTGAATAAGATGTCTGGAGTTTACGAAGATCCCAGTTACTGCTGACTTTTCTCGGACAAAGCCATACTGCTGCGTAAAGGTGTCCAAATCCTTTCCTTTCGTCGGCTGGAAATCCTTTTCAGCAAAAGCAGTTAGCCTACACCTATAAACCATATGAAGTATAATATAAACAATTAAGTAATTCACTCATTAATCCACAAATGGTGGTAGGCTAATGTATAGGCCTAATTTTAATGTACTTCAAACTAAACAGGTTAAGAGAGTTAGCGGAGCCAATAATAATGGCCTAATAATGATAATGATATTTGGACAAAAAAACCGCATCCATACAGATTTTTTTTTTTTAATCAAAGTCAAATTAACGCTAAACGTCGTCCAATTAAAAAAAAAAATACAACTGGCACAAACATGGCACTGATATGAAATATATTTCCTTTTATCACAAAATTTTTGTTTAAAAAAATTACATAACTTACCAATTTAGATGTCCAGTGGTTCAACATGGGAGTGTGTGTGGCTGACTGTAGAGCCGATGAATGGCTGCTCTGTGTGGCAACACCGGAGCTTAAAGAGCGCCTTGTGAGGAGGACTGGGAGAAGAAAAAAAAAGTGATTGAAAGTGGAAAACATTCCCAGAGAGGCAGCATTCCAGCACACCGCCAGCCCCACCCCCCAGCACCTCGCCGCACTCTGATTGGTCCCTTAATTATCCCGCTGATCTGTGATTGGACGGGAGCAACACACTGTTAATGCCCGTCTGTCCATCACTGCAACATTTCCAACAGAGAAGAGGTGAGAGTTTTACATCGGAGTGGCTTAAATGACTCTACAGTGCGCCCATTTAGAGGCAGGAGAAGGCCAGCCTTGTTGGACGTGTTGACATGTTATATCAAACAAATAAACAATCATGAGGAGAGTTATTGCCTCGTGTGGTCACGTCCCGTCCCCCCCCCAAAAAAAAAGAAATCAAAGTTCAGCTCTGATTTAACCGGATTCAGTTTGATACTTGGAATAAAGATTTCAATTTTGAGGTAAAATCTTTATAATAAAAATAAAATCTTGTAAAACTTATCAGAGAGATACGCTACGTTAAGTAAACTAGATCTTGTTTTTTGAAAGAAAATGTAGCCTTATAAATAAATATTAATTAATCAGGTAGGAAAGGTTATATTTGGGTTGGCGATCAATAATGTCAAAAAGTTACAACTAATCTATTTTTCTATCTGACCACAAAATATCTTTTAAAGCATTATGATCTTTAAAAAAAATAAAGGTAAAGTACATTCTCATTACACAGTTACACACTCTGGCCTGCCAGCAAGATGAATTAAATCCTCAATGCAACTTTTACAAAGGTTTTTAGTTAGAAAGGGTATGAAGATTAGCTACAGCAAAAGTGGGCCACTTTTTGGGCAAATGTGGCACTAACAAACCCATTATGTCAAGTTATGTTCATGTGAAATTATGCAAATTATTTATTCTGAAAATGAATGACATATGAAGATCACATGTGAACTACCAAACTCTACATTACAGCTTTAACATCTTGAGCAGCAGCCTACTGTACACTATTGAATTATAATGTGATTATGTGGGCTAGTGTTCTTAGAAAAGCGTCCACCTTTGCCTTGAAAGTGTTCACTGGACAGTGCTCAAAGTACATATCCAGGAAAAGCAAAGAAGACGTGTTATTTTAATTTTAAAATGTGATCAGACACAGCATGAGGATTAACATATAATGTGTATTATAGCTAGCTATGTTATAATTAACTTAAACGCGTGTGTTTTATAGAGTCCTCAACACATGGCAACCAGTCTCTGTTGGACTTTCAACCACGCCCACATTGATGATGTCACACAGATAAAAAAATAATTAGGTAGTGTTGTGGCAAGACTTTATTGTTTCTGTTAAGTCAAATGGAAAAACAATGTGACGCTTACATGTCTTAAAACGTTTGCTGAAGAAGTGTTTTAGAAAATCACATGTTTAACTTTGAAGAACTCAACTTTAACTTTCTGGTTGTTGCTATTAGGCTACATCTGAGATGCAGACGGATGTGGAATTATTTAATTCAAATAGAACTAGAATTAACTGATCAATAATAAAAACTGCTGAAAGACATGAAGGCTGCAGACGGTTGGAGATTTTTGTTGTTGTTGTTTTGTTGTTTTTAAAGCAACTCAACAGTAAAGTGGCTGCTTCCGAATGACTAATCATTGAAAACAAATGTCTTAAATGAATTAAATGATAAATCCATCTAGACTTTCTCACTGTCTTTCGTCATGTTTTTGTGGTAAAGACTGCGGCAGTGAAAACGTTGCTGTGTACATGCTTGTAGGCCATGATTTGTGCCGTTAAAGCATGGCCTAATGGGAAGGAAGAGAATCGAGCATCTGATGCGCACCCGGACACACACACACACACACACACACACACACACACACACACACACACACACACACACACACACTGAAAATGAATGCAACAATAACTCCTGTGTGTCCGTTGCCTCTCATGTTGAGCCTGACTCGGTTTTCTCCCTCTCTCTCTCTCCTCTCTCTTTGCTCTCTTTGTCTTCATCTCAGGTGAATTGTAGCCATGTGATCAAACGCCCAATGCTCTATCCATTAACCCTCGTAAATGAAAAATGGGGAACAAAAAGCAGTTTTGTGCTGCAAACATGGGAAAAAAAAATTGATAACAGAGAGCGATGTGTGCGTCTTTCCCCCTTTATGTCCGAGCATAGACACCAGTCGCGCACACATAGAAAATACTCAGCAGCAGACGGGACACATGGATCTCTCTGTTTCTGCCGCTCCGACACTTCTCTGTCCCCAAATACTCTCTACAGCACCTGGATCTGGGCCTCGGAGGTGCTGATGGTAGGAGGCTTGTGTTTGGGGGATGAGAGGGTGGTTGGTGATGGAGGTGGGGGGGTGTGGGAAGGGGAGGGGGAGGGGGACACCTCCATGCTGCACCCCACCGACGAACCGGCACCACAGGGGATCCTGCGTGAGGCCTCCGAGGCTCGTGAAGTGAGTGATTTTGTCTGTACCGGTTGATATGAGGAGGATTGTTTTGCAGGAAAGAGTGCAATGCGTGTCGTTCTGCGGCTTGGTCTGCGGGGTTGTACAGATCAGAGGGCTGGAGGAAGCCTAGTTAGAGTTTAGTTAGTGCAGCTGGATGGCCCCCCCGGGGAGTCTGGTCGACCGAGCAAGATGGGTTTCTATTTCTTCAGTGTGCCGGAAAATGTAATAATTGAAACTTTCCATTAAATATTGCATTTAATCAATTGGATACTAGCACGAGTTTTTTAAAAAAAAAGCCTTAGTCTACATAATATACGACAAAGGCCCTATTCCGCAACTTCTTAATAACATAAGGCGTTATATGTCTTTATTGCTACAAAACTATGACAATGTAGTGACTTCGTAATGACATCAACAATTCTGCGATTTATTTATTTCTCGTGGTGGTTACAGTGTTGTTACTGTAAAGTTCATGCTTTGTATTTTACAATTACAATGTGTTGGCGATGTTGTAAATGAAAGAAAAATAAATTTAGAATCCTACAGAACTATCTTTTGTTAGGCTACTGAAAAATATACTAAGTTGAAAACAATTATATGCAACCTCTGTTAATAATTTGAAGGGCAATGCAATATGTAGCTATTCAGGCCACATTTTCTTTTTTTATGATTAGGCGTATGTGTGTTAAAAATGATCAAATGTAAGGAACTGAGACAAAATAATCACACGAACTTCTTAAAAGCGTTCGTTTGCTCAAACTGACTGCCATGCCCTGAAACGCAAAAAAAATATAGGCGTGTATAGGCCTATAGGCTATATTATTAATGTAGCCTGCATACATTATTAAAATGTGTAATAATCGAACAAACAGTTGAAAATAAAGTGGCTTTTAAAATAGGATATTGTCCGATATTTGATGAAGTCCTATATCCATTCTCTTTAAAATATCATGTTTTTTTGCACATTAAATTAGTCTGTATTTCTTCTTTTAACGAATGAAATGCAAAGAAAGAGGTGAACTTTTCAGTGGTGCGTTTACGGTCCATTCTTTAATCAATTTGTCTCATGGGGCCTCAGAAACTTGTAAAGTCCTCTCGTTATACTTAAGTTGCTCTAAGACAATCTCGATTCATCTTTGAAGATGTTAATCTTGATAAATACTGTATGTGGTTTCGTGATATTACTGTCACTTCCTCCTTGTTTGCCTGCAGGTCTTTTGCTCTTCAGCGTGGAAAATAGGCCTAATGTTTATCTAGTGAGTTGTGTCTGAACATTTTAGATAGGCCTTTTTGTCTTAACAATATTTTCGTTTCAAATGACTTTATATTTTCGTACTTTGTAGTTTTAAATACATTTTCTGCCTATTTGTATTGTAGATGTTCAGTGAAAACAATTTGATTATTTGAGAATATTTACAAGTTTAAATGAAAAAGTGGATGTCAAACTCCTTCAGTTGAACCCACAATGCCTGTAGTAATACTATGAGCACCCAGCACTGATTTAATATAAGGCCATAATCAACTCATTCATTTATTTACCACTAATAAACTCAAGGCTACATTTCGTCCTGTGGCATCATATAAAATCATATGCTTTAATATCAGACTTTGACAATCAAACTGGTGTTTTTGCTTATATTCATGTTCTTTAAATGTGCTTTAGAAGTTTCAAAGAATCTTTTTCTATAATTGTGAACTTCAAAGATTTTTAAGGTCATTGACAGGTTGCACATTTTAGTGATCAATATCTCAGAGTTCAAAAGCTATCATCTAATTTCAAGCTCATGTTTAAGATAATGTAGCCAACTTGTTTTATAGGAAATCAAACAACTTATGGATAATCCACCTGTCACCCAAATCTAATCAAAGACATATCACCTGTGTGATTCTTTCAGCTAATTCATTTCATATTTAGCATACCGATAAAACAACAGTAATCTTGCATTTTGCTTGGAATCTAATCTCGTTGTGCATTTTCAGACATTTTGTATGTCCTGTGTGAAACTATCATGGGCCCTCGGGCAGCTTTAACTTGTTAGAAAATAGAGCTCACATGGTCGCATCAGTTCCTGTGTTAACCTGCCATGTGACTGCTGTAATGGGCCTCGCCATGGCTGCACAGACCACTGGGTCACAAGAAGCCAGTTTCCTGCAGCTCCTGGGGGAGAGAGGGGAGAAGATGGGAGGACAAGGTCTCATGATCAGCAGGGAGGTCAAAGAGTCAGCCTTCAGGTGCACATTTAGTCATGGGCTGCCGTTTTTCATGTGTGATTGAAATGAATTTGAGTCGTCTTAAGGGACGAATTCAAGGTTTACTGAAGAATATTTTATATTGTAGATGTTTTCAGATAAAAAATGAGGTGATCAGGTGGCAGAAGGACAAAGAAAGTAGAAGAGGAAAGAAAAAGAGAACGCCCTTTTTGCTTTGGCCTTAATACTTGAACAACCCCCAGGGGAAATTCCTGATATCTGACGATGGATGGAGAGAAAAGGCAAGAGAAGGAAAATTAGAAAGATGCAGATAGTGTGTGTGTGAGAGAGAGAGAGAGTGTGTGAGAGGGATGCAGATAAGAGGAGCATGCACAGCGGTCAAATATTCACATGCTGGGTCACATTCTGCATTGAACTGATGTATAATTGGTGGAAAGCATTCATTCCCATGTCAATAGGCACATTTTGGCCTGAAATGAATGCCGTCATTTGTTCCGAATGATGACAAACTCGACAAAAGGATCTGAAATGATATGTCAGGAATGGTGAGGATTGGAGTAGAAGCATGTTTTGTTCTTTCGTAGCCTCAGATTTCATCACCAAATGTCCCTATAGATTAAAAAATGTTACGTTAATACGGGGGCTTTTCTCATACTTCGGCTTCACTTTGCATTTTCTTGGTTTGTGTAAAACACTGCACTTAATTCATAAATGCCATTTCCTCTCAGGGTTTGGGTGAAAAAGAGTTGAGGTCAGTGCTTTTCCCAGGGGAATTCCAGTTCTGAAACTATAGACTTTCAAAAAAAACTGAACCTCATGTGACTGATATATTTTGAATCAGACTTTAACCCTGTTGATGAAGAACTTGTCCTCCAGCTGAGACCTAAACTATACTTAAAGACATCCTTAAAAAAGAGAGACAACATTTCTTTCACCTCTGAGGTGTTGTGTGCGTGAGCGTTGTAACATAAGGGCATCTGAAGTATTCACACATGGAATGAAAAATGTGTGTAAAACAAGGGGGATTGGGACTTCAGCAGACAGGCTATGAGACAGCTAACTATTATTATTATTATGAGATACGTTAAGAGACCTGTTGAGTGGCTCAATATCTTACTGGTATTTTGAAATTACGCTTGAAACAAACTGGTGGATTTAATGCCACTGAGGGCTGCAGGTGTTTGGGTCCATCACTTGATTTATGCATCATGCAGACTTTGTAAGTGTTGATGATGCAGTGACACGCCATCCATGGGGATGAATAAAAAATGATTCTACTATCTGACCTTTTGTCACTTCTTTTTTTCCCCATTTTCACCCAGTAAATTAGTGCAGCTGCACCACACTTAAATGGGTCCCCCTCTTTTTTCTCTGGGAGTGTATGTGACCGAGCATGAATCCTCTCTTTGTGCTCCGTCTGCAGAGTTTCCCCCCCTCTATAGTTTCTTGCCTTCTCTGTCTTTTTTATTTGGGAGAAGAGGGGCTTCGGTTGCGATGGCGGCAGCACTGGTGAGGTGGTGGTAGCGATGGTGGCGGGCGGCAGGGAAGAGGGGGAGCGGGTAACTTGTTGGACCACATTCCTGTGCAGCTGTGGAGGCTGGTGCAGGGTGGGGGGTGGAGGGCAGAGCAGGATCATCATTGCATTGCAGGGCATCATGAATGGCCTATTGTTCGGTGGTTTGCTGTGTCCGCATCTCTTTGCCACAACTTCAACCTCAGAGAGAAATGGAGCGAAATGAAATGAACAGAGAGATAAAGAAAGAAATTTAAAAGTAAGTTGTGGTAGTGATGAAAAAGAGAGATAAGAGTCACATGGAGAGGAAAAATAAAGTACAAGCGTGAGAAAGAAAAGTAAATCAGAAATCGACCTCGTATTTGTGCGTCTGACTCAAATGCAGGAGGATGTTGAGAGTCAGAGTGTGATGGTGATGATGAAGATGGGGATGATGGTGACATGGACAATGGTGCCATTCATATTGGGGCTCTATGACAGTTTTGCCCCTCAGTCATACGTGCCAGCACGCCGTTTAGTCATGCATATATGTCGGTTGTTAGCTACACTTAAAATTCTTCCCTGTGGTGGTGCAATGATAAAATCCACACTTGGAAATGTTTCCCTTACGTAATGATTCAACTGATATTGCATTTCTGTCAGATTAAATTTGTAAATGTGATATTTGAACACATTAACTATATGAATATGAGGCTGTGCTGTTAAACGTGTGAATATTCCTTAATTGTTCTTACTCTATTGTTTTCCTTTATTTTCTTGCCTGGATTGCTTGAGTGTCTCTATATGATTCTTTTTTTTAAACAATAGAACAAAGTACACCAAAGTCAAGTCAAATGAAGAGTAGATTGGGACCATATGAACCCAGGTGAACTCCCAGGTCAGGACATCTTATTCTTTAGTCTATCGGATTGTCAAAAACGAGTGAAAAAATGCCTATCCAAACTTCCAGAGTCTAAGTCAAATATCTTGTTTTGTTCTACCAACACCAACGCCCAAAGATATTTAGTTGTCAATGATATATGACATAGAAAAGCCCTCTCATTGGAGAATCTGGAACTGGAGAAGGTTTGGCATTATTTTCACATTTTCTTGCTTGCAAAATAACTCAAATCAATTATCAAAATAGTTGCAGATATTATTTTTCTGTTGATTGACTAATTCATTAATGGACTAACCTTTTCTGAGGAGCTGGCACCACTTACTTATGCCTCATTATTCTGGCACTCATTCGTCACATCTTTGGTAGAAAACATCAACAATACAGTGTGTGTTGAATTTTATTGGCATGAACTGTTGTTTATGAATACTTGGGCTTTACTTTGTGGGACTCTGGATCTTTACAAAGCATCTTAAAACTAATTTGTTTTCTTCGCCTTTCTCGTGATTTTCTAACTTATTTTGTAGGCTGTAAACTAATTCACCTTCTCTTTTTTTTTGAATCCATCTCTCACTTTTGTTTAAAAAAAAAGTAAAGCACAGGCAATCTGCCAAAGCAAATTATGAAATGCACCCTGTTATTTGTAACATTGTAAATTGTATACATGGCATATTTGATCTGATATGGTTTTATATGTGTCTGACTTTAACTGATCTAAAACCACAAATAAAGTGATACATATTATGAAAACAAAAACATTTGTGTCTTGATTTTAAAAACATCTCTGATGACGAAGAATAGTTGTTATTTCGGTAACAACTAATGGGGATCCCAAATAAATACATTTAAAAAAATAGGGGCAATAACTCAAGTTTGGATTTTATAAGATTTTTTTATGAGAAAGGGAAGGAGAGACAAAAACAGAAAGAGAGAACGTAGCACAGACTTTCCAATCATGAGTTCTTCAGAACATTTAATTAGTCTGTGTGAACGAAAGAGAAAGAGGGCCTGAGGGGTCTGAGGAAAAGATGACTACATAAAAGACTCTGTTGTTGTCAGAGCAGAGGCCGAGATTAAAAGGCAACAAGACAGAGAGATTGATGGGATATTTGGGAGTAGAGAGTGAGAAATATGCTGATGTATTACTTTACTCATGTCTGTCATTTTTTATCTTTGTTTGTCTGTTTCTTGTGGACATGAATGAATATGAGCAACCAATATTTCCCTTGTGTGACAATAGCAGATGAATGTATATAACACAGCTTGTAAAGGGCAGAGAGCTTTCCGTTGGTCAGATTCCCAGAGAGATGCCTGTACATACACACAGACAAGCTGCCAGCACAGACAAGTGTTCAGGCTCACACACCCAGACCAGACAGACAGGCTGGTGAGCAGATAGACAGATAGACGCGTGCGATAATCAGAATCAAAGTGAATGTGTAATGCATTTGACTTGGTGGGCTGCTCGCGTTTGGTCACGTTACAAATACTAAATTTAGAAATTTCCATCAAATATGGTGTAAAACTGGCATTATACATCCAAAATTTGTACGTAAGGTAGTAAAATGTAATGTTGTGATCAGATGTGAAAATTGTATCTTTAAAAAAAATGCAAAGCTACAAATTCCAGTTAAGGATCATCATTGCATTGCAGGGCATCATGAAAGGCCTATTGTTCGGGGGTTTGCTGCGTCTGCATCTCTTTGCTACAACTTCAGCCTCAGAGAGAAATGGAGGAAAAGAAGAAAATGAACAACAGAGAGATAAAGAAGGACATTTTGAAATTAATGATATGCCCAAAATGTTGAATACGCTTAATTTGTCTTTCTGCAAAAGAGGGGGAAAAAGAAGAAAAAAACCTGACCTTATTTACAAATAAAAAGCAGAACTCAAAACAACAACAGCAAATTCAAAATTCAGGTACAAAATGCAGCAACTAGCTTCACAAAATTAGGACTGGATTAACCTGCTACATAGTCGAAAATGAGATCCTGTGCTTGTACTTAATATGAAACATATCAGTAGTAGGCCTACAAAACTGAAATATGGAAAGTCCTAAAACAAGATTTTGACACTGGATTCCTTTTCCAAGCGGGGTTGGTAATAAAGCCGGACTCACCTTTAAGAAATGGTTTGTCATGTTGGAAAACCTGCTTAATTGTTTTCCTGCCAAAAGTTACAACTCTTAATATCAGTCCGTTCAACAAAAGGCTAGCCAGCAGCCAATCAGCTTAGCCTAGCATAAAGACTGGACCTGGCCGATGGAAACAAAATCCATCTACCAACACATCTAAAGCTCCATTATTAACACATTGTGTCTTAATGTACAACAATCAAAGAGTAAAAGTGACACATTGTGGTTTTATGAAGGATTAGTGAATAAAAATATTTCCCAATATGTCAAACTATTACTTTAAAGCTTTTATCATTTTTGTATTTTAGTGTTGTATATTCCAAACACTATAAAGCTGGAACTTCTGGGCAGTTACCTCCTTTGATCACTTGGTAATGCAGCCTTGTACTAAATTATATTAGAAGATGTATCATTAATAATTTTTTAAGTATTTTAGGGGGGCATGTTTGCCTTTATCTGACAGCAAAAAAATAGTAAAAACACTTTGTTAACACTCCTGCATTAAAAAACGTACTTAGGTGAAGGTACAAAGGTATCTGCATCGTGTAGGCAGAATGGCTTGTTTTAGTCATATATTATATCACTTTATTATAATTAGTGGTGCATTTATGTGTTCATCACTTTAATGTTGCAGCTGTATGTGTAGCTAATTTTAATTACTTGCTTAACCTATAATAATGTATTTGTTGATTTAGCTTTTGCAATAAAAAGTGAATTTGGAAAGAAACTAGTAATGTAAAGTTATCAAATAAATGTAGTGGAGTAAAAAGTACAATGTTTGCCTCCAAATCAAAGTGGTTTAGAAGTATAAAGTAGCAGAAAATGGAAATACTCAAGTAAAGTACTTAAGTACAATACTTAGTTGGTATATGTACTACTTTTTATTTGGCATCAGTGAAGAAATGACAGGAAATAAGGGGAGACTGAGGGTTAACTTGCAACAAAGATCCCCACCCAGACTTAAACCAGGAACATTGCATTTACAAGACAGCAGGACATTCATATTTAAATAAAAGCCACAGTTTAGCTGTTGAGACGTGACTGACTGTGTGGATGTCAGCCTGTAATAGAAATACAAGATAGAAAAGGGCAAACAGACAGAAGAAACAGCAGACAGACAGACAGACAGACAGACAGACAGACAGACAGACAGACAGACAGAAGTATCCAGAAGATGTTTGCCCTGTGGTGCTTCCCAGCCTGGATCAGTCAGGCCTCTGCTGAGCTGAGCTGTGTTGAGCAGCACACAATGCTCCTCTGTCCCCCCAGCGAGCTGCTTCACAGCTCCACAACACACAACAGCTCATTATGGAACCAGAGATCCCCCGGCCACAGCTCCCAGTGCCTAAATACTGTCCCCTGCTGAGCACACGCACACTGTCACCGGCTCTGGTCACATAGCCCAAGGCCACAAACAGCCAGTGAGGCCAAGAGAGGGCACACAGATATACAGGGTGTCACACACATGAAAGCCCACGCACACACTCACACACTTAACCTACATGAGGATGAACACACACCACCTTATTAGGCTAGATCCAAGTCAGCCATTAGAAGTCCCAAGAGAGGTCACAGAGGTCACCCAGCTGCTCTGCCTCACGGACACTGATGACAGGGGGTGTGGCGGTCCGGTTAATTAACCAGCATCAGAACACTGCTGGGGAGAGAAGGATGGGATGACAGCAGAGAGAGAAGCTGATTGACGGGAAAGGCAATGACTTGTTGGAGTGGCCAGGAGACAATATTTAAGCACTTCAAAATGAGGGGGTTTCTTGGATGCTTACCGATCATGCAACGATTTCAGCCAAGACGTTCTCACCTCGTTTGGTCTTGTGACGGATTGTAAAGATGTAAGACAGCAGAAAAGAGCAGCAGGGGGTAATTAGAGCATGACATCGCTCTAATTATCCATCATGTTGATGAGGAACAGTGGCTCAGAGGTTAGTACGGTCACCTCACAGCAACACAGTCTCAGCACTGGTACTTCCTGTGTGGAGATGTGGCTTTCCTCTCCAGGGTTGCATCCCCGGCTCCTCCACTTGCCTCCTTTCCTTGCGTCTTAGTCTGTCCCACCAAGGAAGCATGGGAGAGACACAAGGAAATCATAGGAGGAGAGAGCAAACGAGCAAATGTGTTTAGATGGATGAAACGTCCTTTCCTCTCAAGCGTCACATGGATTTGTCAGCTGTATGGGCGGAGTTAGCAACCCTTTTGGCTGCACTGCTTCCAGGAAGGCTGCTATTGTGTATCCTCGCCAAGGGGGTAAGCTTCTCTCCACAACGCAAAGCTCCTTTGGCGCCATTTTGATACTAACATGCAATCACCCCCCGTTAACATTCCATTGACTGCCATTCATTTTGGCATCACTTTGACAGCCAATAACTTTACATTTGAAGCGTTTAAAGACTTTATTTGTCGATTGTTTGATTTCTAAAGAAACACGACAATGTATAAAAGGCTCCATTACCTTGTAGCTCACGTTATGGCTCCGTAGCAGATGTTTTTATAAAAATAGGCTAACGATTGTGTCATAACCACGCGACTTACTGTTGCATAGTAGAGGAATTACCGTATAGTACAGGACAAGCTCGCAGGCAGTTTCGACGTACATTAGCTGTTTAGTTTAATTACTAATGTTAACTAGCATTTTAGTTAGCAATAATTAGCCTGTGCCTATGTTAATCTCCTTACATATACTTACGCTCTCCGTCTCTGCAAGATTCGGAATGATTTAGATTTCTCTTGGCACAGCTACCAGAAGACGTACAACTATCAGACACGTTGCTCACGTCACATCTATGTCGGCAAGCTCAGTTTGCAGCTGCGCATTATCGCTCAGCCATCACCGGAAAAGTGACTTCACTTCACTGGTCACCGTCCAGAGCAATGGGATCTGTTAGTCCATTTCTTTAACTGTCTATGATCCTCGCTTATTGCTCCTCTGTGATCCCTCATTAATGCTCACTCCTCGATCCCCGGAAAGTGAGATCCAGCCAGAGTGCTTCCATCTATATCAAGTCTATGTATTAGTAGCAATACTAAGGCACTGGCCTCAGACCTGGACTTGGTCCCCCTGTGTGCTGTGCTTATTAATAGTTTATTAATACCTTTCCCTATCCAATCAGCATCTTGTTAACTGCAGGATGAGAACCAATGTCCTAAAGTAGGCCTATTCAAAGTGTCCCATTTACCAGAAAAACTTTAGAGAAAAGTTCTTGTAACTGGTAAAATTGTAATGTCCTGATGCTGATAACCAAAACCAACCAACCAACATAGAAAACAGTTCAGTGATCAATACAACAGCATCATCCAGTAATTTGGCGCAGTTGCTAACTGCGGTGTAACTGTTTAACCACATGGGGGAGCTTGTTCAACAGCCAGAAACACTCTGTCCTCCACATTACAGTTAAATGGACTTCAGTGGCTCCTGATTGTTTCCCTCCCTCTGTCAACACTTCATTTTGTCACTCTTATTTCTCCCAAAGCATTTCACCTTTAATCCCTGTCTGCCCTGCATTTCTGTTTGATGGAAGTTGTTGTGTTTGTCCTTGTTTCCATGGCCAGATTAACATGTTTAGAGGCCCAAGGGTGAAAATGAGCTGTTTGGCCTCTGTTGTGTCCAACTTCCTCTAGAGTACAGTGGACACAGCACACTATGGAGGTCAGCCTCACAACATGTTGTATAAAATGTTGTCATGGTTGCTTAGCAACAGAGTTTGTGGAGGGATCACTTCTCAGAGCAACAACAGGGAGTCAGAAAGTTATGCCTCAGGCTACTAAAACGCGCTCTGTCTGATCGGGAGGTCGGGACCTTAATCGGCTTCGTCAGGACTGTGGGTGTGGTTTGTTCAAATGTGATTGACAGTTTCCAACTGTCATCAGAGTCTTATTCAAATGTTGCTGAATTCTGATTGGTTCATGGACGTTTGTGACACCTTTTCCGACTGAGCCCCGCCCACTTCAAACCAGTGAGAACTCATGATCTAAGGTCGCTTTCACACCTGAGCTGTTTGGTCCGTTTAAAACGAACCCTGGAGCCTTTCGTCGGATAGTCCGGTTCGTTTGGGGTAGTGTGAAAGCTCATTCGAACTCTGGTCAGCTTAAAAACAGCAGTCTCGGTTCGCATTCTAAGTGAACTAGAGTTCGGTTCATTACATGTGAGAACGCATGTCATTAGGAGAATGCGATTTGACCCAAATATAGGAAATTAACCAAAAACATTGAAACAAAAAAATGTACTAGCCTGCAATTTCAACCGTGCACACAATTTAACAACACATCATCATCTCTCTCTCATCAGGTCAGCCCTCTCCTTCACTCACTGTCTGTTAGCTCCTAGTCTCGCTTTGCCAGACCCTCCTCCAAAGCACACTGAAGGAGAGTCTGGCTACTCCACACAGCATTCTGGGATGGGAGAAAAACATGCTCTGTTTAATGGCATTTCTTTAAACCAATCAGTATTGTCATGGGCGGTGCTAAACTCCGCACAGAATCGCTGCAAAGTTGGGCGAGAGAAAACTCAGATTGGACAGATAGTCTAGCTAGCTGTCTCAATTTACCATGCAGAGATCTGAGGAGCAGTCAACAATAGTCCTCATGAATCCACCAAATTTAAAATTCCAACCAAAAGAAAGCGGAAGGAAACGGAAAATACATGCATCCCGAGGAATTTCCTGCGGCACCGGAGCAATCCCGGAAGGGGAACGCAAAGCTCCCTCTAGTGGTACGTGGTTGGAATCTCTGACATATTTTAAAAAAATGAAATAAAGTAATTTAAAAACATAATACTGTAGAAATACTACACAATTTTCAATATGAATACTTAAACTATGATCAGTTAAAACAAGTCTTTGTTTAAGTGTAATATTTTTGTTTCGATGTGAGCTTGCTACATTTACGTTCATGGACTGCACATACATACATACATACTGTACATCCATAATTAGTGTTTACAATGTTTAGTGCCTTTGACAAAGTGCAGTGTGAAAGCTAACCGAACCAAATGAAAAATGCCATAATGTGGCAACTTCACCCCTGAATCGCACCGAGTCTACCGAACTATAAGTGTGAAAGTGCCCTAAAAGAAAAACAAATCTGCTCTAACTTTCGTAGAAAATGTTGTGTTTATGAAGGACTACATCACTTCTAGTGAGACGCTGATTGAGAAGTTTTTCACGGCCTTTTACGTTGTGTTCAGACACACAGTGAATTATCGCTTTGTGTCATTTGCACAAAGTTTTCCGCTAGACTATTCACCCTAAACAGCCAGTGCACTGCCTTTACAAGATGTTAGCCTAATATATCTGGCAAAAGATGCACCGACTGTTGCTCGTGCCCAAGAAAAGACTAGATTATTTAAAGCTTGACCTAGGGCCCAGGACACCTGACCCTGTGTTGACACCTGACCCTGTGTTCCCCCCTGCTGGCGGTCCTGTGTACAGATGTTAGCTGTAAGCTAGCTAGCAACAGACTGTGTGTGCCTGTGTGTTTGTGTTCAGCCTGCCAGTCTCTCTCCTTTTTCCTCATTCATTTTTTCTCAGTACATTCATGAAGCAGATTCATAAAGCAGCTTTTCTGAAGTTGAAATATTTTCAGCTCCCGCAGATGTGTCGCCCTGAGCGAATGTGTGTCTATCATTTCTTTTCAAAAAGATTGTTTGCCCTACCGCTAAATTTTGCTCACATGGTCACACGGTCACACGATTAAATAATAACGTGAAACCCAGTTGACATTGTACTTGAGTGTTGCAGGTTCCCAGACAAGTTGCCAACAATACTGAGAGTCAACACCAATGCTAGCAGGTCTGTGAGGCTTTGAGCTAAATGCTAACGTCAGTATGCTAACATGCTCACAGTGACAATGCTAACATGCTAATGTTTAATGGGTGTAATGTTTACCTTAATTAGTAATCCAGCCAAGCTGCCAGCCAAGAGAGAAAGAGCAACCATCCATGTTTTGATCCAAAGTCAAGACAAATAAGATTTGTGTGACCTCGTCCAATCAGAAACAGGTGGTAATTAGCTTGGCTGGGTTGTTGAACCAGTGATAAAATGTGCAAAAAGACTCAACAGAGGCAAATCCAGCATTAACAGTTAATACTGTTGTTTATTAGGTGCTTTGTTCATAC
The DNA here is from genome assembly GCA_023631565.1 of Gymnocephalus cernua. Taxonomy (NCBI): domain Eukaryota; kingdom Metazoa; phylum Chordata; class Actinopteri; order Perciformes; family Percidae; genus Gymnocephalus; species Gymnocephalus cernua. The sequence continues at coordinate 25,200,088 of CM042427.1, read as the reverse complement.
AAAACAACACACTGTTCCAAAGTGTTTGTATAATAGTGATAAAAGTAAGAATAAAGTGTGTGTTCTTCAACTGTACATGTTTGACTAACCGTTTAAATTGTTTCATGTTGTCTATCATGATGGAATAAACGGCTCATTTATCAAATGTGAAAAGCAACAACTCAGGCAGGCAGGGAGACAGAAGTTCAAAATACAGAAATAATTTATTTTTACACAGAGAAAGAAAGTGTGTTGAAGTTGAGCTTTTGTGCTTCCTTTAAATTAAATAGATTTTTCTTTCAAAACATTTATCTGTATATGATGCATAAGCATTTTAAAATTAAAACACATATCAGCATATCATATTTACAAAAATGTAACATATTAAATAAAACAAGAAAGCAAAGTTTTCAAGATACCTCATGATTTGAGAGTAATCCTCACCATCACCATGTTTAAAAGTAGACAAGCATTGTTTAGATGCTGATGTTACAACTGAAAGTATACAAAACCTAAAAACCAGAGCAAGTTATGAGCTAAAGATGAGTGTATTTTGTGACAGCTGCATAAATAACCTCTTCCTCCAGATGTATAGTTTAAACTGTGTCCTCCGTCTTTTATTTTTACACTAGCTCAATACTTTGGTTGGATGCACACAGACAAAGAGAGGAAACACATGGAAAGACAGCAATTACAATTGATCAAACTCCTGACTCTTTGCTGATGTATAACGGTAGGGTGGGCTGTAGTCTGTCAAGACTGATCTGATTTTCTGTGTCTAGAACACACAGCATCTCCACTGTCTGCTCCTCCACAAATGTCTCTTTAAAACCCAAGTGAATGTCCTCTCTCATCTTTACCTCTCTGTCACTTACTACATTTAGGCTCCCCAGCTCCTCTGTCATATTCTCCTCATCCTCATCGTCCCCGCAGCACAAAGCTACCTCGTTCTCATAGCAGAAAGCACTGGGGGAGTGAGGGCCCAGGAGGTGGTGAGATGCCCTTGGGGCAAATGGTGATGGAGACGGGGAGTAAGTCGAGCTGGAGGATGAAGACTGTCTGCCATGACCCTTCATCTGACTCAGTTCCCTGGCACTGCAGTGAGGTGTAGATTGCACTTCGTAGGACTTATGGAAGCGAGAGTAGTCCACGTGGTAGCGGTTACCTTTTTCAAAGACCATAGGCTCAAAACGGTAACCCCACAGGATTTCCTTGGCCAAGTAGGAGCTCCGGGCCTGTGTGGTCATAGCTGTGGCCTCCACCATCCCCTCCAGGATGACCACAATTTCAAAGTCTTCCTTGAGCAGGTCAGAGCAACTTAGGTCATACAGAGGACTGTTTTTGTTGATCTCATGGACCACAATCAGTGGTGAGACCAGAAACAGCCGATCCAGCCCATCATCATAGCCAACATCAATGTCTGTTTGCTCCAAAGGGAGGTACTCACCCTCCGCCGTCACATGCGACTTAATGAGCTGAGCTCGCACATGTGCTTCGACAATGTGGCTCTTGCGCATGTTCCCTAGGCGCCACATAAGGCACAGCTTACCATCTCGCAGAGCTATGACGGCATGATGCGAGAACAGCAAGGTCTGCGCCCGCTTTTTGGGTCGCACCATCTTTGCCATTATGGTCCCAATCATGAAGGAGTCAATAATGCAGCCCATGATGGACTGGACCACCACAGTCACCACAGCAACTGGGCACTCTTCAGTGACACACCGGAAACCATATCCAATGGTGGTCTGGGTCTCTATGGAGAAGAGGAACGCCCCAATGAAACCCTGGATGTGGAGAATACATGGCCGCCAATCGTCTTTTCCTTCCTCTACGTTGCTTCGAGGATCCCCTTCCTTAAGGTTAAAGTCTCCGTGAGCAAGCGCCACTCCCCAGAAGATCAGGCCAAACACCAGCCAAGACAACAGGAAGGTGGTGGTGAAAATGAGCAGCAGGTAGCGCCAGCGTATGTCCACACAGGTGGTGAAAATGTCAGCCAGGTATCGTTGTGGCTTATCCTCCATGTTGTTGAACACCACATTGCACTGGCCGTTCTTCTTCACAAAGCGGCTGCGCAGGCGGCCGGTGCCCAGATCTAGGCCCAGACGACATGAAGGTGAAGCACGGCAGCTGTTGTGGATGATGGGCTCATTTGTCACTCTCAAAGACAAAGCCCCTCCTCCGTCATCACTTTCTGGACACTCTCCTCCTCCTTCTTCACCCAGCATACAGGCCCCCGACAGTGACTGCTGAGTCAAAGAACTGTGGCCATTATGGAGACCCAGGCTGGAGATCTTCAGGGCATCTTCATCTGTGGAAACGATGCTGTATCTTGAAAAACAGAGGGGAGAAAATTAGGGCAGGGGAACTGAAGTTTATCAAGCTGGTCCCTATTGCTACCACTGTCAAACTCTGCGTTCTAATAAGTATGATGTGAAAAAATGAAAAATGTAAGATCAAACCTGTTTGACAGCTTAGTTTACATGCTTGTCTGTATTTTCTAACATTTTTCACATTAGGCTACACTACAAGAGAAAAGGCTTTCAGGATGAGAACTAACCCATGTGTTTGGTGAACATAAAACCATATTGGGTAACATTGGGTTGGGGTTGCTGGTGTGAAAACATCCCCAAATCCAATAAAGACCAGTTCAGAGCAACTAACATAAGCTTAAACTCTGATAAGAGCCTGTTTGGCTTGCACACAACAAGGAACTACTACACAGTGGATGTACTAGGCAAGGCAAATTTATTCATATAGCACAATTCATGCTCAAGGCAACTCAAAGTGCTTTACAGAGACAAAGAAACTGTTGTAAACAAAAACAATGAAAGTACATTCAACAAAGGACAATTACAACAAGAGAAAGAATAGGTAAAATTTGAAAAATATTATAATATAATAAATATTATAATAATATTGGTTTCATACTAAGATTTCGAACGTACTACAAATTCTCACATACTAGCCTACTAAATAGAATGTGAGTGTGGAATTTTGGACGCAATCATGTGAGAATGCAAAGGTTGACAGACCTTTAGGGTTGCTGAGTTACGATTTTGAACAGTCAGTTGGATGTTTTGGTACCCCTTTCTCATATGTCACATTTTATGAAGGGTTTATAAATCGTAACTAATGTCTTTATTACTAGTTGATAAACCATTAACTTTATGCTTTATCGATCAGTGACAAGTCATTAACTAGATTTAAAATTCGAGCCATTAATACATTCTCATGAGTTTTACGCTTTCTAATAAGCTTTTAAGTTGGCAGATATAAATGTTAATAAGCTATTTATAAAGGGCAATAAACTATCAATTCTGCAGTAACACACCAATACAGGGTCATGGGTTTCTCAACAAATGTCAGTAAGTCATCTTCCTGGAAATATAAATGGTATTGAAGTTGCAAATGTTAATAAATAGTTAATAAATGTGTTGTGATGCAGCCATGTGGTCAAAAGTTAAATGGTCTAATTGGGTCTATCTGATGAACTATGGAGTGGACATTTTTCACAACCCGGCAACCCAAATGTTGTAAATAATGACTTATAATTGATCTATTAAGCATTAGTTAATACATTATTAACCATTATAAACCCTTTATTAAGGATGACTTATAAAAAGGGTACAGATATTTCTGCTGTTATTTTGAGGTTGCAGCAGTAATTGAGTTGTAGTTTAGTTTATTACTTTATTTGATAGAGACAGTATATTAATAACATTTCTGAAAATATGCCCAGGATTTTCATCTGTAGTCCCCTCGCAGGCAATAGTTTAAAGCAAAGATGTTAAGAATAAAAGTATTGGAAATCCAATCAATGACACTAGAGAGAAGAGAGACATCTCTTATGACACATAGAATCAACAGTAGCATGACAACTCAAGTAATGATTGGACTTTTTTTCCTTAGTGAAAAGAACAGAAATAACCTAAAATGTATTTTTATATATAAAGCAGTTAAAGCAGGCCATTGACATAGTTTTATTCCCTATCCTTTCTTACCTATTGACTCGCACCGCTCCCATGGCACCGATGATCATCAGGCTGTGTCTGCGAGGGCAGTAATGTAGGTTGGGGCGGGCAGTTCCAACCATTAAAGTACTGTTGCTGGACAGGGAGGCAGTATGAGCTCAGATCTGTCTTGCATTCGTTATAAGTGTTGCCTTCTCATAATACATTTTCTGTGAACACAGAATATCAGAATGGTGAATTTAAGTACATTCAAAATGTGAAGGTAAATAAAGCAATACTGTTAAAAAGATGGCTAATTCCTGGATAAAAAAAATCAACAAGGCTACAGCCATACTAGCAGCTCTGTGCGGCCATACTCACACAGTGGTGCTTTGAGTTAAACGTTTAAATTTGCTCACAATGACAATGTTAAAGTGTTCAAATTATGCTCATTTTTAGGTTCATAATTGTATTTAGAGGTTATATCAGAATAGGTTTACATGGTTTAACCATGTAAACCTGTAAAAAAAACACCATATTTTTATTGTACTGCACACTGCTGCAGCTCCTCTTTTCACCCTGTGTGTTGAGGTCTCTGTTTTAGCTACCGAGTGAGGTATCACACTTCTATTCCATCTTTGTTGGGACTGAAAATGTGACCTGAATGTCTGGACTAAATTTCATGGCAAATCATCCAATAGTTTCCAATAATTTCATTCTGGAACAAAGCAGGGGACCAACAGATCCATCCATAGTCACCAGCGCTGGAAGTGGGGGTTTTAGGGGCTGCAGCCTGACAACATTTTTCTTAAAATAGCAAGGCTTGCTATGTATTTTTAACACAAATTTAAAACGGTGACAGGCCACCAGAAACAGGGATGTCTGGTCACCATATACCTAGTCTATATCCACGACATTCCAGGAAGGTCTGGCAAAGTAAGACAACCATAGACCTGTTATAAGATGGTCACATTAGTAAGGCAGCCCCCACCCCCCATGGTCCAAATACGTTCCCACGCGGCTGTCCATAGCGCCACACTGCTAGAATGTCTATCTGAAGAATGAAATATATCCGTGCTAATTTTAGCCTTACTGCCCTAATGTACGGACCAGACCAGATTGTTTTGTGTAATGAAAGCTTATTGATTAGGTCCTTGCTAGTGGTTAGCCTTAGGGACCTTCAGGCCAACCAGGGGTCGGAAACCAGACAGGCAGTGGAAGGGACAAAGGTCTAAAAAAGAGATGAATCCGTGGTAATCTACTGCTAGAGGAACAATTGATCTGCTGTTTGGCCTGATGACAAGTTTGGAAGGTAATTTCGCTCGGTTTATGACGTCAGCAAGCTGATAACCAGGAGGACAAAAAAGCCCCGGGTTGCATAACCAATCGAAGGCCTATCCGCACACAATACAAAAGGGCAACGACGGTTTATGTTTTATTGTATGTGAATCACTTTGAATGATATAAATTAGTTGACAATAAAAAGTAGCAATGAATTGTCTTGGGAAAATCTCTGACAACTGCAGTTTAAAAGCCTTTGTTCAATATTGGCAGAAATAACAAGCACAGGCAAATAGAAACACACTTATGCACATAAACTCACACCCAAGTACAGATTTTGATGGGATTTAAAGTCATGTAATGTGGGCCGTGTGCAACCCTTGTGTGTAATGCTTCCAGACTCTTTTTCCTGTTACACCAAGGACAGACGTTAAGAACTGGCTGCTGATTGGCTGGATGAAGAGTGATTTTCGACTGGATAATCCCAAAAGGGCAGATAATTACGTCAGCTCGAACTCCCACAGCTGGATGAAGTCACAACCTTTTCTTACAGAGTCCTTAGATGCCAACCAATATAGTCATGTAGGTCAGTCCCATGTCAGTGCCAGCAGCATCATGTGTGGGATCAGGACAGAACAACACAGATCAACTAACAAATAAGTTGTGCAACAAATAGCAGAAGAAAGAACAGAAACTCTACAAGCCTAAAGGTTATCTTGAGAAGTTTTTCTTTAAATTCACAAATAGGATTTGTGTTTTTATCATACTAAACAACGCGCTGCTTAGTTCATAATAAAGAGGCAATATAAATCAAAATGGAACTGCTGAACTTTCATATGTAATTGAGATGGCTCATTGGAGAAAGGTGTGGTCAATAAAGTTTTATTGTATTGTGTTATTTTATTACCATTTTACCATTTTTTACCAAGAAGAAGTCATTAGCTAAAGAATACTGTGGAGTGCAGAATCTTCTGAAAAATTATATTTGTCATCATTAGTGTCATGCAAACAAAACTCCAAGGTCCAATAGTCAGAAACCTTTGTAAAGCTGACTGTATTAATTGTTGGTGAAATTTCAGAGAGGTGTTGATTGAACTGTTCTTTTGTCTACCTGTTGGTCAAAATAAGGGAGACACCTGATAATATACTGAAGCATAATATTAAAGTGAGGACCATCAGTGTAACAGAATTGTATACAAACATCAAGCACTACCAAGAAAAATCCATCAACACTCATAGCACACTAGCTTTGCTTTTGGGCCCACGTGGACAAGAACTGCTAAAAGTGCTATGGGTGAAATCATGTCGTGATTCATCTCCATGACAACTGAGCAAACTCCATCTTAAAGCTCCAAAAAAACTTTCTAGCAGACCTTGAGTTTGGATTGTTTTTGTCAAAACACAAAATATGACTTTAAAAATATTCGATTCATGCCTCCTCAATGAATCATGTTCACTTTACCTTTCTATACATTGCAATTTATGAGATTGAAAACAAAAGAACTGCCCGTAGAACATAAAGTTAGATTTTTTGTATGGCTTTTTTGTAGTTTGTTGTAGTTTGTGGCTGTAAATGCGTTGTTTTATAAATGCTGATGATTGTAAATATTTTGTGTGAATCTGCCAAAAATGTATGTGATAAATAAGTGTATGCCCCAATACACATTAAATACCATCATTACTGTAACTCAATATTGCCACTAATGCAGCCAACTGTCAGTATATGCCTGGCTGATGTCTTTATTTCTCAGCTGATGGCATCCCTGGGGGAGAGTGGCAGTAATTACAGTAATGGTTGATCATAGTTACTGTATTAGCCGTCTCCATAGGAACAACTCAAGCAGGAGGAGATAAATGGACCGAGGAGAGGAGAGGAGAGGAGAGGAGAGGAGAGGAGAGGAGAGGAGAGGAGAGAGGAGAGGAGAGGAGAGGAGAGGAGAGGAGAGGAGAGGAGAGGAGAGGAGAGGAGAGGAGAGGAGAGGAGAGGAGAGGAGAGGAGAGGAGAGGAGAAATGGAGAGGGGTAAATAGGCTGTGGACTCGACCAAAGCACTAAAACCTGCAGTACACTACCACTACCCCACAGCGCTCTCCAAATGAAGAATAACTCTGACGTAGCTCTTATTCAGGTACGTCAGAGGAACTAAACTGACGCATATTACAGCATAATCCCATGCAAAGGAAAAGGATATAGGAAGCCTTTGTCATCTACAAGATTAGTATGTCTCTTAATCTCGCAATCCAAACAACAATATCAAAGGTGGATGGCAGTTGTGTGACCTGGTTTAAGCCCTTTTGTGTAATCTCAGATCTGATTATATGAGAAGCTGACGGAGGGATAAGGAAAGAAAGGTTATGACGTCTTCCACGTCGGACAGTGTAATATTAAGATGAAGAGATTATGATGTCCAATGATGTTACTACAGCGTGTAATGCCATTTACAGACCAGTAGAAAATTGAAACCAAAGGAATGTGGGAAAATGTGTGAGAGTTACATTTGGTCATGCCATGTTTTTCAAAGGCAATTTTGTTTCATTTCTTTCTCTTTTTCAGCATTTCTACACAACACGCTGACTTTAAACTGACATTCAAGAAGAGCTTTATGTCTCTTAGGACAGCAGTGGGTCCACACTGTGTCCTATAGTCCTAAACAGAAGCAAAAATAGGGACCTGTGTGTTTTACACACACACACACACACACACACACACGCACACAAATAACACTAAAAAGTAATAGATGAACAATAGAGAGTAGCTAAATACAATTGAGGTACTTGTTCTTTACTCTACATCTACTAGTTACTTTTCAGATTAAGACTTTACATGTAAAACATGTGTTTAGTTCATAAAATGTGATGCACTGTTATTGATTAAACAACACAAAACTACAGTTATTAAATTAGGTCCTCCTTAAAATGCTCTTTACTTCTTAATGCGTGGATGGAAAAACATATATGATACATATGACGCTCTTACAGTAAATAGGGATGTTTTGCATAATAAATAAAATAAAAAAATAAATAAAATTTTACTTTTTGATTTAAAGCATGTTATTGCTTAATACTTATATAGTCTTAGTTTTTTATTTCTGTTGTTATCCAAAGCATTGTGTAGTTTCTTGTAAAGAGCAAAACAGAAAATAAATCTTCTGACAAATCTGCTTGATGCTTAATACTTATATACCTTTGCTGTAATGAAAAATAATAAATACTCGCACCACTGCAAAAATGAGTTCAATTTTGAAAGATGCAAAAGTTGAATGGGTTTGATAGAAGATACTCTCCACACTATGAATTTTGGACATAGTACTTGCCTCAGCCGTGCATCAATTGTGTCATACCGATTTAAAATAATACAGATGAATGTGAAGTTTACATGTTTGCACATACATCACTGTAGGATTATTAAATGCCAATCAGTGGTTCACACAGTGCAACCAGAAGTCCTGACAGGGCAGTTTGCAAACTAAGCAGCAGCTGTGACGTGTGTTTGGTTTCATTGAGGCCACAGGAGCTGTCCAGTGCTGAAAATCAATCCAAAGCCTGCAGGAATAATCGACAGCTGGGAGCGGAGAGATGGGAGTGGTGGTAGAGGAGCTGAGAACTACCCTAACCTTGAAAATGATTATGGCCTTTAAAATATTCTATTCTGTCAGTTTACAATCCCCAGATTTTTTTTTACAGTCGACTTATTCAGCCACATTAAAGTTTTGTTGAAGTATTGATTGTGTTTGTGTCTGAGAAGTTAGACGGAACACAAAAAGACAAACTATTGCAGGCTGAGGTTGAAGATTATTATTGTGCAATTTGGAAATTTTAAGATTTAAAGTGGAGTCAGGAAAGTAAACTAGTTATAATTCTTGATGAATACAACATAAAAAGCCTTTTTGGGTTATCAGTAATTTTGAAATTATCCCAGAAGAGCCAGCAGACGTTACAACAAACAAAAAATAAGAATATGAAGCTATAAACTCTTACCTTGGTGTAACTGTAGACTGAATCATTTGGAGACTAACGATGGTTTCATCCTCATAAAAAGAACTTTGAGTTGTCCTCTCTTCTTTTCTTCTTTCTCGTTTTTCCTTCAGTAGACCAATACCTTTTTCATCTGCTCCCAGATTTATGTTGCACAAACTTGTACATGCCTCCAGTCTGAGCTTTGTGTTGTTGCTCCATAGTAGCTGAACGGAGTCGCTCTTGCCTGGTGGTTGTGCATCTGCTCCGATCCCTGCCAGTGTGTGTGTGTGTGTGTGTGTGTGTGTGTGTGTGTGTGTGTGTGTGTGTGTGTGTGTGTGTGTGTGTGTGTGTGTGTGTGTGTGTGTGTGTGTGTGTGTGTGTGTGTGTGTGTGGGAGAGAGACTAAGTGAGAGAGAGCGCTCTGATTATGTTCCTATTTATAATCTATTGTTTTCCCCAGAGTGTGGAGATGTGGATTGTATAATTTTTAGACTGTAGCCCACTCAGACTTGCACGGACATCCAACAAAACACACCCGTGAAGATTATTGTAATCCTACAACATTTCTGTAGAGACTCTGTAGGAGTGTTTCTGAGGCATTTTACAGTGTATATATTGATACAAAATGGAGTGTCTTTTGGTCTCATGTTGCATTATAGCAATTATTAAATAGACCTATTGATAAATAAATCAGGAAGTTTATAGTGAATGTACTCTTATCGCTTTTACATAATATATAAATATTTGTATATACAGTATTTATTGTTTTTTACGGAGCCCCTAAAGAGACATAGCAAATTTTTCTGGTGTGTACGACAAACTTTCTTGTGTGCACAAGAAACTTTCTCGTGAACACAAGATACTTTTGCGTACTCACAAGAAAAGTACAGTATCTCGTGCTCAAACCAACCAGTCAGACTGGCTACCGAGGAGGAGGTATTCATCTTCCTAAAAACACAAAGACCTGTATCTGATACTTTCATCAACAAACCTAAAGATGATAAGGCAACTGTGAACCGATTTCATGCTGTGAATGATTATTAATTTTAGCCACATAACGTTAGCAATACTCCGTTAGCACAATTTTGCTAGCCTTAGATTGGTTTCTCGTGAGCACAAAATACTTTTGCATGCTCACGAGAAAAGTATCTTGCGCGCACCAGAAAGTATCTCCTGCTCAATAAAATGGCCCCATGTGCCTTTAGGGGCTCCATATTGTTAAATAAAGAAAGATGCAAGAAGCAAAGGAAAACAGACACACATACACAAAAACACTAAGAATAAAAAATAAAGCTGCATTTCATTATCAGAAAGAATAGGTTGGGTTTCTACGTAAATAATTCATGAAGCATTTTCATTTTTTTGTTAAATGACTGTAGGTGGCTTTACATCAATTTTCCATGGACAAAACAACTTGAGAGGCTCCGGCCATTGATTAACAGTTGGGGCTTGAGGTTGTTTTTTTTTACTGAAGGGCAATGCAGTATTTTGTCTGTAGAATACAAACTGATTTTACTTTTGATTTTAATGGTTTCAGATTTTCAGGAAAGTAACCCAAGATACAAAGGCGTGGACAGAAAAGCTTGTGTGTCATTGGTGCTCTAGCCTATATGGTGATATCATAAGTCTCAATAAGTCTTAAAACCTTCTTAAGAAGAGAATTTGTTTTTATTTTACATTTTTTATTTACAACATATATTCCAAGAGAGACTTGTATTGGTACCCAATTCCAGAGCTGTGCACATAAACTTGAGTAAGACTCAAATCATAAAATTTAGACTCTAAACTTGACTTGACTAAAGACTTGCAACTCAACTTTGACTTTAAAGGGCAATTGCTGTGATTTAGTATTACACTTACATAAAGTTAGAAGGCTTGCAAAAGACACAAAAAACAGAATGGTCAAAATATCCTGAATTTGATCTGGGTAAAACTCCAAAAATGCCAGATCCTACATCTTCCATAATGCACTTCCATAGCATATTCTATTAGACTTAACCTCTTAAATTCCCACACCTTTAAACACATTTCTGTTATAAATGTTAAATCTCTACACCAGAGCTGAAATAACCCTGATTACATCACAGGTTTTGTTTCGTTAGACTTTAGGAAGCTCCTCTAAAGCTACAGAATGATATTCTATGAAAAAAGAGTTGCACTCTCCATGATCAGTAAACTGAACTTCAAGTGTAAATTCAATTCAGTTGGTGGAGTGCCCCATTAATGACTTGTGACTTCACTTGGACTTTAGCCTTTTAACTTAATTAAAAGTCAAGACAATCAAAGTTTAATTTTCCCAACAATGGATAAACTTTGAATCAATCCAACAGCAGCCAATCACCTCATCATCAGGATAGATGTGTTTGTCAGTTACAATGGATGACACATCTGATTACAGTAACACATTTGGATATAAAGACTCTGCTGCGGTCAACAATATACAGACAGTTCATAAATTACAAATTATTTAAACTGTAACATAAGAATAACACCATAAAACAGCTGATCAGTTTGACTTTACATGTCATAATGTTTATTTGGAATCAATGTGAAAGAGCAATAGTTTAAGGGCACTTATTCAGTGCTGAAAACACAACATTTAGGACTTGGACTTGTTTTAACTTGGGACTTGACTTGGGTCTATATATACAATATCCTCACCAACATTTTACTTGTTTGTTGTTGAAATGTGTAGTTGCCATCCAAAACTGACATCATCTTTTCCACAGCACCAAGTATTGGGTTTTACAACATAGCATTTTTTTGGAAGACAAATTACTTGCACATGATAAGTGAATCGCCAGTCTCCTGAAGATATTCAGAAAGGCGGAAGAGGGTAATTGCTACAATCTCTGCAACTTCCATCAGTTCACTGCTTCCTCGTTCATCTCCTCTGTCCTGCATCTTCGCCTTGAGCTGCAGCACCCAATCAACAACCACACTATAACAAGTCATGATTTATTGTTTTACTATTTTGAACCCAGCTCCTATCTTGTGCTTTACTTGTCATTACATGAATAGGTTTAATGAAAAGAAAAACATTAGTCATCCTTTTTACTGAGAGGTTGAATGGCAGTGTACTTTAGTTGACACTCTGACCGCTCTGAGCTCATTGTAATTCATTTACAATGAATCCCAATCAATTCAATCCCATGCCAAGGGAGCTGATTAAGTCGTTGTGTTATGTCTGGTTTAACACAGGTTACATAATGGTGATTTGTGTTTATGTCCTTTTGTAATTGCAGGAACCTTAATTTGTGTAGTTACTCTAAAATGAGGAATTAAAAACATTCGTCGTTGATCTTCAAGTTGCAGAGAATCTAGAGCTGCAGTCATACGTCGATTAATCAATTAGTCTATTGGAAAGAAAATTAATCAGCTATTTTGATAACTATATGTTTACAGTAAGTAATTTTTTCAAGTAAAAATGACAATTTTTTTGCTGGTCCCAGCTTCTCAAATGTGATGATTTACTGCCCACCTATGATAGTAAATTAAATATATTTTGTAATCGGACTACTGGTAAATATCAAAAGACAAACCAGGCTGTTTATTGTATGACGTCACTGTGGGTTCTGGATCTGGAAAGTTGAGGTTTACAACTTTCATAAACTAAACAATGAATCGACAATTAAAAAAATAAACATCTCTAAAAGATTTAGAAGGATCATAATATATTCTGGTATTTCTGAGATGACGTGGATATTTGCAGAGCACTTTAGTCCAGACGGTTGTGTGTGTGTGTGTGTGTGTGTGTGTGTGTGTGTGTGTGTGTGTGTGTGTGTGTGTGTGTGTGTGTGTGTGTGTGTGTGTGTGTGTGTGTGTGTGTGTGTGGGTGTAATGCTGAATCAATCCAAAGTGTTACCTGTGTGCCAAAATAATCTCTCCTGCTTTAGTTTCTGATAACTATTCATCCTGAAAATAGACAAAACTGAGAAATGGCGGCTTGCTTCGGCCAAAACTATTTTGTACTTGTTGGAGGGAACAGATTGAACACCCTCAGTCTGTAAATAAATTAAAAAATATGAATAAATAAAATAGGAAAGGTTGATTGAGCATGGCAGCGAGTGAGGCTGACTTTATGGTTTCTTATTTCAGATCTCTTTGAGGTGTTATTACCAATTAGATCCATCTCTTTAGTTTCCATGGAAACCTTATTTTTGTTTTCTCTTCTTTCTCTCTCGCATATAAATACACTTCCTCTCTCTCCACATGGTTTATTTTTAAACCTCCTTTCTTTTTAGCTTTATAAGACAACAGGTTGATGTTGCATTGTGTAGGGGGGGGGGGGGGGGGGGGGGGGAAGGGGGGTACAGTGAGTGAGCAGTGTGGGCAAGGGTCAGAGTTTAGGGGATAAACCATAGACTGTATAAAATAGGAATAAACTAAGTGGGCACACCGTGGGAATAAGTGAGCTTACAATAACTTCCAGTCGTAGGAACACAATGTCCTCCATGTCTGGATGAAAGAGTTGTTACTGTTGTGTTGGTGAAGGTAGTAGCTTGATGATTCATGTCACAAAGTTTTACAATTAAATACGCGTTGGCACTTACACTTTAGAAATGAATGTGGGTTGCACACATGATAGTACAATAACATAAAAAGAATACATTAATACAGCAGAAGCATGAAGATAGGTGTGTTTCAGTAAGTTCCCTTTGCAGCCACATTGTAAAAGTGTCTAATAGAAAACCCTCTAATTAGAGTGTTAAGTTGTGCATGGAGCAAAGAGGAAGGAAAGACCTTCCTTACTGCCAACACGGCCATCTGTGTAAAGAAATAGCTCTGATCTAGGTGGCAGTGAGATATTAATGCATTTTTGTGGCATACTTTGCTGGAGGTACTCCTGTATTTCTGTCTCCATCAGGACCATCCATCACTTCGCCTTATCACACCTTCATATTAAAAAGCACACAATAATACACACATACAGTATGAGTTTTCCCAGAGCAGACCTCATTGAAGAGGTCAATGACAGAAAAGCCCTCAAGATTATTATAATAACTCTTCCCTTCAGTCCTTTTTAAATGTGATAAGCAGAGATGGAAGCTATTTTCTGTACTGCCAGCCGTCTCCACGGCCCTGCTTGATGACACCCCCTCAAATGCCATGAGAGCCAATTTACTCAGCAGCAGGCGGACGCCTCATTTCTCACTTTGAGAGCTGATCCAGGTCAACGTGTTTTTAGAAAAGCAGGCCGAGTGGGGTGGGAGGAGGGCCAGAAAGGAGGGGGGAGGGCAATCACTCCCAGTGGATGAACACATTTACTCTAAATAAGAACTCTATACAGTGTTGCTCTGTACATTAGACACACCAACATGCTACATGCACTTTATTGTTTTGTGTATTTTGTTTTCAACTCCCAATCTATGACTTTTCCTAAACAGAAACTTCTTAAACATTTTATAAAATTAACACAAAACAACTCTGAGAACCTGCACTCATTTTTGGCATGTTTTGTATAAATAAGTGTTGCAAGCATTACTTTAATTTATCTCAAGACAGGCTTACATAACAAAACTATTATTCAAGAAAGAACCAGACTGAAGTCTTGTTGAACCAGAGAGAAATCTGTGCTGACATTAACTCTCTCTGCACACTGTGTTCCTACAGTGATTTAAAACATTACATTATACTTGCAGTAACACTTTACTTTACCCTCGCTACTTAACTTTTATAAGCAGTATATAAACAATTTATGAATTGTTTATGTAACATAATATTATGTAGTTGAATGCAGATATAAGGAAAATTGTCAAGTGTTTATGTAATGTATTAATTAAATTAATGTATAACTCCTCTTGTAAAGCATCCGTAACAGATAAGTGACAATACATTTTTTTTGTACAAAATATGTCTTAACATATTCAAAAATAAACATGAAATATAAAACATGTATGTATCATATTTTCAAATAAATTCATTTACAAACATTTCTTTTCACTCTTCATGACAACTGATCAAACCCCATCCGCTGGTGAAGACCATGAGATGCAACTGAAAGCTCTGGGATAAATCCATTAGAAGAGTTTGCCAAACTACCATTTAAGAATGAAAAAAAGAAGCTCAACATCTCTTCCTGGCTTTTGAACACACACATCTACAAACAGTTTTAAACTTGCCTGTGAATGATTTTAGAAACAAGATGTTAATATGTTCAATAACATACTGTAAAGATTTGTTAATGTGTGTAATATGATTTCAGCTATGTTGTAAAACTGTTGACATACACATAAATTAAACACTTACAACCGTCACTTATAAATGTCCTTACATATTCACAACTGCATTATAGTGTGTTATTACTTGTTGTATACTTGTAAAAATGCTAAATGGGATGATCAAAGTGATATCGCAATCAAATGTGAGAAATAAAAACCTTGCAGCAGTTTTATGTGGTGGCTGTTAGATTGTTGATAATGATTTGATAGAATCTCAGGTAAACTTAAAGTCATGGCACACCTATAACACCACAGATGAAGTGTTTTTGGGGTATAGAGAATATGTATTTTCCCATGTGAAAATTGAATATACAAGCTCCTATTAGCTGCTCCTATCCCATTTGTGAAGCAGGATTTGACAAACAGCTGCAGTGCTTTAAATAAAAACATAAAATATACTGCTGATTTATAAAATATGTGAGTTTGTTGATCTAGCAGTGGACAAGAGGAATAACGTTGTTGAGTTCAGAAGGTTGAGCAGAAATACTAGTCACAATCAATAATTGCCTTGGGTGAGGGGTAGGATCAAGGTCAGGAGTGCTGGATCAAATAAGGCCCTTTATACTGAGGTTATTGCTGATGGGGTTTTAATTAATCATATATGATTGGTCTTATTATGAGACACTTTGTTACAGAGTTTGTTTCTCTATTTTTATGTTATTTTCCACTCCTGGCGACAGTGATGCAGAGACAAACAACCAATTACAAATAACAATTACAATTACAAAGAACACGCGATAGCTTAAGAAAAACAGACTTTTAGATAACTCAATTGAAAAAGACACCTGAACAGGTGTACATATAGGTTAAATATCAAGCAGTAGCATGTACCAGCTTTAAAATCACAATTTCCTTACAGGCCAGATGGTTGAATTTCCCACTGCTCACACAGTTATTCCACCTTTAATTTGTATTATAATAACAATAACGAGGCACAAAAGGAAAACAATCATAAGTGTGCTGCACTAAAAAATCCCCAGCAAGTTAAGGATCTGAAAGGAAATGCCTCAGCTCTATAGCTAGCATGAAACGTAACAATCTGTTATGTGATCATTTTTCCTACATCCAGATAGAGCTAGAGCTGTTAAAAAAGAGACTGCCTTCACAAAGGAGGGCCAAAACAACTTCCAGTTCAACCGAGGAGCAAGGAGCTATCAAATAAGGAAAGTGAGATTCAGCCTTAGACGCCTTAGATTGGAAGGTACTCCTGATGACGTCAATGTATGGTGACCTCATTTCCCTGTTTATCAGTTATATATATATATAAAAGCAATCTTGATCAATTTAGATTTCATATCAGCAAAAACTGAAAAAAGTGAAGCTCTGGCAATGTTGCAATGATAACAAAATGGAAACATCAAGTAGCTTTAATACAGTCAATAAAAAGTTTGTTTTAAGTTGTGTCAGTTTTTCAACTTTTCCAAGTGCATTTCCATGGATACTGGCTCTACTCTTTTACCATAGCAACAGCTGCCAGAGAAGCTGTATGTAGCTACAGCGCGGATGTCACACACAGCAGAAGACAAACATATATATCTCCTTACATTAATTGTCATTTTACTTGCCAAAGATGTCTTAAAGGTTCATTTGAAATTGTTACCTTCACAAAATGTAGGCTTCCAAAACTGTAATGAATCATCACAAATGTATATGTGTGTGTGTGTGTGTGTGTGTGTGTGTGTGTGTGTGTGTGTGTGTGTGTGTGTGTGTGTGTGTGTGTGTGTGCGTGCGTGCGTGCGTGCGTGCGTGTGTGTGTGTGTGTGTGTGTGTGTGTGTGTGTGTGTGTGTGTGTGTGTGAAAATAGACTGAATGTGAGTATTCAAATGTGCATGCTTGTCCTCAGTTTCTGTATATCCCTGTACTGTATCTACTTTTGCACGCACACACACACACACACACACACACACACACACACACACACACACACACACACACACTGTTGAGACAAAAGGCACCCTCTTGTGCTTCATTCAAACACTGAAAAACAGCCTCAGCACTTAGTGCCCTGCTGGGGATTAACTCAAATAATGATGCCAACATTTTTCAGAGACACACTGCTTGCTCAGAAGAGCTTGGTACAAAAAAATAAAGTAGAGCTATTACTGTAAGGAAGAACTTTAGATTACAACTCCACTGTAAAGGTAAAGGTACTTTATTGTCACATACACATACATGTAGTGAAATTCATTCTCTGCATTTAACCCATCCTTCAAGGGAGCAGTGGGCAACCATTTACAGCGCCCGGAGACCAACTCCAGATCTGCCTTGGTCAAGGGCACTGACTGGAAAACCTAGTACATTTTTTTGATGGTGGGGGAAACCGGAGCACCTGGAGGAAACCCACAGTGGCTGCACTGTCAGCGTTACCATCTGTGCAGCAACCCATAAGACATCTGTCAGGAGGAGTCAGAGCTATGTTTCACTTTCTAAAGATGATGATATTTGATAGGACACAGTCCCCATATTGGGCCAATGTGAGAACCAATGAATGTTTGTTTTCTGATAAAAGACCCCAGCCTATGACCACCAGTCCATTTCCATCCTGGAGCTTCCAAAGCAGGATCTTCTCTTGGAAATAAGCACAAACATTTTTTTCTGTGAAAATGAAGTCTTTGGACCACAATCATAAGGTGAGTGTCTTGTCATATACTATTCGATATACTGTATCGATGTACACCTTGACATGGATACCTTATGTTGGAGCATGGAGGATGGAGGTAATGGTTACATTACATACTGTCACAATTTCCTGCTCAGAGGTGTAAAGGTATCCCATCAGTAGTGTATGTTTCAGTCAACAGGATTGCTCACAAACTCTTCTTAAGAGATATTAAATTCTTAGTGACACAGTGGCCTGACTCACTGTGTTCTATTTATAGTAGAAACATCACAAATACACTTAAAAAAAAAAAAATATATATATATATATATATATATATATATATATATATCTTAATATTATTCTGCTTATGAGCAATTAAAATGCAGATAACTAAAGAATTAACCTTTAATCTCTTAGAGCCTGCCTAATTATTACTAATAAGAGCTCAGTTGTTTTGATGATAGCTGTTATTTATATTATGCTAATGACCAAGAGCCACTAGAAGCCTCCTGGGAAATAATCACACCAGAACTATTTAAAATGAAGACTATTTTAGTGCAAGGTGCCTGAGAATACCCAGATTCATCAGGATCGACATGGCGCCCCCTGATGAGGACCGCTACTGCCGTCAGTTCCAGCCCAACACCTTCGACCCCTCCCGCTGCAGCTCCTGCCTGCGGCCGGATCATATGCACCTCAGCAGCAACACTATTATTACTGCTGCTGCTGCTGCTGCTGCTGCTGCACAACAGGACGATTCACAAGAGTGGGTATGTAAAGTAATCATTCAGTAGTTTTGTGAACATGGGCCTGTATTTACCAAATATTCAAGAATTTCACATTAGAATGCTCTAAAACAATTTAGGAATAAAAAAGGGAAGAATAATGTTTATAAAGCGGTTCACCTTATGTACAGCAAATGTAGGTAAACTTTAGGAGCAACTCTCTCAAGTGATCTCACTATTAAGACGCCCCCTTAGTTACTGTCACTTTACTACATTTGCATACAAAACATATGATCACCTTATAAAATATGATTCATTGTTGTTACAGATTTAAACCACCAAAAGTATATGAATGAGTTGAAATTAAAGTACCACCTCAATGATAATGATCCAATAATATAATAACGCTGACAGCAGCCACTCTGCATTATGAGTACTTTTACTTTTGAGTAAGTAAAGTTTGTTGCTGGAACTTATATCTGTACTTGTACTGTACTTAAGTGAATGCAGGGCATGTTACTTTTTCTAAAGTAAATAGTTTAAATACTTCTTCCACTACTGTTGGCTACACACATAATATCATACTTGATTACAAAAAACGGAGGCCAAAGCAAACAGGTCCCAGATAAAATGTCAGCATCCTCACCAGTTGATGATCAATGTAGAAGATGGATATAAAGAAACAGCGTTTTTTGGTTGAGATTTTAATCTTAAATTTGCAAGCAGGAGTAAAATTGAAAGATGCTTTTATCATTTGTCCATTATCGTTGTCCAAAATTTCACTTGTAGCAGTTTGATAACTTCAGGCTCTGACGTTTATGTGACCAGCGATCTTTGTCAAAACATTGATGAATAGAGGTGCATCAAGATGACACAATACTGAGGTCAAAATTCATTGACATTATAAATAACAGGGTCAAGTGCTTTTTAATGACCTGCTACCATTCAATACATGTGGTTAAACTGTCCCACAAGTTGCACACTGAGGTGATGATGTCAATTTATAACACAATCACCAAGTGAAACTACTGTGGAGGTGGGAGAAGGATAATACAACAAGGTGGCATTTGATTCTGTATCATTAATTAATGAAGGCTCATTACAATCCTTGGGGAATGGGTTGTAATCTGATATGCCTATGACACATGCAAACATGTCTCCTCACACATCGTTGGAATAAAGTCAAGAAATTTCTTTTTTTTTTAATCAAAGTTATTACTGTAATGTAGACTTTATTTTCATCTGAAAACAAAAGACGACACTTTACACTTCGAACTTGCATCCAGTCAAGAGATCAAGAACTAAAACGAACAAAACTTTTGTGGTCTGCCTGTTAATGAGAGGTAGCACTGAAGGAGGGATCAAGATAAAGATGAGAAAGAAGTTGAGTAGGCGGTTCTGGTAATGCAAAAGCACTAGAGCAATGAAATAATGATGAGCATGTCCAGAGACTAGCTTGAGTTACGTCCTGTGCAGTTTAAATGTGTTGGCTTAGTTGGAACGAAGGGAGAGAAGGAAAGAAGGAGGAGAGCAGCTGAAAGCACTGACAGGCGATTTAGCTTAAGGACAAGGAGCAGTCACAGTAAGTGAAATATGTCTTAATGTTTAGACATGGGATGTTAGTTGGCTGAATATTTGTGTCTACAGGGGAAGTTTATGTTGGTTTGTGTTTTGTTCTTTAAAAGACACGGGCCATCAGGTAGTTGCTGTGTTAAGCTTTTGTCAGGTTTGTGATGTGCTCTGTGAAGTGGTGCATTATTATAGAATGTGATCAAATGTGATAACTGTGCTCTTTTGAAATAAGGAGGAATGATTAAAATAAACAATCAATTTCCAGAAACAGTCAGATTTGCATGAGTCCACAATCGGCTTAATGACAACTTGACATTTTTAACCCTGCAGTTTCCCTTAATTGTAATCATTATTTTTTAATAAAAGAGTCAAAATACCAGTTTGACTCTCACTGACTCATGCAAATGCTTAAAAAGGTGTTTCTGTGCTCCACCAACTAGGAAGCAGATGATGATACGTGCGCCCAGTCTGAGGTGACCACAAGTGGCAGTAGTGATGATGTCAGCGGTGGCTGGACCTACGAGTGGAGTCTGGTCCACAGTCTGAGTCCTGAGTGGGAACTTAATATCTGCGACACTGACATACAATCCAGGTGACTGTATCCTGTATCCTGATTTCAGAAAACACTTCTTTTTTTTTTACCAAGAACAGTCTGCCGAGGGCAGTAAGCACACACATATACGGTGAAACAACACACTCAGAAAGCAACCTAAACCTATTAGTTGGGGACCCAAGGTCTAAAAAATGGGTTGAACCTGACATGGTCTGCCATACTTTTTATTTGTGTTTTTTCTGTTAACTTTGACCCTAAGAACCAATAATTGGAGGGTATGCTCTGCCGGAAATATCGCGAAAAAAAATTGTGACCACTTTAGTGTATGCACCCTTTATTTTTTATCAGAAAAATGTGAAAAATGTTTTTTTTCCTCAAATCCTCAGTGGGTTGGGTAGGCTGTCAATAAATGCATTCCAGATACACAGAACACATGTGCTGACAACATTCACTGCAAAAATAACTCTTAAAACACATTTCTACATGATTTTGCATCAATTTAATGCAAAAAAAATAGGCGTTTTCTCACTTTTCCCCAATATTTTCATCTTTACTTCATTGGCAATCAACTTTTCCCCCAAGTTATGACATCAGTCAATATGCCTTTCTTTTCACCAAACAGTATACTCATTCCACAGAAGAAATTATAAAAATCCAACCAAAATCAATGGATCTGTGATGATTTCACTAGCCTACTAGTTGGCGATCAACAGGCTCAGAACTTTAGTTTGGAACAACCAACCAACAGTTACCAATGGACTTCGAAGCTGTTCATCATTGTCTGTGGTAAGTGACAGTGACTTTAGCGTTTTGGGAAAATAATGGTAATATAACTGAAAGGACCACGCTAGTCTTCAAACAAGTATATTTCTGTTGATTCATCATCCCAAACGTATTCCTATAGCAACAGCATTCATTCCCTACTAGTTTACTTAGCTAGCTGTAGCCGTTTTAGCTAATTTCGGTGGTTTCTTTAAATGACCATAACTCCTCACAGGAATGGGGTAGAGACTTACTTTTTTTTTTTAAATGCTCAGAATCTTATGATCTAGGAGAGGTGTCCGATATGTCCATTTTGCTTCGACTGGAAGTTGAGAAATTGTGAAAATTTCAACTAGATTTACTAGGTAAAGAAATAGATATGAGAATAAATGCTGCTACAGGGATACGTTTGGAGTGAGGAATCATTAGAAATACACTTGTATGAAGGCTGGTGTGTGGTCCTTGAAGTGTTTTTCATGTCAGACAGATAGTAGGCGAGTAAGGATAACTAAAGGCTGCACTAAACATTAGCTGCCGTTCGCAATTAGCTACATGGCCAGTTGTTACGTTCAGGTTTAGAAAAATGATATGTAGCTATATAAGAATAAGTATGTAGGTGCTGAGGAGAATGGATGTAAGACCTGAAGCTGCAACTTCATACTTCCCTGCCAGAGCTTCTGTGATGGCATGAACAGGCAGGAAGATATCCATCGTCTTCACCCATAGCTCCTGCAGCCCATCCATGTGTGTGATGTAGTACATGCACATCATGATCACATCTGTGTCTGTCGCAACCACTACAGCTTGTTTGTGGTGCAGAATTTGTACTGAGTATGCAATGCGAGCAAATATCCTGGTATCTGCCTCCTCATGTTTCTCACAGGAAAGTTCTGGAAGCTCAACCTGACAATCCGTTGACAAGAGGACAGTGCGACCGGGATCACAAAAGATTCCACCAAGAATAAGTGTGCATCCTGCAGGAAGTGACTTGTCCTGAGCTGCCCATGCTTCCCCCATGGAGTTCAACAGGTTAGCTTTATTCAGTGGAGCTCCAGGACCAGCGTAAGCAGGCCCTGAAGGAAGCAAGAGAAGCAAGAATGGCTCAAGCCAGTGGAAGTCACCAGATGCCTGGAAGTTTGACTGAAGACCCGTCACTGCAACTAGAGATATCATACCTGGAGGCATCCCGAAGAGTGAGCTCTAACCTGTATAACCACCTGGCATGGATGATAACAGATGCATCTCCAGAGTTAGGTGAAAACGGCCGGGTGAAAGTCAGTCCTAAGCAGCAAGAACAAGTTCTCAACCTTGCCCAGGATGTCTGCTAAGCAGTTGCCAAGATCCCAACAACGAAACACGTTGGGACAGCTTTGCACATCCTTAAGGAAACCAGAAGCAAGTTAACTGTGTCACTCCTAAATAGATTTGGGAACAGCATCAGCTACAATGAAGCACAGAGATATATTACAACAATGGCAATGGCAGTTGAAGAGCAGACAACTAGGGATGGTGCCTTCATACCAACGTACGTGAAGGTTGGACAATTCACACAGTTTGCATTTGATAACCCTAACTTCCAAGAGTACACAAAGGATGGACGGATACTGCATGGCACAACACAAGTCATATTCCAGTACAAGAATCCAGATGAAGACCCCACACCAACGGTTAGTTTACCTCTACTGAAAACCCGCCAACTAGCCCTGGAATCTTCTCAGCCTTTTCAAACCAAGAAAAGCCACCTCAGTCTAAGATTGTCAAAAGAGTCACTCCCTGGTTGGAGTTGAAACAGAGCCTAAGCTTCCTATGTGTCTAGCAGAACCTCTTAACCACCTGAGCATCCTCTGACATTTGGTGCATAGCTGCCCTACTGTAGTAATGGAGGACCTGAAACCCAGTTGCGCTGCTCCAACATGGAGTTCATTCCAAGCATTTCTGGTTCTGAGTCTGCAAAAGAAGAACAAAAAGAAGTATGCCAAACTTACCTTGCACATGGGTGGCTTCCATATTGCTCAGAATTTCCTTGGAGCCATTGGGCATTTGATGCAGTCAACTGGAATTGAAGACATCATGGTCGAAGCTGATGTTTGTCTCCGTGGAGCAGCAAACAAAATCATCAGTGGGAAAGACTACTATGCAATGCTGCACGCCCACACTATGATGTATGCAGCCATGTTTGGCCTTCACTGGGAAGCATTTGCCAGATGGTTGGTCGATGAAGAGAAGGATCTGGAGTACATGTGTGTGCTTAGCAACAATGTCCAGCTACTCCTAGATGCCCTGTCAGAAGAGGATGTAGAGAAGGCAACTTCTGTGTGTGCTGATGCAACTGACCAACTGAAAAAGCTGTCATGTTTGATGGGAGTGTTTGATGAAGCACATACCTTACCTACCACAAAGCTATGGCTAATGTACATGGATATGGTGATGATTCTTAGACGGTTCATCCATGCTAAGCGTGCAGGTCTGTGGGAGGAACACCTGGCTGAAGTGGAAAAGATGTTACCATACTTTGTAGCTGCTGGCCACTACAAGTACGTATCCTGCCTGCCCCAATACCTAGAAGCTATGAGAAGCTTGCCTACACTGGCTCCAAATATCTATAGAGAATTCAAGGATGGGAAGTTCACTGTACGTCAAACAGAAGGACGGTTCAATGGTGTCTGGACAGACATGGCAATTGAAAAAACCTACAACTGTGATGCCAAGACAAAACTCTTCACTGGCATCAGTCAGCAGCCAGCGGCCATGGATAAATACTTGAAAGCTCTTCCAGTTCTGACAGTTGTGTCAGAGCAGACAAAGGCTATGGCACACCTGGATGCGGATGACACCAAACACCACAATGACAAGGACAGCCAAGGTGCAAAGGAGGCAGAAGGTGTAAGGAAAACAACAGATGTCATCAACAACCAGATGATCAATCCTTTCACGTGAAGAACAGGAGCTGATCAACATTTCAACAGGCCACAAAGCCACATCTGCTGACTTGATCTGTGCTCGTGAAAAAGGACTGGAGGCACTGGCTGTAGAAAGAAGAACAGACAGTAAGAAAGTAGGCCAAATTAAACTTTGAACCTTCGCAGCAAAGCCAAAGAAGTCAATGTCCATGGCATTCAAAGCCAAAAAGGTCTATGAGGAGGAGAGTGCAGTTGTGCGGAACCTGTACTTTGTTCAGGACTTATAGGAAGACAGGAAGGTGGAAGTTTTTGGCCATGAATGGACAAGTTGCCAAGCCTCCCTGTTTGAGCCAGATCTATCCCTTGACCAATGTTATGCAATGCGTAAAGCAAACTACCACCGTCTGACAAGCCTGTTGTGATGGTAGTAGATGCCATGGCATTCATTCAACGTTACCAACATCTTGGGAGCAGCACCTTCCATGAACTGAAAGGAAAGTACCTGAGGCAGCTCCTTGGAATCCTCCCAGACAAGTGTGACTGCATCCACTTTGTTGGTGATTGATATGATGTCTCCCCTGCTGAAAGTCTGAAAGGTGAGGAACAAGAGAAGAGGATGAAGACCTGCCCCAGCAAAATGGAGTACATGAATGGAAAGGCTTCATTCACAATCCACTGAATAAAGCTAATCTGTTGAACTCCATGGGGGAAGCATGGGCAGCTCAGGACAAGTCACTTCCTGCAGGATGCACACTTATTCTTGGTGGAATCTTTTGTGATCCCGGTCGCACTGTCCTCTTGTCAGCGGATTGTCAGGTTGAGCTTCCAGAACTTTCCTGTGAGAAACATGAGGAGGCAGATACCAGGATATTTGCTCGCATTGCATACTCAGTACAAATTCTGCACCACAAACAAGCTGTAGTGGTTGCGACAGACACAGATGTGATCATGATGTGCATGTACTACATCACACACATGGATGGGCTGCAGGAGCTATGGGTGAAGACGATGGATATCTTCCTGCCTGTTCATGCCATCACAGAAGCTCTGGCAGGGAAGTATGAAGTTGCAGCTTCAGGTCTTGCATCCATTCTCCTCAGCACCTACATACTTATTCTTATATAGCTACATATCGTTTTTCTAAACCTGAACGTAACAACTGGCCATGTAGCTAATTGCGAACGGCAGCTAATGTTTAGTGCAGCCTTTAGTTATCCTTACTCGCCTACTATCTGTCTGACATGAAAAACACTTCAAGGACCACACACCAGCCTTCATACAAGTGTATTTCTAATGATTCCTCACTCCAAACGTATCCCTGTAGCAGCATTTATTCTCATATCTATTTCTTTACCTAGTAAATCTAGTTGAAATTTTCACAATTTCTCAACTTCCAGTCGAAGCAAAATGGACATATCGGACACCTCTCCTAGATCATAAGATTCTGAGCATTCAAAAAAAAAAGTAAGTCTCTACCCCATTCCTGTGAGGAGTTATGGTCGTTTAAAGAAACCACCGAAATTAGCTAAAACGGCTACAGCTAGCTAAGTAAACTAGTAGGGAATGAATGCTGTTGCTATAGGAATACGTTTGGGATGATGAATCAACAGAAATATACTTGTTTGAAGACTAGCGTGGTCCTTTCAGTTATATTACCATTATTCTCCCAAAACGCTAAAGTCACTGTCACTTACCACAGACAATGATGAACAGCTTCGAAGTCCATTGGTAACTGTTGGTTGGTTGTTCCAAACTAAAGTTCTGAGCCTGTTGATCGCCAACTAGTAGGCTAGTGAAATCATCACAGATCCATTGATTTTGGTTGGATTTTTATAATTTCTTCTGTGGAATGAGTATACTGTTTGGTGAAAAGAAAGGCATATTGACTGATGTCATAACTTGGGGGAAAAATTGATTGCCAATGAAGTAAAGATGAAAATATTGGGGAAAAGTGAGAAAACGCCTATTTTTTTTGCATTAAATTGATGCAAAATCATGTAGAAATGTGTTTTAAGAGTTATTTTTGCAGTGGATGTTGTCAGCACATGTGTTCTGTGTATCTGGAATGCATTTATTGACAGCCTACCCAACCCACTGAGGATTTGAGGAAAAAAAAATTTTTTCACATTTTTCTGATAAAAAATAAAGGGTGCATACACTAAAGTGGTCACAATTTTTTTTCGCGATATTTCCGGCAGAGCAGACCCTCCAATTATTGGTTCTTAGGGTCAAAGTTAACAGAAAAAACACAAATAAAAAGTATGGCAGACCATGTCAGGTTCAACCCATTTTATTGAGCTTTTGAGACTTTGGGTCCCCGACTATATAGGGTTTGTCTCTGAGTATCACTGAATGAGCTGCTTAATATTAGCTTTCAAGGATCTAACTTAGCTTGATGTATGTTACTGTGTGTTACCTGCCCTGCATCAGACAGTTAGCAACTAGCTTGTGAACATAGTGGAGCATTTAGCAGATAAAGAGCCAGATATTTCCCACAGGAATTGGAGCCCAAACAGAAGTAAAAGGAGAGAAATTACTGGACTTCCATCCATCAGGTGGCCAGAAACACAACTCCAAGTAAATGCTAATGTTGCTTTGTGTCTGCTGGATGTAAAAGCAACTGTTTTGCTGACAAGCTCACCATAACAACTTTAAAACATCATAATGAGTTTGTGTTGTGTTCAAATCATTCTCATATCATGTTGCAGCAGATGGATCAGCACAAAGCTTGTTTTATAGGCAAATTCACATTTTGGCAGTCCTAAATCCAGTAGCAGATGATTGAATATTTCTCTCTTCAAGTCATTTAATGTGTCAGCTGCACACATTATGCTCATTTCTACCAATAAAGCTGCTTTGTGATGCTGTATATGAAAGGATTCCAGAGGCACTATCTAATGTAAGCTTTCTTTTGATGGACTGCACCACTCACTCCCATTCACGTGACTGTTTGGGGTAAACAGGGCAGATCTAATGGATCTCTATTGTGCTCTTTTCTGTTGCAGTCCTACTTTTGATTAAGAATAATTAGATTGGGTGTATTTTTACAGAACATATTGCCTTGTGTTGCTATAAAATTTAAAAAATGATGGCAGACATGACAGAAGGAATATCATTGCATAGTTTCAGATACCCTTATTTTTAGATGGGAACTATACAACACTTTGCACATCTGCAGTCTTATGTTTAGGTTGCTGCAGTGATATGCTGTAAGTAAGAAGAGAGTGATGTATTATGTTTGAGTCAGAGTTATTAAAGTGGGCCAAGTTGCACTAAAGAAGCTGTGCATGTGATTTAACTTTCACCTACAACAACAAATTAGGTAGATCAGCGTTACACTATTATCTTTCAAAGCCCTTGTAACATTTGTAGGCCTTCTCCCTGATCATCAAGCCAAGTAACTGTCCAGTAAACACATTTTACAAACTGACAACTCCGTGTTTGCACCAGTTTCCTCTTCTGTATCTGAAAACCTTGCACTGCCCTCCTCTAGCTCTCCAAATCAGCGGGACTGTCCAGAGAGGAGCAGATCCCTTGGCTCAGAGAGGCACTGTTTGGCCCAAAGAGATATGACCCGGTTGGATCCGTCCAAAGCTGAAAGCTCCTGGATGGATGAGAGGAAGGGCAGAGACATGTCCCGCCGGACATCAGGTACAGTCACTGATATACACTGCACCATTAAACTTGCTTCCTTAAATGTACAGAAGACACTCTTGACCTTGACTTGTGCTCGTGCTCTTTTACAGGCTACATGTTAAGGCAATGACCTCAGGCTTGTATGATTTTCAGAGTCCAGAGGAGACAGGGAACAAGAGAGTGGCTACTTCTCTCCGGACAGAAAAGGTGATGGTGAGCAACAGATGGAGGAAGTCAACAAACGGTCGTATCGTTACTACGAGAGGGGGCGTCCTCTTCCTAGCAACTATGTTCCTGAGCCCAAAGCCTGTGTCCCCTACAGGACTATCAACCTCGGTGTGCCTTCCCAGAGGAGGAACCCAGAGACGTATATGCAGGAAATTTGGAGAAGTGAATCCCCAGAGAGGTACACGTACCACTCCAACTTTAGACGGGGAGCTGATTCACAGAATAATTCACCAACACGTCACAGCTCTGTGAGCCCAGATCGCTACAAGTTAATCGAACCTCCTTTAGGAACCCGGCAAAAAAGCTCCCTCTCCAGGAGCCAGGCCCGGTCTCAAGCTTCGTCTCATGGCTCCTCTCCGCTTCCATCACATGGTCTTTCTCAGCATACATCTGGTAGGTCCAGTCCATCCCGCAGGAGGGCGTCCATTGTCTCTCGGACTGCCTCGCCCTCCAGAGCCACCCCTTCTCACAAGCACACAGACTCTTTCCATTTACAGAACGGTGAATTTGATGTTCAAAGGAGATGCAGCCGAGACTTGAGGAGTCCATCACAAGCTTCAAACAAACACAGTTTGGACTCTGAGAAGCTCTACAGGAATCTGGAGTCTATCTCCCGCCGTGGATCCTCAGCCATCCAGCAAAACTCATATGAGGGATCTCAAGCATCTCCTCGAACCAGAACAGCCATTAACAGCTCGGCTAACACTCACACTCGCAACAGCCGTGAAGTATCACCGTCCAGGAACGGCTTCAGTACACACAGCCACACCCCACAACGGGATCCACAGTCCAGAGACAGCAGACTGAGTCATTATCAAGGCTCCTGGCAGGGGTCCTCACACTCTTTACTCAGCCTCCCACCCTCTCGTGGTTCCTCCACATCGAGACGAGGTGCGGACTCTCGGATGCTTGGTGGTTCACTGTCACATGTTGCCATTACAGAAACTGACCATAAGGTCAGCAGTGACAGAAGCAGGAGCAACATCAGACGAGGCATGGAGGCCTTACTGATCTCTGAACCCAAGAAGGCTGCAGTAGAAGTGGAGGAGGTAATGTTACGTATATCAGGTAAAACTTGTTTTTAGCCAAGCTAGCAGCGTGGCTCAATGGATGGTAATGTCCTTCCGTCAACCTCTTTAGTCCAGACTGACATTTAAAATACAATTAGATGGATTGTCATTACGTTTTGTTCGGATATTCATGGTCCCCAGAGGATGAAGCCCACAGTGAAATGTTTACACAACTATTGGATGGATTGTCATGAAAATTGATTCACCCATCTGTGTGCTCCTCAGGATCAATTTTAATAACTTTAGTGACCTTTCATCTGGCGCCATCATCAAGTCAAACTTTTCATTTGTTCAACACTTTTGTTGATGACCAATCACCTGCTAAATTAATGACATTCCCATCAGCCTCAGCTGTGCTTTGTGTTTAGTGCTAATTAGCCAATGTTAGCATGCTAACACGCTAAAATGTCGGTGAACTCATAAACATTATATATGCTAAACATCATCATTGTCATTGTTAGCCAACTCTTCATTCCACATATAATGTAACGTGTTGATAAATCTTTATGAATCCGAGGTGGGGATGACCATAGAAGACTATATTGTCCTGGCTGGTATTCCGACGATCCAGCTAGAGTCGGAGGAAGAGTTTCCAGGGATAAGGAGGAGGAACCAGAGTCCCAGCCCATGCAGGGACCAGAGGCTTAGGACTTACAGGTTGGTGGTACTATATGGTACTGTATGGTGTTATTGTATAGCATCTATTCACGGATAGCCATAACAGAAGTTCCATGACCATGCATCTATTCTGCATTCTTATGTGGTTCTTTCAACTGTTCCTTTAGCAGCTGGAAGATTAGTAAAAAAGCATGTAAAGTAGCAAGTAGAAAAAGACTTTGAAGATATCTTTTGATCTGACCATAAATTATTGCCTTAGTTATGGCAAGAGAAAAAAGAAAGTCCTTTAGAAGCCTTTGCAGAGGAATGTGAAAGTTCATTAAGAAAAAAAGTATGTAAATGTGCGTTTAATGTGTTTATGTGTTTGTCAAATACTTCTCTGCACTTTAATTTGGCTCTGAAGGTACCAAGACGAAAAAGACATCTCCAGCTCAAGGCTTGAGTCAGATGAGAGGGGGAGAGGCAGAGAGAGAGGAAGAGACAGACGAGAGAAATGTCGGGACTCTGAGAATGGACGATCATCTCGAAGGCAGTCAGCCGCATCTCTTCATTCACAGGTACGACCCAACAAATGCACACATGTTCACAATAAAATCCACGTTGAAACAACAGACCTTGTAACCTTGTCTGTTTGTTTGTTCTATAAAGAGTTCAGATTATCAAAGTGGAAAACACAGATCTTCAAAGGTGAAGGAGCGAGCTCCTCCTGAGAGCCTGCAGACACAGGTGAGCACGGTCACATTACTTTTTTGCATCTGTTTAAATCACGAGTGTTTGGAGGAAAAATGGGTCATTCAGACATTCATTCTAAAGTAGATCCCTGATATTTATTTCAGCTCTTTTACTTCAGGCGTTGAAGCACCTTGCAGGAAAAAAGCCATTAGTTAGCAGTCTATGTTTTAGGGCAGCATGTTCATATGATTTATCATTTTTATATTAATAGATTCTTGGAGGGTTCAAGCCAATGTATCCTGCAGTGTCTGTGCTGCAGTGTTATGCCTAAAACATGCTGAGTCAACAAACACAGAGGGATGGATGAACAAAAAATGAAACAAAATGTTCAAAATGTTAAATAAATGCTTTGAATCACATGCAACCATGCAAATGTTTGTAGCAGTTCAGAAGCCCTGCCATGCCATTTATGTTAATAAGAGCTACGTGTGATCTCACATTTGTGACTTCCTCATTTCACCTCACACATCATGCATTTTCTTCTCTCTCAATGTCTCTTTCTTTCTCTCATCCTCACAATATATACTGTACAATATGATACATGCATGGTAAGTATGTTTTGTGCTAACATACTTTAAAAGTGCCTGCTTGTTTTTATGTGAGACTAATAATGCTGCATCAGTTCCTCTTTCTCTTTTTATTTCCACGTTTATGACGATCACGGTTTGCAAAAGCTACACCTCTTCCTTTTTTACGTACCTATTCTGCATTGTGTTTCCCATTTTCTGTGCTTTATAGCCTCTCTATGCGTGGTTCAGAATGTTGTTATCTCGAGACATGTTTGTCTGTTCTGACAGTTTCCGTTTCCTCTATTTCACAATGAAGCGTGAGACATAAAACCACTTCCGAATGCTTCTAAAGAGCTTGAACGCAATGCTTTAATTACAGGCTCTGTTACTTGAAGGGGTGGATGTCCAGACTGGATGAACATGGCAAGGTAAATGGGAGTTTTTTGAAATTGATATTCTTATACATTAAAAGAAAGAGGGTATTGTCATTTTCTCTTCTAATTAATTCCTGTATAACCATGCACAATCTGATACACCAGACAGAGTACAAAAACCAAGAACTAGACTCAACCCTTAAACTATCTTTAAAGATGTCTACATACAAAAGTAAAAAAAAGTCATTCATTTAATGTTGTCTATGTTTACTGTGGTTTGCTCAGTGGAGGAAACACTGGTTTGTTCTGGGTGATACTTCGCTGAGGTACTACAGAGACTCGGAGGCCGAGGAGGTAGGAGCTGATATGTGACATTAAAGTAATTTCTGATTTGTAGGAAGATTTACAAGATGTCATTTGAAAGGGTTTCAAACTTATTTGTGCTGCAGTCAGATGATCTGGACGGAGCGATCAACCTGACATCCTGTTTGAATGTGTCAGTCTGTGATGTAGAGAAGAACTATGGACTCCAAATACAAGTATGTATTCACTGTACTTTTGCTCATTGTCTTGTACAGTACACCATCAGACAGATGGACAGTCAGATGTCCCCCCACACCTCCCCCCATTTCCACATCAATTAAATGTCTGGCTGCTTCCTGTTTAACTGTGTGTGTGTGTGTGTGTGTGTGTGTGTGTGTGTGTGTGTGTGTGTGTGTGTGTGTGTGTGTGTGTGTGTGTGTGTGTGTGTGTGTGTGTGTGTGTGTCTTTGCTCTGTCTTTTGATCTCCTCCAGACAAAGAGAGCAGTGTTCACTCTCTCTGTTATGACCTCCAGAATAAGGCGGAACTGGGTGAAGTTACTAAAGCAGGCGATCCAGAACACCACACTGTGAGTCTGACTTTATTCTGGGAGACAGTAGAGGAGGAAGTATTCAGATCCTTTACTTCAACACACAATATGTAACAATTCCGCATACAAATGTCTAAAAACGACTAGACCTAATTTATATATTTTGTCGAGTTGTGTGCTTACATTTTCCCAAATGTTTCCAACAAATTTCTAACCCAAAGACACCTGCAATTTTCTTCAAAGTAACGGTCCGTCACCTATACATTTGGTCATATCCCGTCATATCCCCTTTTGCGCGTGTGACAGCATTATGGTTGTCTGCGAGAAGCTGTCACAATTTGACTTTTTATCTAGTTTTGAGCCATATTTTCACGATTACGTCTGAGGATCTTAAGTTATCAGAGAAACAAGCTAAGCAAACTGTAGCAGCTCTCTGCTGATGAGTTGAACAGCGTCGGAGAAACTTATTATTTTACGTGGAACTGCTTTATTAGTGTTTTAACGGTTGTAATCACCTAGTCCGTTTGCTTTGGAGTGGACGAGAACTCTGTGGATAATTCAGCTTCCGGCAAAATCTCCTGAAGCGTTAAAGCCAGTGACCAATCCATAGCTGACCAACATTGTCCAATAATACAAGGACACATTATGTCACACAAGTAAACTTCCTATTTACTTTGGCTGTTAACTCTTATGGCTTCTGGAATAAAATCAATGTAATCTATGTGTGTGAAAGAGGGAATGAAATAAATAAATGATACATTAAATTAAGATGGTTGAGGTTCAAAGTTCATTCTCGATCTTGGAAACAGCAGTTAACTAAATAATCTTACTTCAAGGTTCTTTAAGTAGTTATTCTGGAGCTTTTGATCACAAGTAAAATACTTATTAAGACTTCTACTTCACCTGACAATGCTTACAGAATATGTCATCATTTGATCTGTCATAATATATTACCATTTAATCATAATTAGTAATGAACACATTACAAAACAGGACATCCTTTATGATGGATACCTTTTTTGTTGACATTTTATTCATTCATTTGCAAATCAAGTCCGAAAGCAAAATACATTACGCAGCACAGTTAATCATTAGTTACTGAAGC
The DNA here is from genome assembly GCA_023631565.1 of Gymnocephalus cernua. Taxonomy (NCBI): domain Eukaryota; kingdom Metazoa; phylum Chordata; class Actinopteri; order Perciformes; family Percidae; genus Gymnocephalus; species Gymnocephalus cernua. The sequence goes on along the minus strand of CM042427.1, from coordinate 25,166,466 downwards.
ATATTCCCCTCTCAAAGGCATGAGCTCCTTTCCGTGCAATAATTGTAATCAAAACACAACAGAGGGCTCAGCCCAGTTAACTTCAAAAAAGACAATGGAAATTAGACCTATACCTTAGAGTGAACTGTGCCTACTTACATACACAGCACATGTAAATATATTACATAGATAGCATATAGCCTAAAAAGGACAAAACTAACAAACAAAACAAAAACGATGAATACTTGGTATTTGTCATGTTCACATGATCCTCAGTCTAATTTTAAAAAACAGGCGTTTCATTGACCTGAAAATTCCTGAACACTGTGAGGAAATGCAGACAATGTGATTGGGTGGTCCTTCTGTACCTAACCCCTTCTATCATCTTTCTTCTGACATGTAACACTACCCTCTTGTCTTTCCCTCACTCTGACCTCAGCCAATCAGACACTGGCAGCGTGAAAGAGAACTCCATCTCCCGGAGACCGTCGTCATGCCAACCCCCTGCTCGGTTCATCTGCAAGGACTCTGACTATGAACCTACCACTTCCACCTCCAACACCACAGCTGCAAACTCCCATCAGGCCGACTACCACCAGCAAACTGTAGACAGGGATCTGGACACATCTCCATCCAGTCAGAGAGAAGAAGGGGAGGGCTGGGACCGCGAGCAAGCCAAGCGATTGGAGGAAAGGAACAAGTGGTTTGAGGAGGGGGTCCCCTTCAGTGAGATGGGCAGCAGGTGGGACTCCATGGAGCTGAAAAGGGGGAGTGTGCCTGTGCCTGTAATTGAAACCATGGACTCAGACGTCAACAGGAAGTGGGTAGAATTTGAGACGTTGTCGTTTAGGGACATAAGCGCACAGTCTCTCATTGGAGCCCAGGCTGATCAGTCAAGCACCCCACAGGCATCACAGTCTCTCGTTAGCACCCAGACGTATCAATCGAGCCCTGAAGAGGCCAAACAGTCTGTCACCGGTTCACAAACTGATATATTGAGCTCAAATGGGGCTCTTCCATCCATAAATGGAGCTCCAACCATTCAAACAAATGAAGCTGAAGCGCTTCAAAAGGAGGTAAGAAAGAACTTACAGTCACGCCATTAAAAATAGTTGAAAAGTGATGACTAGGAACAATAGTAAAACTTTCCTTTAAAGCAAGGAAATGATGTTAATATATCTAGAGGTGATGTACATCTCAATCTTTTTCCTACTACGTATACTCTCTACAAATCCATCTCCTAGGCCCTCTCACTTCGAAAGCAAGTGGAGAGCATTAAGAGGGAGCGTGCAACCATGGGGATAGAGGTGGACAGCTCGTGTGGCCCCGGGGCCCCCTGCAGGGCCAGACTAGAAGCAATGGAAGTAGCCCATCAGAAAACACTGCAGGAGCTGCAGGAGAAACACGTGAGGGAGATCAGGGAGCTGGAAGAGCACAGAGACAGGATGCTGCAGGAGGAGAGCCAGACAGCTGCTAAAGGTAAGACAGAAAGTACAGTAGTATTATGCAAGAGTAGCACCTGGGAGCAGTTTGCATCTCTTCCTTATGCCTCTTTTGTTAACTAAATCTTGCAACCAGTATTTATGTATTCATTAACTGTATTTATGTCTTTTAAGTTTGTTTATGTTGTGTTCTTGATCTTAATTAGCTGTCTTGTGTTGTTTGTAATGCTGTGTGTTGAAGGCAAAGACAATTTAAGTAACAAATTATTGAATTATTTATCAAAGCAATGGAGGCACTGAGAGCAGCTCACATGGAGGAGCTGGAGAGAGAGGTGGAGAAGGCCAGGAGGTTGGCTGGAGGAGCTGCACAGGCTGATATTTCACACAGAGGCCACATGTAAGTTTACTACAGTCACTCTGTTATCATGCTGAGAGTTGCCTTTATCTCACGGGGCTCTCGCTGCAAGCTTAAGATGTTCTACACTCGGCCGTGACCCCTTGCATGATCATGCATTATATTTCACTCCATAACTCGTGTGTTTGTGCGTGTCAGGCCACAGGCGGATGTCTTGCACAGTGAGTTAGATGTGCTGTCAGAGCACTACTCTCAGAAGTGCCTGGAGCTGAGCCGCACTGAGCTGAGCAGCCAGGGCCAAGAGACTGAGCTTGGTCGCAAGGAGAGAGAGCTGGAGCAGCTCAGAAGAGAGAACCAGGTTTACATACATCCCTGATTTAATTCAGATTTTAATACAGTACCATACCGCCTTATAGATTGTTAAAAGAATTGACATCAAATTTTGTTTTTTGTTCTTATAGGGTTAAACTAATAAGGAAGCTACAATATTCATAAGCATACTAGTTCACATTATTTCTCCATGACATAATTTAAGCTAAAAAAATCTCTTTTCAGGAGCTTAAGGCCAAAGTGGCGGAAGAGATCAGCCGCATGCGTTATTTCATCACAGGGCAGAGGTCGGACACGGTATCCCTTGGCAACACTGAGCGCAGTGCGTCAGAAGTAGAGGTATTGATAGCAGTAGGTTTAACGGTTGTGACTAAACTCATGTGAAAGTAGGTGATACTAATGCATCCTAACTTATTGCAACCCATTTTCAGTTATTGCACCTCAAGTATTACCTCTGGCTTGAAAGACAAATGTTGACATTACTGTGATCACGGGGGAGCAGAAAGCAACATTTGACGAATGTGCAGTGGGATTTTCAACCCATTTTAATAAACACTAATTGATCTGAGAATTTTTACTGCTTTGTCCTAGTGACCATTTTTGCATTTTTACTTTTTGTTGTGTACCCAGTAATGGCTCCCTGTAGCAACATTGTCACAGTTTCTTATGGCCTCATTAGTGTTGAGCATCTGTGGTTAGTCACATTATAGTGCAGGACATACTGCCATCTACTGCCTGAAAACCAATGCAGCACATCGTGGCTGGCCTTAGTGGTGGAAGATGTATTCAAATATTTTTCTCACACCAGGGTAAAGAATGCTCCTTTGCAAGTGAAAGTCCTGCATTCAAAGTATTATCTGCAAAATGTACTTAATGTATCAAAAGTAAGGGTTTTTGTTATGCACAAATGGGCCCTGTAATTGTTATTATATATTTTTTATTGTTACTGATGGAATGCATTAATGTGCAAGTAGCATTTTACTCTTTTAGCTAATTTTAACTACATTGTATACTGTTGGGTAGTTTAATCTAACAATGCACCATATTTTATAAGCTGATCATGTCTTGTATGTAAAATCTTAATCAGCAAAGCAACTGTACAGTTGTACAACAGCTGTCAAATAAATGTATTAAAGTAAATAGCGCCAATGTTCCCTCTTAAATGTACTGGAAAAAAAGTAACATAAAAAGGAAGCACTCAAGTAGAGGTAGGCTACCTTAAAGTTGTACTTACAGTGCTTAAGAAAATGTACTTAGTTACTCTCCACCACTGTCCCATACATTGAGACTTTCCACATGTATGTGAAAATGTTTCACTGCCAATAGTAAGATGTCACATTTTGTTTTCCAGACATTACTGAGAGCGAAAGACAATGAGGTGCAGTACCTTAAAAAAGAAATCAGCTGTCTACAGAATGAAGTGCAGTCTCTCACCAAGGTGTTTTATGATCAGACCTCTCAAAAATAATACACTCCTATATGTTGAACATTTACAGCTTTGATTTCAACTGTCCTCCCTGCTTGACTTTGACATGTCTTCCATATTTGTTCCAACCATTACTCTAGGAGAAAGAAGCAGCTTATGAGCGTTATAAGAAGGCCTATGTAGAGCTGAGTGACACGAGGGGTCGTAGCCAGTTGGAGACGGACTCCCTAAACGAACACTTGAGACTGGCCAACGCTGCACTTCAGGAGGGAGCGAGACAGACCTGACCAATGAGGACAACTGTTAAAAACTTACCTTGATGACAGCAAGCCAACACAACATCACAACTAAATAATTACGTTGCAATAACATGTACTGTTATGACTGGATATATCTTAAGAGTTAGACTAAGAATGATGGCAACTATTGTGTACTTGGAAACCACTGTGCGAAGACTGTTTCATTTTAAAACAAGAGGGGACCGTTCGTTTCAAGCTGTGGCACCCAGGTTGTGGAACGCCTTGCCTCCTTCCACACGCTGTTTGGACTGTGTGGAAAATTTTAAAACCCAGTTAAAAACCCTTCTTTTTAAAGAGGCTTTTAACTAGACTGTAGGGTGGCTAGGCCGGTCTAATGTGTACTTCTGTCCTTTTGATTAGGCACTGTAATGTTTTTCATAAATGTTGTGTATTCTTCCTTTTGTTGTGAAGCACTTTGTGATTTTTATCTGTGAAATGTGCTATAGAAATAAATTTTACTTACTTACTTACTTACTTACTGTTTAGCCACCTACACATGATCTGCGGTAAAACTGCTCTGCGCTGACTGTTCCATTGTTTTTCTTGTGGGGAGAGCGGTGCCGCCCAACTAGGCACTCAAAGTTAAAATTATTTCAACTTTGACCTCGTTGCCCTTGACCTTTTCAAGACACGACCAATTCCAGAAGGTTCCTGCGCTGTGCTTTGCCTCTCTGCTCTGCGCCCTACAGCGAATCATGTGTAGACGGCTTTAAGATTAAATAACAAGTGTTTATCCATGTGTAATCGACTCCCTTTATTAAGTTGACAGACAAAAACATGCAAACAGGAGTGAAGGCATAACTAGTAGTTTCGATAGCCTCACATGATATGAGATTTAGAAAAAAATGAATTTAGCGAAAAACAACATAATTAGCAGAGGAGAGAGGGAGGAGGGATGTATTTGGATGTCAAAGTGCCCCATCTTCCCCATCTTCCTTGTGCCAGCTGGTGTGCTCTCAGTCAGTATTGCAAAGCACCCTGTGAATATGAATTAAAAAAAGAAAAAAAAACTGTCAGCAGCTTTGTTACCAATTGTCAATGTTGCAAACATGCCATAAACTACACCCTTTCACACACAGCTTTCAAACACGCTTTACAAATGAAAAAGAGTCTAAGCAACAGTGTTGAAAGGTCAAATAAGGTGTTGCCAATGTACACTTTGACTTTACCATTTATTTTCGGGAGTTAGCTCAGTCATCGTCGTCATCGTCTTCAGGGACAAAGATGTCATGCTCCTCCAAAAGAGCGGCAAAGTTCTTGCTAATCAGAGTTCCCACATACAGGAAAGGCACCACCACTGCTGTCATGCGGATAAGTCCAAAGGGTGTCTGGAAAACATAAAATACAAGAGGACTAAGTTTGTCGAGTGACATGAAAATGTCATTTATTATAGTTATAACTACTAATTTGAGGCCCTGTTTTTAAAAAGGGCTTTACTGGGGCCCATCAGGTCATTATTTCCTGTGGCCCCAAAGCAGGTTTATACAGCCATGGTTGGAGTATACTTAGTTTTGGTAGACATATTTCTTTCAATTTGGTCCTTGGCCTTAATAGGGACTTTTTGTTGTGCCAATTATTATTATTAATTATTATTATTATTATTATAATTGTTCCAATTATCCATCGTAATCTTATTGGACATCATAGTTCAGAACAAACGACGCGTTCCTGTAATAAACAGATATCCTTCATATTGTCCTCGATTTTTCTTGCCTTGACAACAACGCACACCAGCTTGTGTAGCGTTTAGCTAGCTCAAATGACACCATTTATCAGAGGCAAATGTTCCAATTACGCGTTATTTCAATGGCTAAGTTAAAATGTCCACTTAATCAATAATGATTTTAATTTATACAAAATAATGACAAAAAAGGGGTAATTACTTCCTGAAAGTACCTCTACGTTCGTGTAAACATGCGTTCATTGGCTGACTTGACTAACCAGCGAATCTTCTGCCTTTCTATGTGCTACAGCGGCTGTCAATGCAGTGTTAAGTCCCGCCTACGCTGTCGGTTTTCACTCGATAAGCAAGGCAGAATAAAACTCACTTTATCCGGTTTCGGTAAAATTGCCCCGGACGACGTGGATACTACGGTCCTGCCTTGAGTCGTCCTGGATATGTTAGATGTTTTCAAGCCGTTGTTACGCCTCACAATCCCCGCATTTTTGGTGAAAAGTCGCAGCGGGAGCCGCAGTATACTGGTCGCCATTTTTTCCAGTAATGTCAGCAGAGTGGGAGTGGCACTATGAGTGGCCGAGAATGGATAGATATGAGCTCGGGAGGTAGTGGGACAACTGCCCTACTCTCCCTCTCATTGGCTAATACTCGTTGTCTTCGTTGGTTGGATTGGTTAGGGTTCAGAGCCGTATTTCTGCTCGTAGATAAGGCCATATATAATATACATAATGAGTATATATGGTTTTTGCTGGGGTTAGGCTAAGAATACCAAGGTAAGCCAATCAGAGGCAGAATAAGGCAGAGTATTCATTCAGAATACTCATTCAGAGTAAGCATTTCTGATGTGTCTGTTGCTGCACGGTTTATTCACGAGAAGGTTTTGAAACAACATTTAGAGCTTTGTAATACAATTTGCAAAAAATACAAACGTACTGGTTAACATTTAAATAATGAGAAGAATGGGGAAGGGGACTTGAACTCATTACCTTATATTTTTCACGGAATTCACTCACCATTTGTGTTTTCAAAATTGACCTACCTACATATAATGCCATGGTCAAACCATGATCAATAAAAAAAAACTCTGTATAATATTAATAATAAGGCTATAATATATCCTTGTTATTCCAGATAAAGTGTCTATGTGGGCAGGAATGTACTTTATGTACCAAGGTCCAGGTTAAAAGACCTTGCCTGTGAAAATCAATCAATCAATCAATCAAACTTTATTTCTATAGCACATTTCATACAAGTTAATGTAACACAATGTGCTTCGTACAGAGCAACATAAAATAATACTTTGTTCGGTTATACAGAATAAAATATAAACAATATATGTATCGAACATACATGCACGCATGCGCACATATAAACACACACACACACACACACACACACAAAATGTACAGTTAAGCAATGTAACATTTTATAAATACTTAACTGTAATAAATATATATTTCGAATCGGCCTATACTGTCCACAATTGTTCAAGGTATTCAAATACAGTTTTTTTTTTTTAATTTCCTAACATTTTGATAGTAAGGTCAGGTGTAATGTCACATTCACGAATAATAAAGTTTCTTCTTTTCTTCTTTTTCTTTTAATATGGCAACACTATAAGAGATCTTAAAATAAAAAGGCAATTGGGATTAAAAATGTGTATTACTTTAAAAAATTATTGTATATACATACATATATGTATACATATATATATATATATACATACATATATGTATACATATATACATATATACATACATATATGTATACATATATACACATATATATATATATATATATATATATATATACATATATATATATATATATATATATATATATATATATATATATATATATATATATATATATATATATAGTGTGTGTACATACCATGGATGTATTAAGTGTTCTTTAAATAAAGTTGAAAAAAAAAAATGACTGCAGCCCTTCCTCGAGGCAAGGAACTAGAGCGCGCTTCGCGGCGACGCGCACGGAGAGGAAGTGGAAAGGCGGAAGAAAGGACGTTGAATAAACTTGCCAACTTCTAGCTGACTGGCTAGAAATACATTTAGATACTATGTTACAGAATAACTGGCTACTTATTTCTATACAGATTTAGTTAGCTAACCCTTTGCCCTGTCTACATTCAGTCACCGCTCTTTGAACGCGCCACACGACCACGGGACCCCAGCAGTTTTCAAACAGACGTTGCACTTGCTCAGCCGACCCGAAGCCATCCACCGTTATAAAGTCACATTTATCTGTTGTTAAAGTGCTGTGATAACCAGTCAATTGTACCAACGCTGCACACAACCAGCTCGCTGGCTCAGCGGGACTCGGGCTTGTTCTCCTGGTGGGAAAAGTTCGTGTCCGTGGTTGGTGGCGGTGGTGTAGGAGCCAACGAGGCCTGCAGTCGAGGAGGCTGCATGTGTGAAGACTGTAGCTAGCTGGCGAGGAGTGACTCACACAACTCTAGCTAAACACTCAGAAACATGTCGGCCCAGGCACAGATGCGAGCGATGCTGGACCAACTCATGGGGACAGGGAGAGACGGTGAGCACAGCTGGCTGTGGTTGAGATCGGTGTCTAATCGGATCAGTACATGAGTTTGTGTTGTTGCTAGCATTAGCCGGAAAGCTAGCCGATATGCCAGGCAGTGACAGTGAGGCATGCTTTTCAAACCAAGCTAGCTAACATGAGGATAGCCAGCTGGCTAGCTACCTGTTGTGTCTGAGTTTATGTATACATGGCAAGTTAAGTTGTTTTAGCACTGTATTTGGTCATGGTTAGTGTACTCTTTTTTTTCGTGGTTTCTTTGTTGCTACCATAGGTTGTCATGTTATCAGACTCTATCCTAGCAGCTAACTTTTAGGATTTACTGTTATGGTAATAGATGTGTGAATCGTTTATCGCAAGGCTGCACGTTGCACCTCAATGCTTTAGTACGTATCGTGCTACGTTTTAATCGGAAGACTGGCTAACAAGTCAACATGTCTTTCTGTTCTTGGGGTTTTCCTTTTTTTAGGAGATAGCATGCGGCAGAGAATCAAATTCACAGATGAGCGAGTCTGCAAAAGTCACCTCCTGGATTCATGTCCTCATGATATTCTGTCTGGCACTGTGAGTATTATCTTTATATACACACACACACACACACACACACACCCTTGTACACAAATATTATTATCATGTATCATATACACTGCAGTCAGAAGTAATATGTTAGCTGTTGTCATTGGTTTTGGTTCTACTCAAGCACATTGAGCTTAAAGTGCTACAATGTCTAAAAGGTTAAAGCGCTGACTTAAAGCTTTCAGGACCACGCAGCAGGTTAGTGATTGTAAACATACAGATACAGGCTACTTTTCATCTGACCCCCATTCAAATGTTTCACTGTCTTAGGATCAGGTTGAAGGTAAAAAGCCCTCAAAGTGAGAAGGGAAGGTAGCTGCAATGACATAGCATTGCTAGGAACAGTACCAAATCTCAGCTGTGGTTTAGGTTGGGGAACACAGCCATATTCTTCCTGTAAACAATTGAATGTAACCTTTTCAACTTGTCTAATTACTTTCAGTCCCCTCAAACTGGGAGACTGTAAATAAAAAAGGGCCACAGTTCCAACACTATTCATCGTAATGTGAAGGCGAACACTCTCGAATTAAAGCAGAGTCAGCACTTTAACCTCAAAATCACAATTTTATTTACAGTACAAAACAAACACAAAAAGGTGCTTGCATCTCAATACGTTGGGACAGCACTGCACATGTCCATATAGTTTGGATGCAGCAAAGACATTTGCTGACAAAGCACTGTGCTTCAAATTACGTCACAAATGTGATATCATGTAAAATGTTGAAAGACAAGATTACATTCTAACATTAGGGAATTATTGGCATAATAAATCTCAAGATGAGTGAAATGATGAAGCGTACGAATAGAGTACATTAATGTATTTCTGATTTCTGCAGAGAATGGATCTGGGAGAGTGTATGAAAGTCCATGACTTGGCCCTCAGAGCAGACTTCGAGATTGCCTCTAAGGAGCAGGAGTACTTCTTTGAACTTGATGTGAGTAGGACACACACGCACCATTACGCCATCATGTATAGCTCTCGAAAGTAGTTGTTTTCTGGACAGTTGGAACTTAGTAGTTAAACAACATTCAAAACATTGTTTTTTTTCCACCATACTGTATATTTCACACACAAAACCCATTGATCTTAACATTGTCTGGGTTTTCTCGCAGGCTGCTGAACACCTTCAGTCTTTCATCGCTGACTGCGACCGCAGGACCGACCTGGCCAAGAAGAGACTAGCTGAAACGCAGGATGAAATAAGCGCTGAAGTGGCTGCAAAGGTGACAAACTCACTGTTGACATTGCTCGTGTGAGATTATCATCAGGTCTTTATGAATGCTGTGCTTTTTATAACTGGGAATAATTCATTTTCTTTGGAAAATGCACAATGTCACACCATCTGGTTATCATGAATATAGAGCTAATTTTTTCTCCTGTTATGAAAAGGCTGAACGTGTCCACGAGCTGAACGAAGAGATCGGGAAGCTGCTGGCCCGGGCGGAGCAGCTCGGGGGCGAGGGGAACGTAGACGAAGCCCAGCAAGTGCTGGAAATGGTGGAGAAGACCCGGGGCTTGAAGAAAGAAGCAGAGGTCAGAAAGTTAATATCCGCTGTGTTGTGACTAGTTTATTGTGTTAAATAAATAATATAGTACATTATAAATAAGTACTAATTTAGTTAACTTGCGATTAATCGCACATTTTTTTGTATCTGTTCTAAATATACTTTAAAAAAAGTAGTATTTGAGACTTGACTACTCCGGTGGTAACTCAGTTCACATCGACAGTACACACAAATAACTTCAGTCTTGTGGAGAGAACCATCTGGAAGGGCTTTGAAGCTGAACTTGCCATTCAAAAGACCATTTTATTTATACATTCCTCCTCTAGGAGCTTTGTTTCTGCTAGCCATCCGCTCCTGTTCATAGATGTATTATTATGAGACCCGTAGGACCGCTTCCCGTTCCTGTCTAGTCTCTGCTGCAGGCAGCTGAGGGCAGTATCTGCCATTTTGGTTCCACTTTTATCCTATGTTTCATGGCACTTACACAGGATCAGATGGCTTGTAGTACTTGAATACAGCCAGCAGATGGCGGCAGACACTAATGAGCCATACATTAATCTCTTCATCAGATTCAGAGGAATCTATTTATATGAATGCAAACTCCTTGGGAGCTCTTGGAGTAAAACTAAGTAAAGTAAAACTTTGGGTATGTTACTTGTATGCGTCTATTTCCAAGGGATAATTAAGAAGTTAATAGGTTAAGGGAAGTCCAGCTCTATCATGCAGGCATTATGAAATACAAATTAAAATCTTTTTGTTTTTTATGGTGTGTCTTTAGTAATTTGCTCCAGCTCCACAGTCTCATAACCTTTTTTGTTGTTGCAGGATGTGTACAGAAACTCGATGCCAGCCTCCAGCTTTCAACAACAAAAACTGCGGGTGTGCGAGGTGTGCTCTGCCTACTTGGGTCTTCACGACAACGATCGTCGTCTAGCTGACCACTTTGGGGGCAAACTACATATCGGCTTCATTGAAATCCGTGAGAAGCTTGAAAAGCTAAGGGTAAGGGTTGCTAAAGGATTTTCCAGTTCTGTAGTTTCTCCATCATCTCCGTCAGTGGCCATGGTGTCTCGAAAAGTACAGCTCCAGGCTAATGGTAAGCTAACGTTACCCTTAGCTGCGTGCTACCAGCCGGCTGGGTCTTCTGTGTTTGTTGTCAATGGGCCTCATTCACCAATATCTTCCTAAGTTTTTTTTCTTAAATTTTTCATAAAGTTCCTAAGAAAAGTCTACATCTGATTCATGACGTGTTCTCAAACAGCAGAATTGTTCGTAGGTGTGTTCTTAGAATGATGAATCCCAATGTCTTTGTAAGTTGAAAGCTCATGCCTTTTGCTCCTACTTAGCATAGGTACACGCCCACAAAACTACCACAAAAGGGAATGAAAAAGACGTGGTAAAGATTCGACTCGACTCCGAAAGAAAGAAAGAAGGAAAAACGTTGGTAATTCTGAAGTGGAGGTACCGCTGCAAGAAGTTAACAAACAACGAGACCTCATATTTAGTAGCAGCTCTCAATTGTGCGTAAGAATGCTCTTGAGTGTGCGTAGATTCTGTTCTTACCGAAGTACAAATCCCAAATAAGAAAACTTTGGTGAATGCCAGAATCTTGGTGAAAACTGCGTAAGTGAGGTTTAAGAACAAATTTGTTCTTAAGAACGACTGGTGAATGAGGCCCAATGTTGTTCTTTCTTCGGACCCACAAGTACAATTCGAAATTAAAAGCTCATTTTGATCGATTTCCAATTTAAAGTCGAAATTGTGACACCCCCTAGTTTCCATTATTTGTGTTGTACTGAACAATGAAGCTAGAATTTTTCAGTTATGCACTGTTTTTGTTTTATCCAGAAAGCAGTTATAGAGAAACAAGAAAGAATGCGAACAAGAAGACGAGAGGAACGTGAAAGAGATGATGAAAGAGAGCGACAGTGGGAAGTGGAGCGGGAACAAGAAAGAGAGCGCGAACGAGAGCATGAATGGGAGAGAGAACGAGAAAGGGAGAGGGAGCGAAGGAGGTAAGGAACACTCCGACTTCCATTGATACAAAAAGAGAGTTTAGTGTCATCTGCAAACTGATTTGTGTTTCTGTCTGTCTTAGATCGAGATCTAGAAGCGGAGAACGATACAGGTATGTCTGCCTTGACCAGAATCACTTGATAGGTTTTGTCTTTGTCAGTGACTTATAATTTCATAGAATATACAGACTCACACTGCAACATACTGCTGTGAACTGTAGCTCTACTTAAAAACTTCTCAGACATTACCTATTTGTGTAAATTCCAAACAAGATTTGCATGTTGTGGCTTTGTTGCATAGTTTTAGGCTAGCTGTGTGCCATGATGTGGTTTTTATTAAGAATACAGCCTTTCATTATTTGAAATAACTGTATCATTACAAATTTTAACACAAGGGCATAATTGTATACAAAACCAGCTGTGATACAGCAGTGCTGATATTGGAAAAGTTGTGAGAGATTTTGCAGGTACCAGCACTAAATAATAGTTAGCAGGTTGACAGATCTAATGTTGAAACGGCCCACATTATGTAGTTAAATTATGAAATTAAAACCAACGCCACTAACGGCATACAAACACTATACTTTTTTTTTTTTAATAAAATTTAAACAGAAAAAGAGCAGAAGTGCAGATTGTAACTTTAAACCTTAAAACCAATTTTCTCCCCATAAAATAACTTTTCTAGGGACGGAGGCACTTCGACTTCATCCGCCCACCATTCAAGACGCCCCCACTCCTCTCGTTCCAGAGAAGAAGGTGGAGATCGGGATCGGGAGAGAGAGAGAGAGAGGAAACATCGACACAAGGACAGGCATCGCTCACGCTCCCACTCTCACAGGCGCAAAAGGAAGAGGTATGGCTTTTATCCATCACTGAAACTTGCATAAAGCATCCTCAGGATGACTGAATGCGTACTTTTCAAGATGATGATGATGATCAATTTGTGGCTGATAATTTTTTTCCTCAGGTCTTCCAGAGACAGATCATCTCACACTCGCGACAAGGAGCCCTCGCCGTCCCAGGAGAGGTGTGGAGATGGTGCCGCAGTAGGAGAGGGTTGGCGTGAGGAAAGGGCGGCGTGCAGAGACTGGGAGGACAGGGAGAAGTTCCCCTCCACGGACACAGCCAGGGGCAGGGAACGAGAGAGATCCCTATCGTTCGAGCGGGACCGACGCTCCAGCTCCGAGGAGCGAGAGTCTGGGGAGATATGAACAGAAGCGAACGCCTCCAAAGTCTTTGATTTGGATATAGTAATTACTAAAAGGAGCATGGAGAGATAAGTGTGTGTTGGTGCGAGTGTGTTCTGCTTTGTATGTGTTCATGTTAAAAGTGGCACATGTACATTAGCAGGTGGATGGTGGAAACTTAACATGGGGATGAGGGAACAACTTCAGTGGTGGCAGTCAAGTAAACATGCAAACCCAACTTTTATGAGACTGAATTAGGAGGCTAGTGTGACCTGGAAGCAGTACAGTCATTTTTTATGTCATCTTGTCGATCTTGTGTACAGTTACTTCGACAGTGACGAGTGAGTGAGTGAAGAAACAGCAGTCCTACTTTTGAGTCTGTTTTTATTTTACTCCCATGAAGTGCTGTTATTTTTTTTTTTTTTTATCATTGGTTGGACCTTCAATGTTGTTCCTGTTTTTGCTGTTCCATTAGGAATCAATCGGTTTCAGTAGCTGTGGATTGATTTACACAGGTTGGACTCATTAATGTGGCATCCCTTGCAGTAATGTTTGAAATGAGCTGTGAATGACTGAAGGCACTTCTGATCCTTGTTTTATTTGCTTCCTTCAAGCCGTTAACAATGTCATTTGGACAATTCAATACACATCTCCGAACCTGCCTTTAATTCAGGACTAAAATAAACTCACTTGTGTCCCCCTGAAAGAAGTCATCCAAATATTTCCACTCAGTTCCTGACATGTGAATGCATATAGATGATGTGCATATTTACATACTGACACTTAAAGGCCCAGAGACTTGTGTCCTGTTTGCTGTGATACAACCTGGATGTACTGGGGGAATCTACTTTGCTGTGCCACCATTAAGTGAATAAAATGTTCTGCTTCTATTAAAATACAATGTGTTTATACAAATTTCTCTTTAACTTCACCTCCAGTCTTGGGTTTGAAGACCTTGTACTGTAGCCTTTTCGCTTTATTGATGTCTAACTCAACAGAAAAATATATATTTTTTAAACAATTCTATTTTTTTAGTTTTTAGGTCCTTTCATTTGTCAGTACTAAAAATATATACTTAAATATATGTTTGTTGTTTTTGCCTTGTTGGCCATTCAGTTTTACAAAAATAGTCCCAATAAGACCGGAAAATGGATGTTATTGTAGGATCATGGCTCAGGATGATTTGTACACCTACCTGTGCAGTGGGTAGTAAAAAAAAAAAACTAATATATATCAGATTATAATTATTTTTTAAGCATCACTTTAATGTAAGGTGGGGATCTAACGGTACAAATCATAATGTGTGAGTTGATTATGTTTTGCATCAATAATATGAATCTGCAAAGTAGCTAGTAACTAAAGCTGTCAAAATAAATGTAGTGAAATGAAAAGTACATTTACTTTCAAAATTTAGTGGAGTAGAAGTACACACGAAAAAAAAAATAGAAATTATAAACAAGTTCCTCCCAGCTGCATTCAAGACTTGGATTAATGATACAGCATTTTGCTCCCCGAGTACAATCTGCACAATACTTCATGATGAGTTAACTGCAAGCACCAAGCAGCCTATAGGTGGCAGAAAACGACTGCCAATGTAGGGAAAACGTCACAACGTCAGCTGCCGATATAGGGAAAACGTCATGACGTTAGACGCACGTTTGGAAAAAAAAGCGCGAGGGAACGTGAAACGAACGCCTGAAATTCTGAACTGTGTTTGCTAAAGTCTGCCTGAAATGAACAGAGATTGTGTTTGTTTACTATACTTTACGAAACGGGAATTGTTTAAAGTGTTAATATCATGATGTCGGTGCTGAAGCCGTTTAGTAAGCTGCCTGGTTTGTGCACAGCGAACATATTGGTGAGTTTGTTTTTTCATTGCTTCAACTCTTTTAAAGTGAGGTAACGTTAAGCTACCTCGGTCATCTTCAGAGTGCAGATAACGTTATGGATGTATTATAAGAAGGCATTTCCAATGGCACTTACCCAATTGCACATCTGTGTCTGTTCTGGATACTCTCTAACTTACCTGACATAAAGACCTAACGTTACATTTATTTAAACAAAACACATCTACGTAGTCTATCTGTATATCCTATCTCACTTAATGATGTACCCACGTTTAAAGCACTTTCTGTTTGTTTTTGCATTAAGCTCGCCCTGACATAGCAGCTGCTCAAAATTTAAAAAACAAAAGGGGAATCATTTTCACTATAAATCCATCCATAAGTAACACAATGGCAGAACGTATGACTAGTTTGGCCATGGGTTTCAATCACTTTCTGTAATAAAACATCTAAAAGCAAAAATCCTATCAGATGAAGGACCCTGGGACAAAATCTCCTCTCAAATGGGGGTCCTGGTCTAATTGTGTCAGTTTAGGGGTCCTTGACTGAAAAAGTGAGTGGTTCCCAACCTTGGGGTCTAGGGCCCCTACAATGGGGCACAAGATAAATCTGGATGGGAATATGATTTTTAAGTAAAAAAAAAAAATGCATAGTTTAATATCTTCATAACAAATAAGGACCAAATGCTGAAAAGGCTGGGAACCACTGCCCTAATGATGTGATGTGCTTTAAAGAAGAGCAGTATATTGTATTTGAGAGATGTTTGAAAATGTATAATGTATTTGGACCCTATACACATACTGTATGTGAGATGCAGGGGAAGTTATCAAGGGCATGTAGAAATGTATTCTCAGACAGAGTATGTTGAGAATAAACGGTATATTTTCAAAACTGTGGTGAATTACAATACGTCATTCATAATAATACATCTTAATATGGAGTTAAGAGTATTCTTTTATACCTTCTTTTTTTTTTAAGGCAGTGTGTTATAGTGCAAAGCGTTATGACCCAGTTTTGTGCTGACTTGGAGTGTTGTTCCCCCAGCTGGTGGAGAGTGAGGAGCAGTTTCAGCAGAGTTTAGCAGACGCTCTGATGGAGGAGACCGCTGTCACTGTGAATGTGTGAGTACTCTTCTGTCCTTATAAACTGCTGAGGCCAGCTGTCTGTTACAGGACATGGTCATTAAGCACACACATAGAAACACCATCTGCTTTCCGGAATTGGAACTAGACTGGTTAGTTATTCATTTTGTATAAATGTTTAACCAACAATTGAGGGTTCAGCTCGAGACTCTTGTGCTGTGTTTATTGTATATGAGAGTCATCTTAATTACCAGTTTTCGACAGGTAAATAATATTCACATCAAGTCGTAATTACAACTGGGAAACTCAGCTTTTTCTGAAAGCTCCGATATCCGACTTGGCACTTAAAAATACGGTTTAATAATACATATTGTGTGATATTGTCAACGCGTAGTATTTTGAACCCTCATACAACCATCTCGAGTTGTCTGATGACATGACCATCCATCCTATGTAATGTGTGTAACACAGAATTACCACCTCTGTTTGCTACACATAAGTGGACCACATTCAGCCTGACAACAAGCATGTTTATTGTACCCATCAGGAGACTAGCTAAGAGTCTGCCTCTGCCCATGGAGAACGAGGAGAGCCGTCCGAGAATAGACCTGGTGGTGTTTATCATCAACCTGACCTCAGAGCTGAGGTAACTTTCAAATCCTCACCTATTATATTCTCCTCACCTGATCCCTCAGGTTAAATATCTACTCTGTATTGTAGTTTGTTTTGTTTTAGTTTGCCTGAATGAATCTCAATAAATTCTACTTGTATGTCTCTCACGGCTGTTTTTTATTTTTTATTTTTTTTTTGCACCAAGAACTACTTTTGTATCTTTTAAACCACATAAATATAGTATACATCTCTTATGTAATTATTAGAGAAATCTGAACTCAATAGCATGGCATCCACTGCTTTAGTTAAGTAGAACTATCTATCCAGTTCTTCTTAATTACTGTCCTCAAATAAAAATGTGATCTTTTACTTTTACACTAGAATGAATTATGATATTGTTCTATCATTATGTAGAAAGGGGCTCTTAATTTTCCCAGCGTAGTTTGGTCTATGTATTTTACATTATATCAGTAGTGATTACTGTGCTCTCCAAATATGAATACATTGTTAATATATATGATTTAATAGTTAATTGTGTGACATGTATTATTTTGTTTCGGCATAGTGTCCAGTCAGCAGAAGCTTCCCTGAAATATTTGGACCCTGGATATTTCCTTGGAAAAGTCTGCTTCATGGTCACTAATGGTATGGCAACGGGTTCAGTTCTTTAAGTATTTGTTTGCTCTCCTCAGCTGCTTGAATCACTTGGAGGACAAAACAGGAGCAATAGGGATGAAATAGAGCATACATTCTCTAAGATGGATACTTGTTCACTATTTATTTACCTCATCCCTTCCTTTATTGTTGGAAAATGACCAACTTTTAGTTCTGCCTTTCTGTGTGTCTCTCGCTCTCTCTGACAAGCTGCCCTCTTATGGATCTGTCTCTTGTAGCTCGTAACGCTTCGGTCCCCATGGAGCGCCTGGACGCTGTCAGAAAGCTGGCGGCATCACTGCACTGCCCCTTGCTGTTTGCAGAGGATCAGGTTTGTATCGACCTTTGTCACAAACATTGAGAATGGTTTAAAGACATTATTTCAGAGACAAATGTATGTGTAGCATGAGAGCAAGACATAGCATAGATTATTGCTATTGATGGCCACAGTGAAAATGTGGTATCTGCAGGTTTAAAAAAGTCTTAAAAAGATATACATTTAGTTTCCTCAACAACAACAACAAGGGCCTTAGAAGGTAATGTTAGGTATAAGGGCTGCAACTAAGCATTATTTTCATTATCGATTAATCTGCAGATTAGTATTTCGATTGATTGTTTTGGCTAAAAATATTCTCAAATTTCTTGTTTTATCCGAGCCTATTTTCTCTTTAAAAATCACTAAAAAGATGATTGGATTATTAAAACAATGGTATGTATGACCGTGAAACCGGCCACAAGGTATTACATTGCATTCTCTGTGGTATAAAAAATGTCTCAAATTGAACTGGTTGAACCCTGGGTAATCTATTTTCACACATAGATTATATAGCTGAGTATTTCTGCAGTCAGGAGGTCTCTGTGCCGTTGTTGCTGTTTCTTTAAAAGCAGTCTTGTGTGATGTTCTTCCCCACCAGACACCAGATGGTGTGACCAATGCTACAGAGAGGCTGCTGACCATCCTGAAGGTGTCGGCCGGCCTTGTTCCCATGGCTACCGCTCTCTACCTGTCCAACCTGACTCGCTGCACTGTGCCCCCAGACATCGACCAGCCGAGCTTTGATTAGTTCCTGTGGCCCCCTTCTCTGGAGGCGTGTCTTGTCTGACTTTTTTGTGTATATATTTATGTATTTATAGTAGTCTATTGTGACTGCACTTTCCAATTTGATAACACAATAGCATGTTATTTCCTCTATTCATTTTACATTACATGTTTGTGCTTTGGCTTCTAGCTGCTGCAGTTTCTCCTCCCTGCAGTTTTCCCTAACAGCAGATCATCAGAACTGGTAACTGAAGATTTTAAATGTTATTTCTTGTGCTAGAACTAGAGACCATATAAATATATTGTAACTCGCCTACAGTAGTTCATGAACAATTATTCCTTCTGATCTGTGAAGAACATAGAAGACATTTTGACATGTAACCGTAGGGAAATGGGTGTAAATAATAAAATTAAATTAGCTGCATCATTTTCAGGGTCCTGGTATTGCGCATGTTGGCACACTGTCATGGTTTACTGGGACACTTGCGTATAACTTAAAACCGTGCTTTTAATGGCGAGTCAAAAGGCCTCTCTGCAGCAAACTAAACTGTGTTCAGTTTTTGACAGTTTGACGTAAAGTATTTTAACCAATACACTCACCTTTTTTAACTGTTAGGGGTTAGGGTTAGCTGCCTGGAAGGCGACGTTGGAGGCTTAAAACACCGTTGAGCGGTCTAATCAGCCAGATTGAGAACACCTGTGTGGGTGTGCAGGGCCTTTAAATTCTACTGTGATACCGCAGTATCAACAAATATCTGCTTATTGTAGTATGTTTGTAAATCAGGACCAATAAGAACATGGCGCTGCACAGCTTCTTTCAAAGGAGCAGACTACTTCTGTATTGCATAGTGTATATAATTGCAATACAGTAAAATGGGCTTTCTATGTACTGTGTATTTTTTTTACCACCTTTTAATTTGGAGAGATTTACTGAGTGTATTTATCACATGGAATTAATAGTAGGCCTATATGTTAATATTTGTCAGTGTATTTGTGAGTGAATGTGTGCGTGTTTAAGAGAGAGTGAAAAGTTAATATTGGTGAGTGAATGTGAGTGCTGTGTGTGTATGTGTGCCTAGCTTTATTCGAGAGAGAGAGAGAGAGAGAGAGAGAGAGAGAGAGAGAGAGAGAGAGAGAGAGAGAGAGAGAGAGAGAGAGAGAGAGAGAGAGAGAGAGAGAGAGAGAGAGAGAGAGAGAGAGAGAGAGAGAGAGAGAGAGAGAGAGAGAGAGAGAGAGAGAGAGAGATGTGTAATACTGTATATATGTATACAGTGTGCCTAGTTGTATTCGTTCTTACCGCCACATTGAAAAAAGAGGGGGAGGGTGTGCTTATTCATGTCCCAAAACTGAAGGGAGTTGTGTTCATCACAAGCGTCCAAATAGTGGTTCAGCAGAATATGGGGACTGGAACCTGAATCTCTCCCGATTTGAAGTGTCTGATAAAATTCGATGTGGTTGATGTCGGAATGTTTTGTACTGCAGACCTTGCAAACTGCCGTTCGTTTCTTCTTCGCCCTGGTCAGATGTGTAATCCTTATAGCCAAACTTTATTATTTTCGGTGCAGAGGAATCCATGACGTTGAGTAACAGCCGTAGCCAGTCTCGTTTACTGCCCTAAAATCGTATCAGAGGGGAAAAAATATATATTTATTAAACAGAAAGTCAAGTCATTTCACTCAAGTCTAAGTCAAGTCTCAAGTCATGAATATCAAGTCACAGTCAAGTTGAGTCTTTTATGAATGTTTATCAAGCACGTCTCAAGTCCTAAAATTTGTGACTCGAGTCAAGTCATGTGACTCGAGTCCCCCATGTCTGGCTACCATGCTATCATTTGGCCAAATTTGTTTTTTTACAGTATTTACAGTAACCTCTCTCTGTCCACTTGCTGTCTGTCCTGCTCCATGTTGAAGGAAATTGCCAGTATAAACCCCTAGGTTTAAGTAACGGATCAGTGATTATTCATTAAGAGCAGTTGGTGAAATGTATGCAAATCAGAAGAGAAGCATATCAAAAGTATTGTGAGCAAGAACTAAAGACAATTACTTCATTGATTACACACTGATTTGGTATGGTCTGTGTGTTGTACTTAGTCAATTGAACATGTGATTACATGTTTGAAAAAACAGCCATTTAATGATATGCTTTGAGTTTTGTACTAAAGAGTTGTGAGGTTTTACCACCTACTTGAGATAATAGTACCAAAGCAATAAAAAACTGTAATAATGATACAATAATGATTCAAACTATATTGCCCAGCCCCACTCTTAACTGTAGCCAATCTAAAGGATTATGATACAAAAGAATATTATTAAAATATCACTTTCTAGTTAAAAAAACAACAACTAGAATCCACGTGGTACCAGCCATTTAACTGTTACTCATTTAAAAGAAAAATAATGTCCTGTTTGTCTGAGATTTGACCTGAGTCCTCTGTCCTGTTGAATATAAATGTTTGACCTCTGTTCACCTAACAGTTGTCAGACTTCAGAGGGGGGAGGAGCAGGGGAGGCAGAAGTATGTGCCCGAGAGGTACTGTGCCTGGTGTCACGTCTGCATGCCTGCACTAATGCACGCACGCATTTGTAATCGTCATGGCAATTGTCCATCATACTGTACAACCAAACCTTGTTATCATATGAAGTCAGAAACTGGAAGGACAACAAGGGGTCAGTGGGATGTGAATGTCAATGATAATAATATTAATCTTTTGCACATTCCATTCCTTCTACACGTTTAAGTCATCACATATAGAAATACTTGACCCGCCAACCAAAAGAAAAGCGATGCTTTGAGCTAAATGCTCACATCAGCATGCTAATTTATAAATTGTGATGGGCTTTTTCACTACTGTCTGACATTTCATAGGCCAACTGTTTAATTGATTAATCAAGAAATGAATTTCCAGATTACTCGGTAATGAAAATCATCTTTAGTTGCTGCCCAAATCATGTCTCACCTTTAGCTCCCAAAATAAACCCGAGTGGTCATGAGATTATTGAATTTTGTTTATCTGATAAATGTTTTCCTTGTGAAATACTGGATCCTTTCACTTATTTAGGTCTCTAATTTAAATTGAACAAAAGGAAAAAATGTCTCAAAACTAACAGACTCAACTTCCCATCTGACGAGGGGTTGCAAGTTGACACTGCTTTGCTTTCAGGGGTTACAACAGTTAACCTCACATTGAATGGCTTCATGTAATTTCACCAAAAAGCTGAGAGGCAGAGTTTAATCAAGGACACGTGCAGCCGGGGGGGGGGGGGGTCATGTCCACATCTGATCAAGTGACTATGAACTGAAAGATAATACTGTGCTTGAGGATCTTTGGTGACATTGCTGTGTTTGAAGTGTTCAAGTGTTTTTGAAGTGTGTGTGTGTGTGTGTGTGTGTGTGTGTGTGTGGGTGTGTGTGGGTGTGTGTGTGTGTGTGTGTGTGTGTGTGTGTGTGTGTGTGTGTGTGTGTGTGTGTGTGTGTGTGTGTGTGCGTGCACACTTGCCCAGAAATGGATGTTAAGTGTTTTAGACTTGGCCTGATTCCTATCTGGACTGCCAGTTGCTGGATTGGCTTTCAGACATGTTTTCACAAAGACATCCTTTCTCTCATACTAATTATGATGAGTAGCAATACGTTTTTAACAAAACTGATTTACAACTCCATTACCGTTTGCATCGAGGACACAGGAAGTGACTAATAAAACAGACTCATCAAGTGTGTTTTTTTTTAATATTCAGGAAAGGAATAACACTTGCAAAGTAAAACTAAAAGAATAATGAGCAGAGTACAGCAACAGAATTGTATTGGTAATATATGACAAAGGTTTTACAGTTTGTTGTTAGTCAAGAATCTTGGATGAGATCGATCTCATTTAACAGAAATACAAACATGTTTATTACTGAGCAGTTACAGGAGTGGACACAATAATAGACAAACCTACTTGACCACACACAATCTAACACAATAATTCTGTAATGAAAGATACATTATGTTTCCTATGATCTTTAAATCTATAGTAATATTTGAGGCTGTAATTTATAATGGTGTTGTAATATACTTTCCTTTCATTGCAAATTAGTTTATATATGTTTACAGAAGATCAAACCATTTTATTTTTTAAATCTTGCATGTAGAATATTTTCTTGTCTGTCATCTGACCCTGGCAAGAATTTTAGCCGGTGAAGCCCAGCTCTTTGTAATCGGCGTCAATGTCAGCGATGACTACAGCCATTACATTCCTCAGAGCTTGCTGCCCGGCGGCATCGAGTCCTGCCTTCTCCGCCATGACCTTACCAATAACCTCTGATATCAGCTAAAAAAGAAAATACAGAGAAAGTCACACAAACTGCTTTAAAACCAGCTTGGAGGACACCAAAAATGGGATGCAACTTCTATTTAAAAGACTATGGACTATTCAAACATTCTGTACATCAGCCTCACCTTGAAGCTATTAATGGGGATCTTGTGCTTGGTGGCGTGGGTGTTGGCCAGAGGTTTGAGGATGGCAGCGTGGTTGCCTTTGGCCCTCAGCAGCTCACCCAGTTTCTTCAGCACTGTGGCACCATGGGCAGAAACAGCTGCATTACCAGCCAGGTCACTCTGGGCGATGCCGGTAAACTTGGGGAACAGCTTCTGAGTGTCTGGGTGCTCTATGAATAAACGTGTCAAAACCAGGCCCCCATTGCCGTTGTAGTCTGCCTCGACCGGACCCCAATACTTAAGAACCATGTCAAAGTCAGCCATGATCTGAGGAGATAGAGCAACAGGTTACACAAACACTGATTTGAGGAATAAGAACAAACAAAAAGAATAGAACAACCCGTTCAAAGGTCCTGGACCACATCAAGTATATACACTTGTTTTCCTGTTTGATTTGATGGCCAGCAGCCAAGAGCTACTGTATTCAAGTGCAGGAGGAAGATACATGACCTCAGCTGCCCTCACTGAGTCTGTAAAGTAACCTTAGTAGCCCTTCATAATTCATGTGAAGTGAAATTAGACACACTGTTGGTTTTGATGCTCTAAAAGATGTCACATGGTTATAAAAAGCTTTTTTTTTTTCTTCAAAGACAATTATCTGGAATTTTTTTTTTATTTTAATTTGATGACCTTGGCACCTAAAACTGCTTTATTTCTTATAACATTATGTATACTAAACATTCTCCACCATGATAAATAACAAAGTACCGTATTATTCTGAATTCCTCAGTACCAAACGAGCATTATTACTAAATTCTGCTTTAATTAAACCATTTTTTATATATATATATATATATATATATATATATATATATATATATATATATATATATATGTATATATATATATATATATATGCCTAAATCACACATTGTATTAGTAAATGTGAATTATTCTAAGATTTAATTATAGAACAATTAAAAAAGACAGTACCTACCTGTAGTGAAATATCCTGTGTGATTAAACCAAATTCTTCTTGACCTGACTTCACCCCCCCCTCAAAGCTGAACTTTTATACTCCCTCTCTCCGGCCTATCACCAGATTATTCCAGCCCTCCCATCTGTCTACCTCTCTAACCGCACGTCTCTTCAAATGTTCACACACACCTCTAAACTTTATCTGGAAACTTGATTCCACGTAAACATCAGAGGTGTGTGCGTGCGTGCGTGCGTGCGTGCGTGCTTGCGTGCGTGCACACATACTTATGTGTTTTAGAGAAACTGAAAACTATACGGAAAAAAACATGTGAACAGTTTCCTGCACTCTTTCTGTTTACTGTATTTTTGTTTAACAATATTGTAATTCCCTGTTCTGAAACTTTATTTTCTACTCTTGTTCACAGTATGTCATTATTTTACAGTATTTGTGTATGTACGTTGTGAACACTTAAAGCTGGGGTAGGCAGTTTTCTGGAAAATGGTAGTGATGTGACAACCGGCTCTTTTACGCGAGTCGGTTCAACCGGACGGTTGTTGGTTGGCGAACCGAGTCTATAGATTCGGTCACCGGTTCACGTGCCTGCGGCAGGGGTGGATTTATACATAACTACCAAGATAACATGACGTGTATTTGTATGCGGTGTAGCCTTCTTCCCCGTGTGTGATGTGTGTGTGTGTGAATTTCTATGTACAATCATCTAAGATGCACGAGAAATAAAGGTTTCTGGGATCGGTTAATAACTCAAACTTGCAGAGAACTGTTAGACAACCGTTTGCTTATAGACTCGAGCGGTTGTTAACGGTTACATTCGGTCTCGACTCTCGGTCTCGGCAAGAGCCGGGTGCCCGCCCGGTCTGCTCGTGACAGCTTGTAACATTCACTTCTCTAACATTTAACTTAACATAACTAAGATAACATGATGTGTATTTGTATGTGATGCACTTCCCAATCAATAATGTGTGAATTTCCGAACACAATCACCTAAGATGCACCAGAAACAAGGCTTGGTTAACTCAAACTTGCCGAGAACCGTTAGACGAACTGTTTGCTTATAGACTTGAACGGTTCTCGACTCTCGGTCTCGGCAAGAGCCGGGTGCCCAGGTAGCCCATTTCCTGATTGATTCTACCACCACTCCAGTGGAGGCGCTAATGAGGTAAAAAACAGGAGTGAGTCGGTTCATTGACGTATGGCACTCAATTCTCCCGGCTCAGTGACACCTGTTGATATCCAAGTCTTTGATAATGTTTAAAAGGAGCTATGTTTCTCCTTCTTATCGGGTCTGCATCCTTCCAAACAGAATATGCTGTTTACATGACCTTAATCAAATTGAGAATATTGTCATATTCGGAATAATAGTGGAATATAGGTGTGCATGTAAACATATATAGTCAATGATTTCAATTATCCCAATTGTGATCCTGATGCTGTTATATACAGGTAGCAGAAATTCTATGAGAATTACTGTCCTATTTTCTTTGCAAACTTGTGGGCCTGTAAAGCACTTTAAGAAGACATACTGTGATTTAAGTTCATGTTTACAAATAAAATATATGTCAATATCGGCGAAGCGTTTTAGAGATGGAGAGAAAATGTTGCTAATAGTTTAGCCTTCTGCTTACCGTAGCATGTTCTTTAACAACAGCCGCAAGCGTATACTTAGGTACGCTTAGGTACGGATAGCAGAGGGTTAAACTATAAGCAACATTTCTCTCCATCAAGTCTGTGTTCCCTTTTTGAGTTGTTGAAAGGATGCAAATTTCCAGGCTGTGTGACTAATAAAGGATTTTCTTATCTTTATCTTAGTCTTCTGTCACGGATAGGGTTGCAACGGTATAATATTTTCACAGTACAATAACCATTTCAGAAAATATCACGTCATGGTATTATTATTATTATTATTATTATCAGTTATAATGAACTTTAAAAGGAATTAAAACAGAAGTATTTTTTTGGTTGAACAAACACTTCAACCCTAGTCACTGGCTAGATTTTCTAAAGCCTGAAAACAGAGCCAAGAGGAGGAGCAGAAGTCTAGTTTTCTCTCAGACCACTTCAATTCCGTAAACGGAAAGATTATAATGGACGCCAAATGACGTCAAAAATAAAATGCCTATCCCAGCTTTAACTGACCGTTGTAGTAAAAACGATTATGTTGGTTATCTTCAGACTCTTAAGTTATCTTGTTGAAGGTGAGTCCTCCTCTTCTTAACGATGATTGGTCCAGACCGTAGAGCCACATGTCCGTTTATCCAATAGAATCTTCAGCTCGCGTCACGTGGTCTTTCAAGACCCGGAAAACCGGGAGTGACATTCAAAGTCTGAAAACGGTTTGATAATATCCATGGTTTAAGCTCGACGTTTTAAGATATTTTCTGTGTATAGCTAGGTTTTGATAGCCTCGGTTGTCTCCAGTATGTTGCAGGCTTTGAAAAGCGTCAGACACCTGCAGACCAGTGCAATGAAACAAGCAGGTAACGATGTGACTTAAACACATAACTTTAGTGTTAGGCCTATATAACACGTTTTTAAAAGTGGAATGAATCGTGTTCAACGACATACCAGTGGAATAGGAACTGTCCAGTAGGCTAACGTTACCTTTTATTAATGCTCTTTATTGAACGCAACAGTGATAGAGGACACATTGAACACAGCCAATGGGAAGAGATGCATACAGACAATTAAATGTGGTAATAAAAAATACTTTCTGTTTCCATAGATTTCTTATAATTAGGATGAGAAATAGCATCAGTGTTTAACGTTACATTTATCTAACTTAAAAAGGCAGGTATAGAGGTATACTGGGTTTGATATTAATAAAGGTAGCCTAGTACTTTGCTTGCAGAATAGTTGGATTTACTAAAAGGCAAACATCTACATTTGTGTTATTTGTGTTGTGTTCTGCAGAAGATTACTCTACAATCTTGATAGTCGATTAATGGCTTAAGTCATTCCTGAAGCAAAAATGCCAAACATCTGTTGGTTTCAGCTTCTCAGATGGGGAGGATCCGCTGCATTTTCCTGTTACATACCTTTGTAAATTGAATGTCTTTTGGTTTTGGACTGTTAGTCAAACAAAACAAGCAATTTCAGGATGTCATCTTCTGCTCCCAGGACTTGTGTTTGGCATTTTTATTTTACTTTAATCGACAGATTAATCAATCATGAAAATAGTTGATAGCTCCAGCACTAATTTGGGCACCCCAAGTCATATTTTCAAATTTGACAGGGTTAATACCATGTAAATAATTATGCCTATATCTATTTCTCATATATAACCATTATAATACAGAGAAAAGCAGCTAATCTTGATGACTAAATAATAACTTAATTATAAAAAAATGTTTATGATTACTCTCTGTATGTTGACTAATTGTTTAATCAGCTAATTGTTTCAGCGATAAGCAAAAGAAACTCTTAAAACCAAACATTGGTCACAAAGCTATTCCAGTGGCAAGTTACATTGGGCACAGAAACATTTTCTTTTTGAAAGAGTGAGTATACAGTATCTGGTTACAGGTCACAGCCATTCATGAGTATCATTAACCGTGTGTTGTGTCCCAGTTTCAGAGCTCTGTGTCCCGGTCCCATGGGGAGAGCTCAGAGGGAAAGTCTGGGGTCCTTATCACGGTCGCCCTGTGCTGTGCCTACACGGCTGGGCTGACAACTGTGGCACATTCAACAGCCTCATTCCCCTTCTACCCAAAGGTAATTGTTTATGTGAAATGTAACACTGCTCTCAACCCCCCAGTTTTAACTCTTTAAAAAATCTAACACACAAAACTCAGTTTTACGGCTTTAAACATGAATTATTATTATTATTATAAGATACTGTCACACTCTCATTCACTGACAATTAAACTGAAAACTAATCAATCTTCACTTTCTCTCCTTTAACTTATGTATATACACATATATAATAGCACCTGTCAGTTAATTCCTGCTGCCACTCACAGTGTTAAAATGGAAGCTACAAGATATAATTTTTGGGAAATTATTTTCTGAACGGGGGCTGTCATTTTCCATGTCTCTTCTGCTTTTACAAAAACTTTTCAGTGCACACACGTTTGTGGTGTTTTGCTTATTAGATGAAAGTGTGTACTTTTGCAGATCAGTGTTGGCGTATTGGGTTGTTAACACTGCTGCCTCACAATAAGAAGCTCTCTGGTACTGTACGGAGGGTGGCCTCAGGGCTGCCACATTTCCTGCCAGCCTCTCGGCTATATACTGTATACTCAAATAATTAAAGGCAAATAAAGAAAAGAAGCCTCCTGGTTTGTCCCCCAAAATGGCCCTCTTTAAACCTGTTTCAATGTTAGGTGGGTTCCTTTTATAAGCCCTCAGGTTTTTGTTTTGTTTTTGTACAGTATCTGTTGTTTGTACATGCTGTGTGTGTTTGTTTTTAGTATGGGCATGGGTTAAGTGCCCAAGACAAATTTCCCACGATGTGGGACAATAAAGTTAATCTTGATCTTGATCTTGAAACCTGTTTCAATGTTAGGTGGGTTCCTTTTACAAGCCCCTTAGGGGGGTTTTTGTATCCCACATGTGCATTTTCTTCTTTTTTTATTTTATATGCACGCAGCACACATAAAGACAGAAAGAAACTGTACACCCCATTACCAAAACTGTCCTGGTAATTGAGCTTGGTTTATTCAACACTACTTTCTACTTTCACAAGACTACTCAGCTCATGCAGGTGTATAGTGTTGCCTCAGTGTGTGGCTGTATTTGAAACCGTCTACTACACAGTACTTATGCCGCGTTCGATTTACGTCGGAACTGGGAGTGACGTCACACCCGAGTTTAAATGCGTTCTATTTACATTACATTACATTACATGTCATTTAGCTGACGCTTTTATCCAAAGCGACTTACAATTAAGTGCTTTCAACTGTGAAGGTACAAACTCCAGACAACAAGTAGTAAGTGCAAGTACATTCGCTTTAAATAAGTAAGCTACAAAGAGACATATGAAAGTGCAAGTACATAGCTTTAAGTAAGTAAAGCTACAAAGAGACATATGAAAGTGCAGGTTCAAGATTTGTTTTTGTTTTTTTATCCGAGGTTTAGTCAGAAGAGATGTGTTTTTAGCCTTCGGCGGAATGTGTGTAGGCTTTTGGCCATCCTGATATCGGTGGGGAGCTCGTTCCACCATTTGGGAGCCAGGACAGTGAACAGTCGGGATTTCGTTGAGTGATTAGCTCTCCCTCGCTGTGAGGGAGCAGCAAGCAGTTTGGCTGATGCAGAGCGAAGTGGGCGGGTTGGGGTATATGGTTTGACCATGTCCTGGATGTAAGCTGGGGCTGATCCAGTCATGGCCCTATATGTAAGTACTAGTGTCTTGAAGCGGATGCGGGCCGCAACTGGTAACCAGTGAAGAGAGCGGAGGAGCGGTGTAGTGTGAGAGAACTTGGGGAGGTTGAAGACAAGCCGAGCTGCTGCGTTCTGAATGAGCTGCAGGGGTCGGATGGCACATGCCGGCAAGCCAATCAGGAGGGAGTTGCAGTAGTCTAGACGTGAGATGACAAGAGCCTAAACCAGAACCTGAGCCTCCTTCTGCGTTAGAAGGGGACGTATCCTTCTGATATAGTATAGACGAACGCAGTATGTATGCTAGGCCAGGCTTAGCTGGTTTTGGAAAGTGGAGGTAAGCACAGCGGTTGTGACCATTTCAGCACTTTACATTGTGGGACGTAGGCGAGGTAGACTGGTTCGATGCATACTGGAGATATTTTCCGAATCATATCATCTGTAGCCTGGTTGACACCAGACCCTTCTCAGTTGTAACTGAGAGTGGGTCTGGGCAAGCTTCATTTGCAGCTCATTTCCAAAGGGGCGTCACCAACGGATGCCACTCAAATGCCTCTGGGCGCATTGGATAGTCCTTCAACCAATCAGACCAACAACCCGGTGACGAAGCAGCGACAGCGGCATCAACGGGTTGCTGCGCTTCGGTAGCGTTCTCTTAATACATCCATGTTCGGTAGCCGTCATGTTGAATGTAAACAAAAAGCTGCTTGCCGTCGCTGCGCTATCGTCATTGTGTAAAGCCCGCCTCAACGGCTGTGATTGGTGTAACGCCACCTTCCCACTGGCACTTGAAATCAGCTTCATAATACGCAATGTGCCCCCAGTGGACGTCGTACTACACCGCTAAAAGCATCGGAATAGTAGAAATCGGGAGTAGAAAAGAAATGGCAGAGAGAGCGAACCAGTCCATCATTCTGTCAGTATCCGAATGTCCAATTCTCTATGACCTCTCATCTGAAGGCTATAGAGATATAAACAGAAAGGCTGCTGCGTGGAGAAAAGTATTACCCTGATTGCTGTCTGAATGAATAACGTCAATTCACTTGAGCTAGCGAGCTCAGGCTAGCTAACTAGTTAGTGTTAGCTAACGTCACATAGACAGCTAGCGAGCTAAGGCTAGCTGACGTTAGCTAACTAGTTAACTAGTTAGCGTTGCTGAGCTAACGTGAGCAATTGTATTAACTGCCCTATTAACGTTAGGAAATCATGAAAATAAAAAAATTACACGACAACATATTGTTATGAAATCATTATTTATTTGATTAAAAGTTAAGAATTCAGATTTGTTTATCAGTACCATAGCAACGCTAACTCCCGCTCGGATTGTCGGATAGGAGCCGTCCGTTGCCTGTCGCAAGAGTTAAATTTTTTTAACCCATCCGGATGACCAACGGACACGATTTCTTTCGCACCGCAGTCGTTCGGACCCATTCACATGCAGTCTGCGAAACTCCATAAGAAATGAATGATTTCGCAGCCGTATCGGAGCTGATTTCAAGTGCCAGTGGGAAGGTGGCGTTTTGGAAAAATTGGAAATGGGCTTGAATGGGCCCTTGGCCAGACTGACTTGTAAAGCAAATCTCAAATTTGCCGGAAGTTCGTCAGGGTTTTCCCAGGCTACGTCATCTGGGTATTTTTGGCATACTGGAGATTTTGCTTGTGTTTGCATACTGCATACTACATGCTACATTTTGGCCAAAGTTAGTACATACTGCTAGTATAGTTTTGAATACAGCCTGTCTGTGAACCCTTTTCTGGCCTACATGCATGTTTGATGATGATATTACTACCACTGCCCTTTACCGAGACATTACAATTGCAGCTGGTTGACTAGGTTTTGTTTTGCCTTGATTCACTGTTGCTCAGCTAAAGTAAACTCTCTCAAAAATGCTTTAGAAAATGTTGAAATGATTTTGTTTAATATAGGTAATTATTTCCTTGAAGAGATTAGTTGATTAAAACATTTATTTTAACAAGGAAGCTAATAGAGAGCAAGCTCTCTTTTACAAGGACTCCCTGATTACAGTATATAGAAAACAATTAAAGCACACAAAAGTTACAGTATACAGTACATCAACAAATTATACAACGAACAGATCAAGGACATCAACATAAGGGACATCAATTTAAAACAAATGCATCCATTTTTACTGCTCTAGGTCAATCAAAAGGGATTTAAGTTGATTCAAAGGGATTAGCTTGTCTAATCTTACAAGTTTCTGCGATTGTTCCACCTGTGTGGAGCATAGTATTCAGGAGCCAATTCCCCAATGTCAGAATTAACGTTATGATTTCAAGGACCAAATAGTCTTGGGACCTGGTGCAGTGTGAAATTGATCTAGTTAAAGTGACATGTAAGAGACCCAGGTAGTTGGCCAATAAGTGTTTTGTAAAATAAATAGAATGCAGTGGCGTTCTCTTCTCACTGCCAACAACTGCCACCCAACTTTCTCATGTTGTAAACAACGATGCGTTCTAAAAGCCATCCCCAGTTATGAACCGCACGGCTGAATGTGACAATCAGTTGGTGAGACTCTTGCTTTTCTCTCTGTCCTTCCTCTCAGAGTGCAGATATGTGGCGGTGGATCTGGCGGGTCACGGTCTGTCGTCACATCGTAGTCCTGGAGTTTTCTACTCTTTTCCGGCATATGTGATGGACGTACGCAGAGTTGTTGACGGTGTGTGAGTTTGAGTTCAACAAGTTGCAGGACGTGTAGCCACTTATTAAAATCAAAAATCAGTGTTCGTTCAGGCAACAAACTAGATCTGAGCAGTATTATAGTGTGTTCTGGGTGATAATATAATTCTTTATTATTGGTCATCGACTTATTTATTTATATATTTATTTATTTAAATAAACGATTCATTTTGTGATATATTTTTACAATATCAGCCAGCTCGTATTGCAGTTAAACCACGGTGACATAGTGTGTCCTGGGTGATAATATAATTCTTTATTATTGGTCATCGACTTATATACAGTATATATATATATATATATCTATATATATATATATATATATATATATATATATATATATATATTTAAAGAAATGATTTGTCATATATTTAAACAATACCACCCAGCTCGTATTGCAGTTAAACCGCAATAGTGAAGTTGTCTTTCAACTGAAACAGTCTCTGTATTCTGTGATGAGATATGAATTCTGTTTGATGATCTGTGAAATAACTCCCACAGCTCTGCAGTGGAGCAAATTCTCCATCATAGGCCACAGTATGGGTGAGTGCAGCTTTACAGCAGAATTGGAGCAATTCAAATGTTTGTGTTATGTTATATTTATTTGTACCCTTTCTTTCTTTCTTTTTGTTTTTTAGGTGGTAATGTTGCTGGAATGGTAAGTGACATGGCCATGACAGGATACTATTTTCACACGATATACTGACTCTGTAGAGAGTATTTTCCTTTACTGTGTGGTGTTTAGTCCGTATTATGTTTTCGACAGTTCAGTGCACTGTATCCTGAGATGGTGGATGCTGTCGTACTGCTGGACTCATATGGATTCTTCCCTACAGATAAGGTACTTGAACAGTTAGCCTATTAAATCCCAGATTACAGCTACTACACGGCTGTCATTTGATTTAGTTAAGGGTGAAGAAAAATACAATATATTTTGAAGTTGTGATGCAAAATATTACATTTAACACCAGGCTTCAGAACAATTTCATAAATCCTCCCACAGAATTAATTGTTAATTTAGATTGTTATAGTCTTTTACTATAGAAGCAAGCATTTACTTTAAAAAGGGACCATGGAAGTTTGCTTTTTATTTCACATTTCACTGTCAGCACTGTCTACCAGTCACAAAAACCTAAAGCCTGCAGGTCTTGAAAGTCTTAAAAATCACTTAATTTTTCCTGGGAAAAAAGGGCTTAGAAGATATTTAAAAAAAAAAAAAAAAAAAAGTCACTCTTTCATGTTCATTTTATGACACGTATCCAGGTTGCTTAATTTAATTAATTCTGTCTTTATTTTTGTTAAATACCGCAAAGAAGTATAGAAAAACGTGATATATTAATAAATAATTCTAGGTCATATGGGTAGGAAGGAGAAGAACAGACAAGTTTGTTAGATATAGAGTTGAAAAAACACCACACTGTTACAGAGAACATCTCTAGTGGCCCCCAGATAATCTTTGCTTCAGACCCCTGATTTACACTGTAAAAGACTTCATATCGCTGTGTAATGAATTTTAGATTGTGAGTAAATCTCATCATCTGTCTGTTTTCTTGCAGAAAGAAATGTTGAAAGTGATGAGGCAGGGGATGGATCAGATGGTTCAGTTTGAAAAAATGACGGAAGATAAGAAGACACGAGTTTACACTTATGAAAATGCAGTAGAGAGGTGTTGAACCTTTTGTATTTTATGTTTTACAACGAATACTGAACATCCACTCATCCAGTTATGTTGTTTGTACAAGTGTTTTCTAAAAAAGCCTTTTATTTCTTTCAGGCTGATGGCTGCCAACCCAACTCTGTCTGAACAGTCTGTGCACATCCTTTTAGAGCGAGGTCTAGTTCAAGTTGAAGGAGGTACGTCTTTATCTTCCTCTTCTCTGCTTTTATTTTTGTCATGGGCACTCCTCATAGAACCAAATTAGTTCACTCTCCTCTCTGAATATGCTCTCTTGAAATACTCACTGAAAATATAATGCAATTTTCTCTTGCAGGTGTGGCGTTTACCCGAGACCTCCGTATTAATCTGGTAGGTTTTATCCCTCCCACAGGTGTCATATGCAGCCCATAAAATGCATGGACAGTTTTGTACATTGTATTGTTTTGTCTTTCGTTTTCAGAAAAATATAACGCGCATCAGTTTGGAGCAGAGTCTGGAATTGCAGTCGGGGATTCTAGCCTCTGTTCTAGTTATTCTGTAAGTTATTCCTTATTACAGTACATGACCTAATCTCAGTGCAATACTAGTAAATTGTACCTCACGAAATATACATACAGCCTTTTTCTTTTCTTCTTTGTCTTTCCAGAGCAGAGGACGGCTTTGAGAAACTGTTTAGTGAACCAGAGCAAAAGAAATTCACATCAGCAATTCTCCAGGCCTATAGGGACAGAAATGTGAGTGTTTATACAGTGTTTGTGGAAAGTAGGTAGGCTTGTTGGTTATTTTTAGCTGTTAAGCCTTTGAGTGTGTGTAATTGTGCCAAACAGACTGACAGACAGACAGACGGCTGCACAGATACTAAAGTAGCTGCGAGTATGAACTCAATGTCTCAGAGGCAGCAGAAATCTTTATAGCTGTGAACCTCAACGCTGACCCACATACCGGAGCTTGGTCAAGTGTTGCTGATGAGAGAGAGAACAGAAGATGTGCGTCGACTAAACGTCTCCAGTGATGGTCTTTTTCCAAGTCAGCTGGTGATAAAAACAATGTAGCTGCTGCTTGGAATATCAGAATACTAATGATAGTACAACCCCAAATCAGAAAAAGTTGGGACAGTATGGAAAACAAATAAAAAATGAAAGTAGTGATTTCTAAATGTACTTTGACTTGTAGTTCATTGCAGACAATACAACAGCACATAATTTAATGTGTTCCTCATGATTTTTATTTTATTTTCATAAAAACAAAAATTCCTATTTTGGTTCTTGCAACACATTTCAAAAAAAGTTGGAACAGTAAAGCATTTACCACTTTGTAATGTTGCCATTCTTTTTCACAACACTTAAAAGACGTTTAGGGACTGAAGACACCAAGTGATGAAGTGTTTCAGGTGTAATTTTGTCCCATTCTTGCTGCAAACAAGTCTTAAGGTGGGCAACAGTACGGGGTCTTTGTTGTCACATTTTGCGCTTCAAAATGCGCCACATATTCTCTATTGGAGACAGGTCTGGACTGCAGGCAGGCCAGTCAGCTACCCGTGTCCTCTTCCTCCGCAGCCAGGACTTTGTAATGTGTGCAGAATGTGGTTTCGCATTATCTTGTTGAAATATGCATGGACGTCCCTGGAAAGATGTCTTCTTGAAGGCAGCATATTGTGCTCCAAAATCTCTATGTACTTTTCAGCATTAATGGTGCCATCACAGAATTGCAAGTTACCTTTGCCAAGGACACTGACACAACCCCATACCATGACAGACCCTGGCTTTTGGACTTGTTGCTGGTAACAGTCTGGATGATCCTTTTCTTCTTTGGTCCGGAGCACACTGCGTCCATTTCTCCCAAAAAATACCTGAAATACTGATTCATCTGACCACAGTACGCGTTTCCACTGTGTGATGGTCCATCCCAGATGCATCCGAGCCCAGAGAAGTCAACGGCGCTTCTGGACACTGTTAACATAGGGCTTCCTTTTGGCACAGTACAGTTTTAACTGGCATTTGTGGCTGTAACTACGTATTGTGGTACTTGACAAAAGTTTGCCAAAGAAGTCCTGAGCCCATAGAGCGCTTATAGATGAATGACGATTCTTGATGCAGTGCCGCCTGAGGGATTGGAGATCACGGTTGTTCAGCTTAGGCTTGCGCCCTTGTCCTTTACGCACTGAAATTCCTCCTCATTCCTTGAATCTTTTAATTATGTTATGCACTGTTGAAGGTGAAATAAGCTAATTTCTTCCTATCTTTCTTTGAGCGACATTGGTTTTAAACATTTCAATACATTTCTCACGTATTTGTTGGCAAACTGGCGATCCTCGGCCCATCTTTGCTCCTAAAGGACTAGACCTTTCTTGGATGCTTCTTTTGTACCAAATAATAATTACAATCACCTGTTGACATCACCTGTTTCAAATCACATCATTATTTAACCAATTTACCTGATTACTAGCCCTTAATTGCTCCTGTCCCAACCTTTTTTTGAATGTGTTGCAGGTCTGAATGACAGGAAAGGATGTATATTTACAAATGAAATTAAGTTGACCAGACAAAACATGAAATATTTTGTGTTCACATTGTCTGCAATGAAATACAAGTCAAAGTACATTTAGAAATCACTACTTTCTTTTTTTATTTGTGTTTTTCATACTGTCCCAACTTTTTCTGATTTGGGTTTGTATATAATGATACTAATGATCTCTCAAATCGATATTTCTACAGTATAATGTGACAATGTGAAAAGGATCGCTCGTAGTGATGTCCCGACAGATTTATCACCCAAACCTGCAGCTGCCCTCGGTTTTACAGAGCTTTTTCAGCTCATTGTTTTGTCACTCACTGCTCTCATAGTGTCGTTTTCAGCAGACTAGCTGGAGCATTTAGCAACTAAAGATATCGAAGTTTCCCTCAGGAGTTGGTGGATACCAAAAACAGAGCTAAAAGAGAGTGAATATTGAACTCACATAAATTGGGTGGCCTGAAACACAACGCCAATAATTCGCAATAATGAAAAGAAATTTGGACAATGTTGTTCTCTAACTGCTAGATGTGTAAATAATAAACTGTTTGCGAACAAATTCATATTATCAACTTAAAAGATGATATGTCAATGTTGTGTTCGCAACTTGTTTCTGCTGCCCCCAAGTGTGCAAAATAAATCAGTGATTGCAGGTTAAAATGTGAAATCTCTCACACTTGTTTAATTGTCACTGTCTCTTTCCTTTAGCACGCGGTGGTGACGGTGCCAGGTGATCATCACGTCCATCTGAATGATCCCAAAGCTGTCGCTCCACTTGTGTCTGACTTCCTGCAGACCAAAGTGTTGACACCGCCAGCCCGACAAACAGCTGAACGGACCTCGAAGTTATAGCTAAAACAAAAAACATTGGTTTTGCCTTAAGTCATATTACACTGCTGATTTTAACATAACGTGTTTGTATTCATTTTGTACTGTTTACGCTCACCTTGGTGCTAAAACCTGTCAGCCAGCTATGTAACCATAACTCATGTTACTTTTGCTGAACTCCTGAATTATTTAATGCATTTTAATAGATATTTAATAGCCGCTTCTCTTTAACACCAGATGGGCTGTAAAATAGTGAAGGGGGGTGTTGGGTAAGATGAAGAGACAAATCAGCAAAAAATGTGAGCTGAGCACGATGGGAAGGATTCAGCCAGCCAGAGCAGAGCGCAGTGCCATTAACCATGGCCGTTACCTTCATTAAATCTCCTGACCCGACACCAAGCTCCATAACCACACAGACCTTTACACACATCACACTGGTCCGTAACAACTCTACTCAGCCAGAGATTTCTGCGCTCTCAGTTGAGATGGATGGCAGTGTTAGCCCATAGCAGACCTTCCCATTGCTCATAGCTTAATCCCGACAGAACACCACGGTGATTTTCAGCCTGCTTTTTTTAGCCTCACATTGTTGAAACAGAGCAGCTAATATTGGTAGCGAGAGCAAGAAGTTAGCAGACTGCCAAGACTGCACCTTTTCTCTCTGCTCTGCATCAATGGCGTGTCCCTAAAGCCCTGCCCTTGGTGAAACAGGGAGATCAAAGGAGAGGACAGAAAGACAGCAAAATGCAGTAAAGATTCACTGGACTGTAATGGAAACACTGCACTTCATTTTTAAGGATTCTGTTATTCTACAGTATTAAAAACAAACGAATGTGGCCGGATTGGCTCAGTTGGTAGAGCAGGCGCACATATACCGAGAGGTTTATGCCTCGACGCAGAGGTCTAGGGTTCAAATCCTGCCTGTGACAATTACCTGCACGTCTTCCCCCTCTCTCTCTATCTTCTTTCTCACCTAGCTGTCCTGTCAAAATTAAAGGTGGGAAAGCCCAAAAAAAGTATCTTTAAAAAAAAATTACAAATATCTTAATCCTAAAATAGAAAACCGAATACCTACCCAACGAACAAATATCCCAAAAGTTAAAGGTTCAAAAAGTCAACATTAGCTTTGTAAAGGTAGATGGCTAAGTTGCTGTATTAGACTGCATTAGATCGTACAGAGGTAACAAAGATCTTGGTTATTTAGACTATGCTGAACTCTTATTCTGAGCTTGGTGTCTTCCTGCTGCTCTGCAGTTCAGACTGCTGTGTATTAGCAGGCAGCAGGTATATCACCTTGTAGCTGCTGTCTTTGAGGATTGTTTAAAATGCACAGGTGTCTTAGAAGTCCGCTGCCTGTTGTTAATATTTTATCAGTTGCTCAGTTTCTCTGAAGTATGTCCTCATTTTTAATCTCAAAAGGTAGCAAGCTGTGGGAAGAAAGAATGTGTACCTGAGTGCCATAGTGGGAGCAGAGGATCAATATGAACTCAATAAGTACTGTCGCACACTATCTTGTTTACAGCATTTAAACTATGTTAAGAAAGGCTTTTATTTTGGAGGATTATCTCTTGGAAATCTATGAAACTACAATTCCTTAAATCTTTGTAATGTAATCTTTAATCATTTTATCTATCGTTGCTTTTTCTGTGATCTAGTTTTAAATATTTAAAAGGCTATTATAAATATTTACCCATACATGTTAGGATATTTTTGCAGTTTTCTTTTTTTTCTAAAATGTCAAAATGCCAATAAAATGTATTTTGATGATTTCCTGATTTCCATCCAATAAATCTTTAAAGATGCATGCAGTTGTTTGACAGCTGTTGAAAGGCTGTGGACAATTACTGAAATCAGATATGTAAAATAAATGATTGGAGCACAGAATACCTTTTGGTTGAGGGAAAACCATTTTGTCTTGCAGAGTTGTTGATGTATAAAATATATGTATTTATAACTATTTTAGCAATGTCACTTTTGCCATTAAAAAAATTATGAAGGAGTGCCATATTGGAACCGTTTTTCTACTTTCTGTAATTATCAGAAAAACAAAACATCTTTGATATTTAATTTCATATCATAGATATCACTCCATTAATTTCTAGGAGTGAAATTTATAAAGGATCATTTGTGCAGGAGGTGCAGCATGGAAGTGAGAACTTTCCTACTTTGTGTAGGCCCACGGAAATAACCATTTTGTGTTAAAGGGATACGCCACCGTTTGTTGAAATAGGACTTATTACGGTCTCCCATAGCTGTAGATAGTTGGGCCAACGCATTTTGTGTCTCAGTGCAAGTAATAAGGTTGTTTTTTGTCTTTGGTTGGCTCACTTTTACTCACAACATGCTAACCGGCAACATAGGATTCCATTCACAAGCTAACTAGCGGCGGCGCTGCCGGTGTTGCACCGGACCAAAGCCCGTCTACATTAGAAATTCTTTGACCGGACTAAAACAATGCATGCACAAAAAATTGGCCCACCTATGTACAGCCAAGGGGCCAGGCTTCTCTCCTCAGAGTGAAGCCTCCTACGGCGCCATTTTGATGCTAATAAGCCATCACCCCCCGTTAGCATCCCATTCACTGACATTCATTTTGGCGTCACTTTGACAGCCAATGACTTTACATCTGAAGCGTTTCAAGACTTCATTTGTCCCTTGTTTATTTCTAAAGAAACACGACAATGTATAAAAGGCTCCGTTACCTTGTAGCTCACGTTATGGCTCCGTAGCAGACGTTTTTGTAAAAATAGGCTAACGATTGTGTCATAACCACGCGACTTACTGTCGCATAGTACAGGAATTACCGTATAGTACAGGAGAAGCTCGCAGGCAGTTTCGACGTACATTAGCTGTTTAGTTTAATTACTAATGTTAACTATCATTTTAGTTAGCAATAATTAGCCTGTGCCTATGTTATCTCCTTACATATACCTACGCTCTCCGTCTCTGATAGATTGGGAATGATTGAGATTTCTCTTGGCACAGCTACCAGAAGACTTACAACGTTCAGAGACGTTGTTCACGTCACATCGGCGGCGGGAAGCCAAGTTTGCAGCTGCGCAGTAACGCTCAGTAACACTTTCCCATCACCGGAAAAGTGCTGGAAAGAGGCTTCACTTGTCTCCGTTGAAAACAGCGGGATCGCTGTGTCCATTTTATATACTGTCTATGTGTACAGCTAGGGGAGACCGTGATAAGCCCTATTTCAACAAATGGTGGCGTATCCCTTTAAGGCTTTAGAAGTTCTTGGTTGGTGGTTTGGTGCCTCTTCAGGCAGCTTTGTGATGGGTATAATTGATAATTACAGGTGACGGAGTTATTCTAATGCATTGGGGAAATAAAATGACAGAGATACTGTTCCTAAAAGTCTATTGGCAGTTTGGAAGATTAATCTCTCCATAGGAAAAAATAGACAGGTGAAAATATTAACTGTCCACCTAGCGGCGCTGCCTAAAAGACCCAACTGAGGGAATAAAAGCCACGCCACGGTGCTGCTGTAGGTCGTTCTGATGTCTGATTCGCAGCAGAGCACCAGAGGACACACAAGTTAGCTACGTGTTTGTTTAGAGATGCGTACGCTACTGCAAACTTTATGAGGCGTTAGACACTGTGCAACATCAGCTACAATGGCTAAAGAAGGTAACAAAGTCAGATGTGGAGACTTTAATAATTAGTGTACAGTCAGATATCTACAGCAGTTAAAATCACTGATATCAACTTGTTTACTAGTTTGGGATTTCAACATCCAGCACTTTTTTTTCCTTTTTCTTTTTAAGCTCATATAACGTTACCGTTAAGCCAGTAATGGTGCTGTTGTTCATTTCTCTTTTCTCTTAGCTGTCAAATCTTTGTGCATGAGCTGCACACTTTATTTTCATGGATGTAGTTCGATCGTGTGAAATTTGTTAAATACTTTCTTGCTCCCGGTTGAAATATATAATAGTAGTCGTTAATTTTAAGTTTTCGAGCTGTTAATTCTCAGTAATTATTGTGTTTGATCTGCAGACTGTTTCCAGTTTCAGAGCTCTGTGTCCCGGTCCCATGGGGCGAGATCAGAGGGAAAGTCTGGGGTCCTGATCACGGCCGTCCTGTGCTGTGCCTGCACGGCTGGGCTGACAACTGTGGCACATTCAACAGCCTCATTCCCCTTCTACCCAACGGTAGCTAATGCATTACTGGCTAGTAATGATACTTTCTATTGACAAAACTGGGTAACGCTTTATGTCATGGGTCTGACTGCAATTGTAATAATACAGTAACTTTAGTTATAATTTTCCAGGACTTTCCATAGAAAATGCTTTGCAATTTCAAATTGAATTTGGTAATGATAATTAAAATGGAGAAAATGTTCTTTCTGTCAATTAATTACGTTTTTTTTAACCTAAAGTCCACAAGAGTAACAGTAAAAGGGTAACATACACAGCAGTTAGCTAGCTAACTGAACAGTAATTGTAATTCACAATTTACAGAATGTTTAGGTAGCTAGCTAGTAAAGTCAAGGGGGTAAGCCTGCATCCTCAGAGCGAAGACGCGATGGCGCCATTTTACTTACCCAAACCATGACCCCCGTTAGCATTCCATTGACTGCCATTCATTTTGGCGTCACTTTGACAGACAATAACTTTACATCTGAAGCGTTTAAAGACTGTATTTGTCCA
Source organism: Gymnocephalus cernua (assembly GCA_023631565.1). Classification (NCBI taxonomy): domain Eukaryota; kingdom Metazoa; phylum Chordata; class Actinopteri; order Perciformes; family Percidae; genus Gymnocephalus; species Gymnocephalus cernua. The sequence continues at coordinate 25,124,805 of CM042427.1, read as the reverse complement.
TTGTTTATTTCTAAAGAAACATGACAATGTATAAAAGGCTCCATTACCTTGTATCTCACGTTATGGCTCCGTAGCAAACGTTTTTGTAAAAATAGGCTAACCACGCGACTTACTGTCGCATAGTAGAGGAATTACCGTATAGTACAGGAGAAGCTCGCAGGCAGTTTGGACTTACATTAGCTGTTTAAGTTTAAATGCTAATGTTAACTAGCATTTTAGTTAGCAATAATTAGCCTGTGCCTATGTTATCTCCTTACATATACCTACGCTCTCCGTCTCTGCAAGATTGGGAATGATTGAGATTTCTCTTGGCACATCTACCAGAAGACTTACAACTTTCAGACACGTTGCTCACGTCACATCTACGGTGGCAAACTCAGTTTGCAGCAGCCGCAGTAACGCTCAACCATCACCGGAAAAGTGCTTCTAATATACTTCACTTGTCTCCGTCGAAAACAGCGGAGCCACTCGGTCCATTTCTATGTAGGTCTATGAGTAAAGTATTGTCACTGCACGATGTGAGTCGAGACATGATTTGAGTTGCGCATGCGTCACTTTGCGACAATTGCAACTGCCTACTAATTTGTCTGAAATCTTTCTTTCTCCGCTTTATGTACCCATAGACAGGTGCAGGGAAATATAATTCTGAAATTTACAATGATCGAGACAGTAACATGTGACCCCCACCGGGGAAGCATCTTGTTGTCTGCTGCTTACAATGTTCTTGTCTTGTTTTGTGACTGATTTTATGTTCCTCCATCAAGGAGGAACATGCATTCAGTCCCATGTCAGCTGAATTGTAACTGTTGCTTTTGTCATGTCATTTTCATCATAGTGTATGTTAATTAAATATTCTCTTAATCCTTCATTTGCACCCAGGCCTTTTCTCCTTCCTCAAAGAACATCCATCCATCCATCCATCGTCGTCCGCTTATCCGTGGTCGGGTCGCGGGGGGAGCAGCTCCAGCAAGGGACCCCAAACTTCCCTTTCCCGAGCCACATTAACCAGCTCTGACTGGGGGATCCCAAGGCGTTCCCAGGCCAGGTTGGAGATGTAATCCCTCCACCTAGTCCTGGGTCTTCCCCGAGGCCTCCTCCCAGCTGGACGTGCCTGGAACACCTCCCTAGGGAGGCGCCCAGGGGGCATCCTTACCAGATGCCCGAACCACCTCAACTGGCTCCTTTCGACGTGAAGGAGCAGCGGCTCTACTCCGAGCTCCTCACGGATGACTGAGCTTCTCACCCTATCTCTAAGGGAGACGCCAGCCACCCTCCTGAGGAAACCCATTTCGGCCGCTTGTACCCTGGATCTCGTTCTTTCGGTCATGACCCAACCTTCATGACCATAGGTGAGGGTAGGAACGAAAACTGACCGGTAGATCGAGAGCTTTGCCTTCCGGCTCAGCTCTCTTTTCGTCACAACGGTGCGATAAACTGAATGTAATACCGCCCACGCTGCGCCGATTCTCCGACCAATCTCCCGCTCCATTGTCCCCTCACTCGCGAACAAGACCCCAAGGTACTTAAACTCCTTCACTTGGGGTAAGGACTCATTCCCTACCTGGAGAAGGCACTCCATCGGTTTCCTGCTGAGAACCATGGCCTCAGATTTAGAGGTGCTGATCCTCATCCCAGCCGCTTCACACTCGGCTGCAAAACGATCCAGTGAGTGCTGAAGGTCACAGGCCGATGATGCCATCAGGACCACATCATCTGCAAAGAGCAGCGATGAGATCCCGAGCCCACCGAACTGCAACCCCTCCCTACCACGACTACGCCTCGATATCCTGTCCATAAATACTACGAACAGGATTGGTGACAAAGCGCAGCCCTGGCGGAGGCCAACCCTCACCTGAAACGTGTCCTTCCTCAAAGAACATGTCCTTTTAATTTTTCAACACTAGCTTGGTTAGCAGTAAGCTAGCTTATCATAGAAAAACTAAATTCTTCTAAATGAACAGTAACAAAATTGCTGTAATAGAAGGAGTATTTACAGGTAATGCTCAAACAGTGCATTTGAGTAGTAGCTAGATAGGAGATGGCCATCAATATCTTGGACACAGATCTGACGCAACTATCGACGTAATATTAACTATCGCCCAAAAAGCTGCAAGCTGTAGAACTGTCAGCAGGTGTTGCTATAGCAACAGAATGTTCAACTGAAACCATCTGCTTGTGGCAGAACACCTTTTAAACTTCTTTTTTTTAAATGTGATAATGTGAACGTACAAGCATACAATTCAACATTAATGGAACATAAGTTTCCAGTAAAAAAATAAATGATTACTTAATATTAACCCTGGCTTAAATTGAGTAGTTATTTCAAGTGCTTATAAACTCAACTAAATTCAAATAACTATCTCAGAACAACATAAATAATTATCCAAAATTGTAATTTATGTGTATGATTTGGTGTCCCCTGAGGGTGTTCTGTGAGTATTTTACACATCTCTTCTCTGTACTTCCTGTTAGAGTGCAGATACGTGGCGGTGGACCTGGCAGGTCATGGTCTGTCATCACATCGTCCTCCTGGAGATTTCTACTCTTTTCCTGCGTATGTGGCGGACGTACGCAGAGTCGCCCATGGTGTGTGTGAGCTCATAATAAGCTCATAATGTTGTAGAATAGTTTTTAGCCAAACATCAGTGTACGTTTTAGCATAAGGTTAGAATTTACAGGACTTCATGTTTCTGTTTATGCATATAATTAAACCACAGAGGGACATTTGGCACCCAAAAACTGCCTTTGTGTTCTGTCATGAGATACTGAATCTGGTTGATGATCTGTGAAATTAACTCCCACAGCTCTGCAGCTGCGGAAATTCTCCATCATAGGCCACAGTATGGGTGAGTCCACCATTAGAGCAGAATTTATCTTAATATGTGCTGCTGTGCTACAAAGTCATTTAAAGTGCAAATCAAATGCAGCTTCTTTTTATTTACAGGTGCTGACATTGCTGGAATGGTGATTGTCATTGTCCTATCTCTTTCCTCTTTTTCACGCAATATACAGAGACCATTTTGCTGCGTTTTCCTATGTGATATCATCATATGGTGCAAATTGTGTCTTCCACAGTTCAGTGCACTGTATCCTGAGATGGTGGATGCTCTCGTGCTTCTGGACTCGTACGGATTCCTACCTACAGATTTAGTACGAATCATTTTGACTCCCCAGATTACACTCATTGTGAAGCTTTAATGGTTTGTGTGGATCAATGCATGGGCAGGACAGTCTGAACAGACACCAGAAGAACTGTCTTAAAAATATTTTATTTGAATTTTTCATATTTTGTATATTGAATTGTTTCTGTAAATTGTATTTCGCCAAAAGAAGGCCTAAATGTAATCCTTTAGTTACTTTATTTTGTTGACTGCAAGTCAGAATACTACAGACTCCAGAATACCAGAATCAGGCCATTTAATGCCCACCATTTGTAATTTATTGATTGCAGAATGTAAAACTCACTCCAGGTTGCTAAATATCCCAACTCCCCATGAAATACAATGTCAAAAATGTTTATAATATGTCATGTATTTTTATTGTAAATTTAGATGCTTTGCTTATTATAATGTATAGGCAAGATTTTGTTTTATTCAACCAGAGGCTTACGAGGAAAGAACATTTATTGAATAAGTGGTGAAAATGAAACATTTTCAATGTTTTTGCATTGTGCTTTAGTTTTTCTTCATTTCCAATCTTTTCTTTGTATTCATATACTGTATCTCATATATATATATATATATATATATATATATATATATATATATATATATATATATATATATATATATATAAACTGTCAGTAGCTCCTGTCTCTTTTCCTGCAGAACGAACTTTCCAAAGTGATAAGGCGGGGGATGGATGAGATGCTTCAGTTTGAAAAGACTGAAAAGAAGAAAAGAGTTTACACTTATGAGAAGGCCGTTGAGAGGTATCATTTACAAAGATTTATTTCTGATTTCTAGTAACTTTGTCTCTATAGTCTGCTGTTGGCTAAAGTGTTGTTTTTCTTTCAGGTTGTTGGCTGCCAACCCGACTCTGTCTGAACAGTCAGTGCACATCCTTTTAGAGCGAGGTCTAGTTCAAGTTGACAAAGGTATGTCTTTATCTTTTCTTCTCTGAATAATCTCACTTTCATATCTGAACTTTTTCTCATCTGCTGCCTGCTGAATGTCTTTCTCTCCAGCAGGATTCGTATTCTCCAGAGACCTGCGAGTACATTTTGTAAGTCACTTTTAACCTCCCAAACCTTCCCCCCACATTCAGCACCTCCTCTCTGTTAACTACTTTTTACACCAGAGGTTTAACATACAGCTTGTGCAATACATGTGTTTCATTTTATGTTTTCAGAAAAACATAGTGCCCATCAGTTTGGAGCAGAGTCTGGAGATGCAGTCGAGGATTCAAGCCTCTGTTCTAGTTGTTCTGTAAGATACTGATCACTAAACTGAAATGGATGTTTGCATTATGTTATGACTGCAGTATGACAATGCGACAGCAGACAGAGATATTTATATCAGCTGACTGACTTACAGTAGCTAATGTCCTGAGCAGAAATACAGCTAACAAAAGATGTGAAAATCATATCCTCACCCCACAAATCTCAGTCTATATCTTAGCTTTTTATCAATAGCATACTCTTCATCCTACAGTATATGGTCTATTCTCACATTGTATGTTCAAAATATATTTTTCCAGAGCAGAAGAAGGCTTCAATAGAATATTTTTTGAACCAGCTCAAAGAAAATTTACCTCAACACTTCTCCAACGCCTACAGTACAGAAACGTGAGTTTGCAACTTGGGTCAGAATGGAAATACTATTGGAGTGGTTTGTAATGGTTATTTGAACATCTTAGTGATTATTGATTCTGTATATCTGTAGTTAATATCCCTCTCTGTTTTTGTTGGTTTCAGCACATGGTGGCGAAGGTACCAGGCGATCATCACGTTCATCTGAATAAGCCTGAAGTCATTACTTCATTTGTGTCTGACTTCCTGCGAACCAAAGTGCTGTCCCAGTCAAACAACAGACAGCACAAGTTATAAGCTACAAACATCCTCACGCTGTCACACTAAAGTCATATTGTACTGTTTATAAGAAGAGAAACTGTGTTAAATGAACAATAGTATTAAAGATCTCATCATAAGTGTATTTTTATTTTTCAACTTCATTGACAAATCAGAACAGGGATGACACACTTCTAGAATGTTTTACCCATGCACAGTTAAGGACAGAGCCAGGCTAGCTGTTTGCCCCCATTTTCCAGTCTTGGTGTTTAGCTAAGCTAACTAGCTGATGGCTGTAGCTTCATATTTACCGCACAAATATGAGAGTGGTATCAATCTTCTTAAATAACTCTTGGCTAGAAAACAAATAAGGGTATTTCCCAATTTAGAGCTTTCATCTCCGATGTGACACACTTCTAAAGGTGTGGAAAAACTGCCAGTGTTCTGTAGCACAAAAGTGGACAGAAGTGACATGAACAACTCCAGCCCGATCTCTTAAACCGTCCATTATGAGAAACCGCCTCAAGCCACCCGTTAATGTTCAACTTACAGAATCCATTTCCAGGTTCTTTGTGTGAGACTCTTCAATCTGGCTTCAGGTTTTATCACATCACTGGCTGTAAAATACATACTATCTGCTTTGGACATTACACCACATCCCATTGTAAGGGTCGATCTCTTAGAGGCCTTTAATACAGTTAACCCCTCCCTACTTCTGTCCAGATATATAGAGAGAATATATCTATATATAGAATAGATTCTGCTGTTTGTTGATGGTTTCATGATAGATGGCTGATGTTAAAATCCAGGTTAGTAGTTATCGATTAAAAAGAAAGTAACATTTAAAGACAACAGAAGCAACTGTACCGAAAACTAGTTACATCATTTTACGGTGTTCAAAATGATATTCAACCTGTCACTGGCTCAGTCTGTCATACCCACGTGCTTCAAGAAGTCCACTATTATTACTGTGCCCAAGATAACAAGACCGGCCTGCCCGAATGACTACCGCCCAGTGGCACTAACCTCTATAGTGATGAAATGCTTTGAGTGACCGGTCAAGGAAAAATACTGCTCCTTACTACCCCACACAGTGGACCCAACAGTTTGCCTATCATCCAAAATGATAAACATCAGACGCCATAGCACACATGCTCCACACCACCCTATCTCACCTGGAAAAGAAATGTGAGATGAGAGATTGCTGTTTATGACTACAGTTCAGTGTTTAACATCATATTTCCCTCCAGGCTCATCACAAAGCCTAAGGATCTAGGATCAAACAGCTCACTGTGCATGTGGTTCCTTGAGTTCCTGATGGACAGGCCCCCAGGTGGTGAGGGTGGACGGACACACCTTTTCCACCTTCAGTCCTGGGTGCTCACTGAAGCACCCCAGGGTTGTGTTTTGAGGCCCCTGCTATACTCCCTGTACACACATGACTGTAGAACCACTTTCGACCCCCAACACCCCCCAATCATCAAGTTTGGTGACTACAGAGCTGTGGTAAGAGAGCACTGCACTCAAGATCATCTCATTACAGAGAGAGGGATGAATGATGGTGGCATGTACCAGATTTCACTCTTCCCCAGATTTACTGTCCTTGCAGGAGACTGCCTGACAGGCATTACTGAGGGAACGTAGACAAACATAGGAGAGTAGAGTTGTCACTTTGTTAAAACCCGCCTCTGCAGTGTATGACGATTGGCCATAACAGCAACTTGTCATTATGCATATCCAATAAAATCATTGGTTGCTGTTTATGTTTCCTTCAGGTTCCAAAGGTCAGAGTATGTCTGCAGGTTTAATTTGTTAAACACAAAATTCAGGATTTAGTTTGAAGTTTTGAGTTTAGTTTATTGTAGTCAGCCACTTTGTTTTTGCTGGATATTCAGCTTTGCAGGCGATTTTCTTCTTTTTCATTTGTCAGCAACAAAATCTGAGGGTCATCAGACACAGAAATGTCATCTACAATTAAACAAGCAGGTAGTATTTCTCAGGGACCCAAGAGATTTAACATTTTACCACTTTCAGGAGTCATGGAGGTAGTTAAATCTAGTACTTGCTAATTTATATTAGCAGTGACTTTAGGTCAGATCCTTGTTTTTATAAATCAGTTTTCTGAGGTGTTGTTTTGTGTAATGTGTCCAGTTTCAGAGCTCTCTATTCCGGTCCCATGGGGAGAGATCAGAGGGAAAGTCTGGGGTCCTGATCACGGCCGTCCTGTGCTTTGCCTGCATGGCTGGGCTGACAACTGTGGTACATTCAACACCCTCATTCCCCTTCTACCCAAAGGTAAACTATGACAGAGTAGATGAGGGTCATTAAAATGGGACTCACCCTCCACCTTGTACCCCTAATTTAACAAGACGAAAGTTGTGTCCCAAATCCACACTACCCACTGAGTCTAAGCAGGTTTTTAGAATGTAGTGTGTGACAAAATAAAGTAGCCTACACTCAAAGCAGACAGCATGTATATCAAATACTGTTGACTTTTGAGTGTGCTGCACACTGTTCTCCCACAATGCAATGCACAAAGGAAATGGACATGGAAGAGCAGCTCACAATTGGAAAACAAATTAGATAAATTGTAAGTGTTGGCGAAACAGCTCGAAAAAGTTATTAAATGTTAGGAAAAACATTTTTGGTGTCTTTCTAAGCGGCACACTTATCATTTCCTTTAAGGATAAAATGGTAAAGTATGTTAATATGTTTGTATATTAACTGCTTACTGTGACTTAGTAGTGTGGATTTGGGACAAAGCTTAAGCTAACAGTCATGCTAGCAGCCCTGTACTACTAAATGCTAACTTAGGCATGCTAACATGCTGATGTTTAGCAGGTATAATGTTTAGTCTGTTCAACATATTAGTATAGAGTGTTAGCATGCTAGCATTCGCTAATTATCACTAAACAAAAGGTAACTGAGGCTGATGGGAATGTTATTAGTTTTGGAGGAATTTGGTCACAAACATGAGATTTTGACCTGATGGTGGCGCTAGATGAAAAGTCAGAGGACCACCAAGTTGTCTCTTTCTATTTCCTGTCAGAGTGTAGATATGTGGTGGTGGACCTGGCCGGTCATGGTTTGTCTTCCCATCGTCCTGCTGGAGTTCCCTATACATTGCCTGCAAACGTGGCAGATGTACGCAGAGTCATTGATGGTGTGTGAGTTCAAGAAATAGCAGGATCTTTTCAGCCATTAGTTCCACTCATATCTGATTATATAAAGAGGTTGTATCTCCTCGGGACTGTTGTGCATCTCTGTGACAGAAAAGTACAGCCCTATAAGTGAAACTAGATTTAATCAGATGTGATTTCTATTAAATAACTCCCATAGGTCTCCATTGGACAAGATTCTCCATCATAGGCCACAGTATGGGTGAGTGCAGACTAAGCAAAATATAGATAATACACCTGATTCACATGTACTGACGCTGAGTTTTGTTGATGGGACAAAACAAGCAATTAGAAGGTGCTAGCTTAGACATTTTTCACTTTTTTCTAGCACTTTGTAGACTAAATGATTAAGTGAATAATCAAAAAAACGTGTTAATTATTATATATTATTATTACTCTATAATGAAAAGCCTCACAATCAAAGCCAGAATCTATTTGAAGTCAATAACAAAAAATTACTTTGACGAGTCTCTAAAGCTTTGAGCATGAGTGTTTGTTCACTCTTTCACAGGTGGCAATATCGCTGGAATGGTAACTAAGATTCCTCACATACAATTTATTACTGTTTTCACACCTTACACAGAATATTGTCCTGTATGTTTTTTGTGTGGTATCATACATGGTCCACATTGTGTTTTCCACAGTTCAGTGCGCTGTATCCTGAGATGGTGGATGTCGTCATACTGCTGGACTGCTTTGGATTCATGCCTACAGATCCAGTACTTCAACATTTTTAATTATCACTATATTGCATATTTCAAGCCTTTAAAGGGAAGGTAATCTAATAGTAACAATTGATTACTGCAGTAGTATTGCATTCTCTTCATATTCCACTCCTGTCAGTAACTTATGTCTCTTTTCCTGCAGAATTTCTTTTTTAAAGTGATTAGGCAGGGGATGGATGATGTGCTTCAGTTTGAAAAAAAGACAGAAGAGAAGAAAAGAGTTTACACTTATGAGATGGCAGTTGAGAGGTACTACACCACTCCAGTTTATGGCCAATTCAAATTAAATAAACCTTAATCCGTGTAGGATGTTTTGTGCTTATGTGAAGTGTGTTAAAAGGGGAACTTAAAAGATTGGGGAGTACTAATGCATATGTTAGAAAAGTTGTTTAAAGCCTTTTGTGGCTCCAGAGGGAGCTGCATTAAGTCTGATAAAGTACCTCAAGTGATATCACTTGAGTCAGCGTCGGTTGGGATTAAAGACTACAATTTTGAAAATGAAAAAGAGAAGTGAGCTTACCAGATGTCTGTAGCCCGCTCCTCATCTCTGCTCGAGGCTACCACTAGTACAGCACACCCAAACTGTCAACGTTGCATTGTGGGTAATGTTGGCGCCACAAGGAAGAAGAATATGTGGAATACAAAAGACAATATCTCTCGTTCTGCAGCATCATTTTTTATCCATTTTCAAAACTCCATCATGAGTCCAACAATTTTAAAGGAATGCAATACTAAATGTGTGGAGTACTCTTTTAACATAATATAATGAATCCCGTAGAAAGATAAAACAGACCAAAATAAAATATGGCTATTAGATTTCTAGTATACTACCAAAGTCTGCTGTTGGCTAAAGTTTTGTATTTCTTTCAGGTTGTTGGCTGCCAACCCGACTCTGTCTGAACAGTCAGTGCACATCCTTTTAGAGCGAGGTCTAGTTCAAGTTGACGAAGGTATATCTTTATCTCTTCTTCTCTCGGGGAGGAATAATCTCACTTTCATATCTCACTTTCTCTCATCTGCTGCCTGCTGAATGTCTTTCTCTCCAGCAGGATTCGTATTCTCCAGAGACCTGCGAGTACATTTTGTAAGTCACTTTTAACCTCCCAAACCTTCCCCCCACATTGAGCACCTCCTCTCTGTTAACTATTTTTTACACCGGAGGTTTAACATACAGCTTGTGCAATACATGTGTTTCATTTTATGTTTTCAGAAAAACATAGTGCCCATCAGTTTGGAGCAGAGTCTGGAGATGCAGTCGAGGATTCAAGCCTCTGTTCTAGTTGTTCTGTAAGATACTGATCTCTATACTGAAATGGATGTTTGCATTATAATGTTGTGACTGTCTCAAGTCCCCTTGTGGGTCCTATTTCAATAATGCAATGTGCCTTAATGAAATCATCAAAGCATGTCATACTGAACATGTTTAAAATCTCTGTTTTTTCAGAGGAGACAAAGGCTTTGGTGCAGCACCAGAATCGAACCAACTGAAACTTCTCCAAGGATATCGTGAGAGAAATGTGAGTTTTAAATCTTGGAGAAAAAAGATAATTTAACATATCGTCATACCAGGAGGGTGAGGGCTATTTTTTACAGACAGTAAAAATACTTATCATTCATTTGAAGTGATGTCACTAAACTGCATTAATTGTATGTGACAAACCAACACATGTAGACTAAAATAATTGAACACTGTGTTGGTGTCTGTGTGTTGATCTATTAAACCTATTGTGGCAGGCACCCGCAGAGATCTAAAAGTAGTACCATAGTACAGACTCAATGTCTCAGAATGAGCAGAAATATTTATAGATGTGAATCTTAAAGTGCAAAAAGAGCTCACACACCAAATCAGATTCCTGTTTTGTTTCATTTTAATGTCATAATTTAGCAGAGGGGAAAAATGCACAGATGTTTCAGTTATGCCTTCTTCAGTGTCCAATAGACCATTTTCACAGCAGACATTTTGGCTTGTCAAAGCAAGAAAAGCACATGTTATTAATAACATTATATATGACTGCAATACATTTAGGTGAGCTAGTTTCAGGGTCCCGGTATTGTGCATGCTGGCTCACTGCCACTGACTTACTGAAACTGCAACACTGTTAATAAAATTACTTTTTCTGCTATGACAAGTCAAGATGTCCGCTGTGAAAAAGGGCTATAGTCCTTCCGTTTCATATCGAGTGTCAACTTATTACCAACAGGTGCCAGATGGCTCCCTATAGTCACAGGCGTCCTCAGACCTTCTTTACTGAAAACCTAACAGGGAACCTTCCCAACAGCAAATCCCATGAATTTATCAGCCAAAAACAAAAATATACATTCACAAAACAATATACAGATTATACAAGCAAACAGCAAAATATTATTAATGTGAAACAAAATGAGCAACAAAAACACAGACATATTACATACCTGAGGGTCAATTCAGGGTCGGTTTTGAATCATTTACAATCCCGTAATTGTCTTCATCTGTTGAAAGCCCGACCGAGATCAACAAGAGTATTCGCCCGTGGTTTGTCACTTTCCCTTTTAGCTTTTAGTTGTTCTTTGTTTAATTTCCTTTTTTTCCAGTGATGCAGTATTTATTAAGGTTAGCAGCAGAGAAAGATTTTGGTGATAACATTACATCGACATGAATTATCTTTATTAAATATAGGCTCAGGAAGGCCAGGAAGTAGGAAAGGGATCCTTCAAAGTCTAGACGATGGTGGTCTGCACTAGTATGTCTGAAAGACCAAGAACTGGCATTTGGCCAGGTATGATGCAATAGGAAATCATGAATGAAAAGAACTTGGTCAGTCTGGGAAAGCTGAAATGATGGAGAAATTAGAGTGGGAAGAGATTAGAGTAGATTCAGTAAGTACCAGTACAACGACATACAGCTTAGCAGACTGCAGTCTAACAAGATAGTGCAAAAGTTTGTAGATATATGTAAAAATAAACAAAGGTGCAGAATGAACGACAAACAGATGGGGTAGTGATGATAGTAAGGGATGTAACTGCAATAGACACAAAGTAAACAACATAATGTACAGTATTTTAGTATTATCTATGGCAAAAGGATCTTTCTCAGTGAACTTTTACAAAAGCCGAATTAGCTGTTGATGAAAAAACATTGACTGACAGAACAACACAAAGAAGCTTGAAATATGAATAATGTTTTCTTTTATTCAAATGTTCATTATTCATAATTTTTCTCTCTCAGCACATGGTGGTGACGGTATCAGGCGATCATCACGTCCATCTGAATGATCCCAAAGTCGTCGCTCCATTTGTTTGTGACTTCCTGCAGACCAAAGTGCTCTCACAGCAGCTGCCGGCATAGTGGACACACACACACACACACACACACACACACACACACACACACACACACACACACACACACACACACACACACACACACACACACACACATAGATAGATAGACAGACAGACAGACATTAAAGCCCTATTGTGTAACGTTTGTAGTTGTTTATTATCAAAAACTGTATTGCCCTTCACAAACTTGTCCTTTTTTATGAATATTGACCACAACCATCAATTTCAAGTATTCCTGTTGGCTTGAAATTTTACATTTGCGCTTGCATGAACTTTTGTCGACGCTCCATATTCATGCGCCATCTTGAAATACGTTAGCCGGTAAGGGACATACAGGCTATACTGCTCTGCCTTGCGCGTTTTCGACTCACAGCTGCTGCTAGTGGGTATCGTCGCTTCCCGACCCCGGCAAGTTTGAAGAAGGAAACACGGAGGACCACACGTATTCAAAATCCAAATTTCGTGGAAGCGTGACGGCTACCGTAGCTGCAATACGTACTTTCAACTGCGTGGCAAGAGACGGTTGATTGCGATATATGATCTCAACGCTAGATGGGAGTAATTCTTACACAATGTAGCTTTAACATAGTATTGCTTGCGCATTGTTTTCCCTTCTGATACCATTTGAACAAAACTCCATTATAAAGTTTCTTGAGGGACTTTGAATAATCATATCTAAATGTGTAAACCTCCACTGAATCAATTATTGATGAAATTGCTGCTGATTAACTAAAAATACTAAACATTTGCAAACTTAACACATACAAACAGAAGTACAATTTACCTATAGTTGACAAGACCTCCTTGCATTAGGGCATATATATTATAATGCTGTCAATAAAACCAAAACCAAGAACCAGATCTGATTCAAATCAGCTTCAGCTTTCAGGACAGAACATTTATTTAAGCTCTAAACTGAACAAAATCCTACATTGTTCAAATAATCTGCTGTTTCTTTATGTAACTTGTACGGCCAGGATTCTGCATGTCCCCATTTCATTTGAAGCTGATCTGCAGGGACTTGCACAGACATTTTGGGGGGCAGGGGCTCAAGTGAAAAAGGGCACTTCTCATAATTATTTATTTTAAAAAAATAATTTTTAACAAAACGTTAAATATATTAACACAACTCTGACTTCCTTTATTTTAATCGGAACACAACAAAGTCTAATCTCCTGCCCTAATATCTTGATTTTTTTATTCAATAAATACATTTGTTTGACAGGGAAGCTGTGCGCAAACAGGTATATTCATTTATTAAAAGAAAAGAAAAAAAAGAAGCTCCCCAGAAAAAGGGCACTTTCTCTCAAGAAAAAAAGGGCAGGTGCTCAAGCCCCTTTGCTGTCTATGTGTGCAGTGCCTGCTGATCTGTTTAACTCGGCTGCTTTTCATGAATCTGACGCTTGTACAGAATGAGCTAAAAATGGTCATTAAAAGAGATGACATCCTCTGACAACTTGTCATTATGTAGGCCAATCCTCTCTGTATTCAGCTTATGTCTTGGAGCAAGCGAGACAACTTTTACTCAGGGTAGTGACTCCATAAAAGACTGCAGCTGCCGTCAGTCAGAGCAGATATTACTCTCAGATATTACACTCTCAATGTCACATAAAATGTGTGATGGCCTTGCAGTTAAATGGAGTGGAATTGATTTTACGCAGCGAGCAGCAGGGCGGTGAGCATCCACAGACATCTGAAGGGTCCCCTCCTCGTCACACTCCCCCCAAAAAAATGATTATAGTTATATAAGTTTCCCTCCCACTCCCTCCATCCTCTCCACCATCAGCAGGGGTGTTGTCATAGCAACCCCCACCCCTCCTTTGGAACGTCAGAGACAGGAGCTTGGTAGGCTAAGAGCCGCATGCAGCTTCTGTCTCTTGTGCCTCTCGGAGAGCACCTTTCGCCGTCTCACATGCAACAGTCAGAACTGCGACGCTGGAAATAATCTGATGGTTGATTTGACTCACGACTGCTGCACATCACATACCGTCTAAGACCAAGAGACAGATTCAGCAGCATCTGCAGGTAAGCACGATGGCTTTATTTACTACTGAGCACTATTTTTAGTACAACACTTGCGTGTAAAAATCATTGTATCTCAGTCTGATAGAAGTAGTGACAGACTGGAGGCTGGGAGCTGATTGTGTTGATGCATGTGATTGTAACGGTGACGGCTTTCTAAGAAATGACAAAAAATAAGGGGACAGAGATGCTGCAGTCTGTCATGCGAGCTATTACACCCTGAAGGATTACTTTTTTTTAAAACCTGAACATCTCTCCTCCTTTCCTTCCCTTTCTCTGCCATGTCTTTCCTCTCCGTCTCCTCATCCGTTCTCTGTCCTTCCCTCCTCCACCCTTCCCTTCCCTCTGTGTGACAGCCGTGATGTCGTGGCTGTTCTTGGACTGGTTCGTCCCCCTCTACCTGCTGGTGTCGGTTTTGGTGCTGGCAGGCTTCGGAGCGTGCCTTTACTTCCTCGAGCCAGGGCTGCAGGATGCCCACAAGTGGAGCAACAAAACAATCCGGCATCACCCGCTGGTGGCCAGTGTGAACTGCAGAGATGACGATAGCAATGCCCTGATATGAGCATGAGGGCGAGGTGGAGCAAGGCGGGAGGCCATCTGGGCAGGGGGGCTGCCAGGACACTGGTGGGATGGGAGCCGACACCTTACAGATGGAGAAAGAAAATGGAAGAGGAGAATGAGAAAGATGGAGGAGAGAATGCCCCGTCCTATCATTCCAACTTTTCTTTGACCTCTAACATACTTTATGTAGAGATCAGGGGAAAGTGAAGCAGAGGGGGAAGCCAAATGCGCACGGAGGAGAAGACTTCATGCAGGATAAGATTGTGATGTGGTTGGAGGACATGCTGCCCTTTAGAAATGTGAATTAAACATGATGTAAATGTCACGCCATCATCTACTTGTGCCAACTTTTACATACGTTTTGTAATTTGACAATCACTTTACATAAATCATGAAGTTCTACTTCTACTTATATTGTGCATTCAATTAGTGAAGTGAATGACAGAAGTGCAATGAATTTGTCGCCAGTTTTCAATCCTCTCTCTCTCTCTCTCTCTCTCTAGTTATGTCTGCACGGCAGCTGCTGAGAAGCATGTGGAGTGTTTGTGCCGCTGTGCCAAAATAGTGTTAGTAGCGACTTTATTAAAATAATATGTATTGAATAAATGCAACACAATTTACTTAAGATGCCAAAAGTATCCTAGATGAACCAAGATTACTGAAAACTAGTATTTGGTAATGCTCAAAGTGTATATTTTTTGTTTTCATTATTTTTACTTGACAGCATGGTGAGGAAACTGTGGGTGTGTAACAACCCTCTTTTGATGATCATATGCTTCTTTTGTTCATACAAAATAAAGCTGTTTAATCCTCAATTCTTTGGATTTAATCTGCATGTTATTATGAAGTTGATCATATTTAAGATTTATGTAGTCTATCTGCAATGTATATTTGCTGGGAAGAAACTAAGTATATTTACTCAAGTACTGTACCTAGGTACAACTTTATGGTACTTGTACTTAACCTGGGTATTTCTTGTTTATGGTGCTTTATACTTCACTACAATTATCTGACTGCTGTATTTACTTTTTAAATTAAGATTTTACATTAAAAAACATATCAGTTTATAAAAACAATAAAGTTGCTGGCAGTTCGACCAAAAGAGACAGTTCTCCTTTGAATTATTCACATTCTCACTCAAGGAGGGAAAAGTTTCCAATAGTTCACAAAAAAAGGAAAATTTACAAAAATAATAGAAATAAAAATAGAAATTTGTGTGGCAGAACTTTTTTTTTCTTTGATTCCCCTATAATCATCTCAAGACATCTCATGACCCTTTGGAGGGGGCCCAACTGCTACGTTGAGAACCACTGGACTGAACTATATATATATATATATATATATATATATATATATATATATACGGTCGAAAAACCTCAACTAGCTACAGCAGTAAATTTCTGCTTGATGCATCAGTATTAACAATATATATATATATATATATATATATATATATAATATTATATAACTAATAATGTTATATAAAATAATATCAGGGGCCCAGTATATTTTCTTTATCTTTTGATACTTTTAAGTACATTTTTCTGATAAAGTGAAGAGAATATGTCAGTAAGACCACATTCAGACTTCACAGACGTCCCATGAACTAAACAAAATGAGAGACTAGAGTGGGAGTGAAACAGAGCAGCTTCAGTGTCAAGGAATGGAGAGAATGGCACTTCTGTGCCCACTACTTCCTACTGAGTTCCCCGTCTCGCACTCTGTGACTTATTTACTCACTCAGTGCGTCAACAACAGAGATATTGCTTCAGACAGCAGGTTAGTGTCTGTTTTCCTCAAAAGTTGTATTTTTCATTGCTAAGATTTGTCATGTAGTGGGATTTATAGTATTAGTGCATAGCTGTCGTATTGTTTCAGATTTGCAGTGTTTGAAAGTAACTTGGTAATATTTTTTTAAGTGCAACAATTTTGAGGTGCCATGTTATGCTACTTTATACTTCTACTCCACTACATTTATTTTACAGCTATGGTTGCTTGTTACTGCAGATTGAAATGTAATGTAGAAATGTAGAATATGGTGGATTGTTATGGTTAAAACTTCACCTAAACGGCAATAAAATGCAACATACATGCATTAGTATTAACAATCGAACCATACCATACCATGATTTTAAATATGGTAACATAACTCACAGGGGCCTTTATTGCATGAGTACTTTCACTGTTAGCACTTGCAGATATTTCTGAGCTTTAACTCAAGTAAGATTTAAAAGTTTTCAGTAGTTTTACATGGTGGTATTGCCACTCTTAACGTAAATAATCTTTCTTTTCATCTCTTTTCTCACAATTTACAACAGAATGAGTGTTTATGACCGTCTGGCACCTTTGATCCCTCAAGTATCTGTATCCTCCAGACAGACCGGCGAACATCCATCAGTCTGTTTGTCTCCTCCTCTGTCCCTCTCTTCTCCTGTCATCAAAAAGAAAGCCATTCAAATCCCATCATTTGATAAGAAGGGACTGATATGTGAAAAACACAACACTAGACAGACAAACACTGACAGGTAAATTAAGCTGCAGCTTGTATTCTTTTCTCAGTTTTATGTTGTGTTAATATCGTAAATATTGTGATGAATTTATTTTGTAGTTTACACTTTTTCTTCCTTCTTTTGGCTGCAGGTCTTTTCTCCCAATTTGTTCCTCCAAGACATCCAGTCAGCCTTCTTGGAATAAATCATGTCAGCATACACAGAGAAACCACGGAGAAAGAGCTTCAACCCTCCCAAGAACCAAGCCCAAAACGTACAGCGCTCTTACTCTCTCTGCAAAGCCCAGCATCTCCATCTTTCCTGCTCCAAAGCCAAATTCCTCTCCCACTCTGAAACCACAGCCAAAGGATTCTCTTCATCTCCCCGCCTCACATTTCAGTGATCCTTCTCCATTATTGCCTCAGCCGAAGCCGAGTGTATCTCCAACTCTGACTGTCCCAACACCCAGACTGAGTCCATCTCCCACTTCCCTGTGTCAAGGGATGAATTTGGATAGCCAAGGAGGCAAGCAGCCTTCTCCTGTCGCTAAAGAAAGACGTGCTAGATCGATAACCATATCGAATACTAAAGTTGAGCATGAGTCCATTAAACAGATGTCTTCAAATGAAGTAAAACATGACATTCTTGACCAAGAAGCTTTACTGGATTTTACTCATCCTGGGTTGAGGAGAGATTGTCCCATGTCTCGACATCAGACTTACTCTGAGTCCCAGAGACAAGCAGCCACGTCTAAAAACTCCTGCTTTTTGGAAGGCACAGTTGGTTTAAATACAAGAGAACATATTGCAAAAGATCAACCAAAGCCTCCACCTAGGAATATAAACATTACCTTAATCCCTAAACCGACATCAAACATCAAACAGCAACAGGGATTTCTGCCAAGTGGAGCGACAGGTACACAAACGTCTCTCTCAGAGTCTGAAGGGATTTATTTAGCTAATGTTGTTCAGGGAGAGTCTCAGCCGGTGTTTGATGTACCGGCTACTCAGTCGAGCCTGAACCTTCACAGGAAGTGTATAGACTACTCTCAGAGGAGGAATTACACCTCCAATGACAAATCATATAAACAAATGTATTATGAGAGAAGTCCAGCTTCCCCAACGACTCCCAAAATGTTATTTTCCACAGAGCCTCTCTTGAATCAGTCACCCGATATTAAGACCAGGAGAAGACAATTTGACTTCAACAATGACACAAAAGTGGATACAACATTTCTATCCAATCTCAGGAGACCTCGTGAAGGAAACAACATGCAGACAATTACAGGAAATTCATCCAAACTCGCTCAACAAACCAGTGTGTCTCAAAACATCAAGTCTCCTCAGAAACACGGATTGTGGTCTAAGGCTCTGGCCCCAGTAGGTCAGTCCGACTGTGCTTCAAAGGATTACAGTTGTCAGTCAAGAGACATTGATCATGAAACGGAGTCTCTTCAGTGTGCACACAGATTAAATCGATTTAAGACATGTCTGGAGGCACCTCAGACACATGAGGCCTTCGGACCTGCTTCTGTTGAGTGCGCCACATCAAAAACGACCCTTTCAAAACCTGATATTTTCTCACACAAACATCAGTTTGATCCCAAACCAAATAAAAGCCTCAACGAGGTGAACCTAAGTGACACAGGACTGAATCAAATAGATATTTGTGCACCATCTGACCATCCTGGGGTGCCCGCAAAGCTACCACAATATCCCTCAGAGAAATACTGCCCATTCAACACAAACAGTTTTGTCATCAGTTCAATGGGGGTCTTTGACCTGCCATCACATCAGCCACAGCACAGAGTGCACCAGAGACCAGACGAGACAACAACAGCTTTCCCTCCACTACAACAGCCAAATTACTCTCCAGCAGACAGAGCATTTATCATGGAGGAACCAGAGGACCCGTATTACGTCACCATGTACTACCCGGGGTCAGTGTACGTGGGTGAGTACAGAGATATCCAAACCACTTGGAAGACTTTATCTGAACAAAGTCAACAGATCCCTTAAATTACACATGGCAGGGACTCTTTCATCTCTTGTTTAAAATATTTTTTAGAGTCCAATACTTTTATATCTAAGGGGGTGAGAAGTCATATTAGGGGGGGGTTATAGAGGATAGCAGAGGGAATTAAGACGTTGCTCCTTATCAGTAGAGCAACAGACATGCTGAAGAGAGACACTACAACGTTGGTCAGCAGACTATCAAACGCTAACCCTCCAACACATCACAGCATTCCACAGAGACAAACAAACACAGCCAACACATGTAGAAAGGAAAGCTAAAGAAGGACGACAGGAGAACAACTCAGAGATAAATTGTGAGTAGGGTGGTGTAGTTACGTCACCCCTGTAAATCCTATTGTAACATCACAGGATATAGCCTTGATTAAAAAAAGGTTGCATACTGTATGTCCATCGGTTCTGTAGTCCAACTAAGGTCGATTGTCAGATAGTTCTACTATTTTTGTTTGGTGCTTATTTAACAGATTACGATTTTAAACGCAAAACATGATGAGTTTGTAAAATATGATGGTTTGTTATAAATCAAACTACCCACCAGTGTGTAAAACAGTTGAAACGAGCTCCACCCAGACGAGCTACAATGTTAAAATGCTGCTTACATGTTAATGCATCAGTTATAATAATCCATTTTTATAACATATCCTGCCACTGAAAACAGTGTTTTTTGACATTGAGGTATCGCTACTTAGTACAGTGGTGGAATGTAACTGTATTTACTCAGGTACTGTACTTAAGTACCATTTTAAGGTACTTGTACTTTACTTTAGTATTTCTATTTTTTGTTACTTCAACTCCAGTACATTTCAGAGGAAAATGTTGTAGTTTTTACTCCACTACATTTATCTTGCATTTATAAATACTAGTCTTTACAAAGTACAATTTTACGCAAAATACAATATGATTCTATAGATATGATGTATTTCGATATATAAGGTCATTAAAATGTAGCTCTGTGTAAATAGGCTCATACTTATCCAATAATATAACAGTGACAGGGACCATTCTGCATCCATGATCCATTTTGATAGTTTAAGTACATTCTGCTCATAATACTTCTACACTTTAACTTAAGTAAAAGTAAGAATGCAGAACCTATACTTGTATGGTGTATTGTTATTGTATATTGAACTACTGGTTATTTTACTTAAGTGTATGATCTGAATACTTCTTTCACCATATAACTTTGTCCAATTATAATGTAATCTAAAATGTTCCCTAAAAATAATCTGCATGCATCAATGACAGACAGAAGACACTGTACCAAATTGGTTTGCCTTTGAGGTAGTGATACTGCGCATGCGCGCTGCATCTCCCCACTCCCTCTCCTCTTGTCGCCTTGGTAACGGAAAAGGGGGGCTCAGGGCCGGAGGGAAGGAAAGGTACCCAGACTATTCACATGACCGCTCTCATCTTGTTATCTCTGTGTTTGGATATACATCGTTTGTTATTGGGCACAGGGAGCGACAATTGATCGGTCAATCAACTAAAAGCAGATTTGCGGGTCAATAGAACGGGAATCGGTAAGTGTGACACTAACGTACGCACATCAGCGGACTGTAGCTAGCAGCTAACACGGAGCCGCCGCTAGCTGGTAACGTTAACGTTATTATCCAGCATGACTGGAGAGAGACAATGGAGCTCGACAGGCTGTGATGGAGCTTACCTCGTGTGTTGTAAAAAGATACAAAATGGTTAGCTTAAACATGGAGCCTTGTAGTGGGTGGCCCTTAACGTTAATTTGCACGTCCACCCAGAACAAAAATAACGGACGGATTTTAGTATTGAAAACAGGTCATAGCTATCATGGCAGCAGCTGTTGTAGCTATGTTTTTGCTAGTTTTCAAGTGTGATTTGCCTGCAGTATTTAGCTCACAATGAATGGAGCAGGAGGGCAAGCAGAGAGGGGGAGCTGGGTGGGCTGCATGAATCAGAGTGGCAACCACTGCCTCAGTGACCTGTATCATCAGTATCTAGCATTGTGGATGCACAGACTTAAAGCATGGCAGCAGGCTGATCCATGTGTACACCCTGCAGGGATGAGGTAATCAACTCACTGTTACCATCTGCCTGCACTGTTTGCTTCACTTAAAGGATCAGTTCACAAAAAAACATACACTGTTTTCTAACTTACCTGTAGTGGTGTCAAGCCATGCATATACCAATTTAGTATCCATTTCTGTGATGTATTCATCCTGATACAATAGTGGTGAATATAGTTTCAGTTGTGGTGAGTTCCGTTATCAATGAACTTAGTCATTTGGTCTAAAATACCAAATGTCAGAGTCCACTGTAACATCCTAAACCTCTAAAGTGTAGTTTATCTGACCAATTCAGTTTACTATGACAGTAGACTGAGAAAACTGGAAAATATTCAAATTTGAGTCAATAGTAGTCATTTTAGTCAATTTTACTAGTGACCTTATTTATTTATAGTATATTATATTTACATTTGATGGACATACAGAAATATAAAACAAACAACCAATCAATCAAATAAGCAACAACAACAAAAAGTACCGAACGGCATAGTGACACATTTAACAACAATGCATACTGTAACATGGGGGGGGGGGGGGGGGGCTTTGAAAATATTCTCACATAGGGCTGCTCACTAGTCTGTATTAATTGCAAACACATTGTGCAGAAACTGTTTTCGTATTTGTATCATTAAGCTTGTCAGTTAATAAATTGTGACCACCAAGATATGTTGTTGGCAGAACATTTTGCATCTGAAAAATAAACTTGCTCTCTGGTGGACAAACTAAGTAAGGATGATGACACTGTTTCTCAAATAACTTCAAACATATCTTTTGCATTTATGTACTGCAATTTCTTGTTATCAGCCAACATCTACACTGATACTTATCTGCAATAAGCTAATATCAGCTGATATATCGTCCCGGCCTGTATCGTTCTCGCTCTCTGAGTACCGATCCGATACCTGGCTTACACTAGAAACACTATCATACACTAGAGATTTCTGTGGCTTTAGAAATTTGGTTGATGGCCCTCACTGATATTGGAAATACTGAATTGTATAATGACACTGATGAAGAAACTGTATTCAATGTGGCTATGTGAGATCTGGCAAATACCCAATTCACTTGATAAGGTTCAACAGCAACATCTCTTTTCACAAACACCAAAACTCTCTGCGTGGCTAGATGTACATGACAAAAATAATATATTTTTTTAATTTTAGTTAATTTGGGTGAACTAACCCTTTAAGACCACTGTAAAAACCCATTTCTTCAATGTAGAGCAATTTAAAAGGAGGAGAGGCCTCAGCATGCTCTACTAGCCTACTTCCTAATGTGGCAGTATTTTCTGTTGATGAAAAATGGTATTGTATATCCACCTCCTCTCCTTTTCTTCTGCAGACATGTCAGACATAGTTCCTCCAGAAGTGAGACCCAAACCAGTCGTCCCTGCCAAGCCCCCAAATGTGGGGGCTCCTTCACCCTCCAGCCCCTTCCCACCCCAGGGCCCGGGCATCGGGGGAGGAGGCGGCGTTTCAGTTCCTCCAAGTGCCATTCCAGTCCCCATCGGGAGTCACGGTCATAGTGTGGGTCATAATGTCGGTCATGGTGTGGGCCACGGTGCGGGCCATGCTGGAGGTCACACTGCAGCGCACAATGGAGGTCATGGTCATGGAGGCTCCAACAGCTCCAGCGGTGGATCCACTTTGCTTGGGTACATTGGTATCGACACTATCATTGAACAGATGAGGAAGAAGACCATGAAGACGGGCTTTGACTTTAATATCATGGTTGTCGGTAAGTTACAGAATTAGGTAAAAGATGAATATCTGTGTAAAGCTGTGAAGAGAATATTTGTATTCTTTGTCTAGGATTTTAGTTCTTGGAGAAAAGCAAAGCAAACTAAATTCTTCCTTCTTACCTGGATGCTCTCCATCTCTCTTTTTCTATAATTGTTCCCTGCTCTTTGGCCTCGTTCGTTAATTTTTATTCGGTCACAGGTCACAGCGGTCTCGGAAAGTCAACTCTGGTGAACACCCTATTCAAGTCCCAGGTGAGCAGGAGGAGCGCAGGATGGGCCCGTGATGACAAGATCCCCAAAACTGTAGACATCAAAGCGGTGTCTCATGGTGAGTATAGGGAGAGAGTTTCTGTTTTTTTTTTTAGAGCCAGACATTAATAGCAGCATTTAAATTTGACAGAGAAAATTAACAATCTTTGACCGCGTTCTTTAAAGTTCCACATAGCCTACTTACAGTCTATTAGTGCGCCCTGGTAGCTGCCAAGGGAGCTTGCCATTTATTTTAGTTGAGCTACAAATGCTCTGGCAGGTACCTTGTGTGAGAGGCTTTGATGACTTGTATGATGTGTCCATTTACTGAGAATGAATGTTCCTTCCAGGTACATTGCTTTGGAACAATTATACTAGATATGATTTTTTTTTTAAAACTGCCTGACCTGTGTCTATTTGGAGTAGTTAGCTCTAACAGCAAAGTTGGAAGAAGGTTGTGCGTTCTGTCTGTTTGCAAAATATCTAAATATGAATAAATGGATTAAACGTAAATTTGATGGACGGATCATCAGGATATTATTTAGACTTTCTGACTTAAAGCCTAAAAAGTTTGGTACCATAACACCAGATAGTCTCTGAACTGAGAGCTGTGTTTCCATGGTAACAATGAACAACCCCTGCTGACAACTGAAACGAAGAGGTAAACATGGCTCAATTTGTGGTTTGCTGACAATGTGGTAGAGCGAGGAATCAGGCTTGTTTTACTCATCGCTGAGTTCCTCTCATATAACGTTCATTTTGTGGTATTCATCCACAGTACACAAGCTTTCTGCTTGAATAAACCGAGCTGAACAGCAAGAATCAGCCATGATTTAGGTTTGAAAAGAGTCCTCATTGGCTAGAATACAGAGCAAATTACTCCTATGTAAAGCCACTATGTGTAGTATTTGATAATATGACTTTGGCGCCCCTCCCCCAGTGTTAGTATCAAATAGAAAGCTCTGCATGCTGTTTATGAAATCAGTTGGGGACTCTTCAGCATGTAGCATTCAGTACTGGGCTTATTATGGCATCTGGGACTAAAGAAGTGACTGAACTCGTCTACACCCTTGATGATTTAACAGCAACAGGGAAAAGTGGGGATATGTCACACCCTTAGACAGAGCTCAGTGTTTGGTTGCTACAGTTTTACAGGACCATGCACGCTACAGTTTTACAGGACCATGCACACATCGCCTGTGGTTGACAGTGACCTAACATTATTATGCTCTTGCCAGAAAGGGACAAATCGGAATGAGACACAGCAGACGTGTTAAAAATATCTCCATCAGATCATTCATACTTTGTTTGCTGTGTTTCTAGCTGTTTCTCTGTTTATTCCAAACATAAACATGTGTTCAATATGTTCAATATTCAGATACAGACCAGTTCTATAAAATAGATTGTTTTTCCAAATACAAAGCAACACTGTGGTTTACGTTCTTTACGTTCTTACAGTCCTTGAGGAGGGTGGTGTGAAGATGAAGCTGACAGTCGTTGACACACCAGGCTTTGGAGACCTAATTAATAACGACAACTGGTGGGTTTTGCTGCATCATTAAAGCCGCATAAATGTCGTCATTACTGCATATCTTACCAATAACTAGTTTTGACTTGTCACATTACCAAAAGCAACATTTTGTTCCCTGAAACCTTATTGAAAATGTTCCTACTCAAGTGAAGTTTTTTTGTTCTTCTTCTCTTTTTTCTTGCCCAAGTAACTTTTTTTTCTCAAACTGCCCCTCTCTGCCGTATCCACAGCTGGGAGCCCATTTCCAAGTACATCAATGAGCAGTATGAGAAGTTCCTCAAGGAGGAGGTCAACATCACAAGAAAGAAGCGCATTCCTGACACCAGGGTGCACTGCTGTCTATATTTTATCACCCCAACTGGACACTCGTGAGTTAAACTCTGTCAGCACTAGAGATTAGTAAAGTCACGTATCTGATCTAAAACATGAGAGCAGCATACATACATATTCAGCATACAGTCTATGTCCCTTTATCCAAAAACATTTAATTTCAGATTAACTAAGCCTTAAATCAAGAGAGCTACTTTGTATTGAAACAACATTCTCTCCCCTGAACACCTCACAATTGGCTCATGCTGGCAGCTGTGAAATTGCTCTTTAGTGGATAAACGGATACAGTCTTTTGTGTTATACAGCCAGTGTATCCTATCCTTCTTAGCCAGGGTAATTGAGACCGGCAGGATGTTTTGTGTGCAGGCATACAAGAACTGGGACACAACCTTTGTCTAATGATAAGCCCATTTTTCAAATCACTTCCACACTGTAAGTCTTTTTTAATTGCTACACGACTAGGGAAATGTAATGAGACGTATGAAACATGACTAATAAAATCTATGTGCCCCTTTTTGCTATTTGTTATTCTGATCCTCTTTTCACTGTCGCATGCAAGCGTTCTGGGAGAATCACAGCTTCTAAAACCTACCGACTTACTCACTTTCCTTGTCTGTCTTTTCTGTTCTGTGTCTGTCTGTCTGCATCTCTGTCCCAGTCTTCGGCCACTAGACATCGAGTTCATGAAGCGCTTGAGTCACTCGGTCAACATTATTCCTGTCATTGCAAAGGCAGACACGATGACCATTGAGGAGAGACAGGAGTTCAAACAGCGGGTAAGTTTTACCAATGGTGATCCACTGAAGCTAGACTGATAAATCGATCAGTAAGGCCTATATATCAACCAATATTAGCTTATTTTTTCCAATATGGTATTGATAATGGTATCTATTTATATGCCGATGCCAAATACCAAAAATATGTTTGAGTTATTTTTTATTACATTGTTTGTCTTCTACAGAGATATGTATATTTTCCAACTTCAAAATGTCCTGCTCAGTACATCATTTGGCCTTTAAAGCTAAAGCATTTCTATGGAGAGTTCTAGCATCTTTTAACTACATTCTTGGTTTTACGTCCTGCAGTTTTTTGCTTCACTCTCATAGCATCATTTTCGGTCACAGCAGGCAGCTGTTTTCAGTGAGAAAGCTCTAACAACCCACTGTACACCACCTGCTCAGCACCAAACAGCAGTAAGACGAAGTTAGCGACCAGCTGGTGAACATAGTGGAGCATTTAGCAGCTATAGAGCCAGATAGTTCTCTCAGGAGTTAGTGTTAGAGACCAAAAACAGAGCTAAAATGAGAGTAAATATTACATTCATCGGGTGACCAGAAACACAAATGACAAATGTTTTCTGTCTGCTGGATGTATGAATAAGCAGCTGTTTGCCAACACCTTCAGTGAATCAGCTTTATAAGGTGATAATGTGTCAATGTTGTGTTTACAGCATGTTGTTGCTGCCCCCAAGTGGCCAAAAAAAACAAGTTAAAGGGATCCAAAAATGTTTATGTTATGTGTGTATGTAAGGACTATTTGCCGATGTCGGCTTATCGGATTAATTATAAATACCCTCTCCAGAGTGTTGGGTACACAAGTGATTTGAAACAGTGCTCAGATGAAGTTGTGTCACAGATCTGTGTTTTTCCATTTGTTTTGTGCTGTAGGTAAGAAAGGAGCTGGAGATGGGCGGGATTGAGTTTTACCCACAGAAAGAGTTCGATGAGGACATGGAGGACAAGAGCGACAATGACAAGATCAGAGTAAGTGGTTCTGTTCTTTCTTTCACACACATTTGTCCAATGAGTCTTCCCCATCCCTACTTTACACCCAGCTTGACCCACTCTCTCTCTTATACACTCACGCACTGGCTCCTCCAAACAGAATGTCAGGGCACTGGGGCATGTCGTGTATTTGTTTTATCTCATAAACCTTGTGCAGCTCTCTTCGGTACACTAAACCGTGTTGAAATGTCTCTGTCCATAGGAGGCGATGCCCTTTGCTGTTGTGGGTAGCGACAAAGAATATCAAGTGAATAGCAAACGAGTTCTGGGGAGGAAGACAGCGTGGGGCATCGTAGAAGGTGGGTTATATGGCCTTTCTTTATAAGTAACATTTACAGTCATATAGAAATAATATTGATAGTGTCGTGTAAATGACTAGATATGACACTTGATTCTGTGCAATTTTTTTGTTGCAGTTGAAAACCCCAACCATTGTGAGTTTGCTCAACTGAGAGATTTCCTGATCAGGTAAAATACTCTTTTAAAACCAAACTGCAATAAACTGGATTTAAGGAGCCATTAGAGACATGGGATATACCATATTAGGAAACTTTCTTTGCGTCATAGTATTCAACAACATGAATTATGGGTAAAAAAATAAATAAAAATAGGGCTGCAGCTAATGATTATTTTCATTGTGGAATATTTTGCTGATTATTTTCTTGATTTATCGAATAGTTGTTTGGTATATAAAATATCAGAAAATTGTGAAAATGACAATTGAAGTCTTTAAATTGAATATTATTATTATTATTATAATATATTGATATTCAGTTTACTACCACAGAAGGCTAAGAAAACCAGCAACTATTCACGTTGGGCATTTCTGCTGAAATAAATGACTCAAATGATTAATCAATGACCAAAATAGTTTGTGATCACTTTTTCGACGATAAACTAATTGACTGATAGTTTCAGTTATGTTAGAATATAAGCATAATGTTGTGAAAACAAGCATAATAAGCACATAATAAGCATTTTGAATTGTATATATTCTGTATAATTCTTTGCTCGTACGGGTATCATTTTAAATGTTACTCTGTGGCAAATCCCATTGATTCAGATTGCTTCCTGGGTTCAATAATGCTTTCGCAGTTGGCAAGATTTTAGTGCTGTATTAAACCTAAACATAAGAATCACTAAAATGTACACAATAATGCTGATACCTGACAGGGTGTCAAATAGATAAATACATAACTAGTAACATGTCCCCTCTGTGTACCTGTATCTCTCTTTTACAGGTCTCACCTCCAGGATTTGAAGGAGGTCACTCACAACATTCACTATGAAACTTATCGTGCCAAGAGACTGAACGAGAACGGGGGTCTCCACCCCATATCCTCCAATGACACCCAAGAAAGCAACCTGTAGTCAGTTCAGTCACAGTGAGATGAGAATACAAACAGTGCAATGAAGCTGATGGATTAATCTATGAAATATTATTATCATTGTCACCACGGCATCGTTGCATGCTTGAAAAACATTTAAATCTTCTACATATTCTTCCCCACAAACACATGTCAAACCCCTCAGTGTGTAAAGCCATTCCTACGAATATTTGGATGAAAGGGCAGTCACAAACAGAGAACTTAGTGCCATTTTAAAATTAACAATTCATTAACTGCCAATGCCTTGTCACGTATCATGAAACGGGTAGTGTATGATTAGAAAGTGCCACATCATGTGTTTAAGAGGCAGTTTTTTTTTTAAGTTTTAGTGATGTGTTGCAACTGATGTCTGAGTTCAGACAAATGAAAGAATTTGCTCAAAATATTGAAATCATGATTTATGCACAGTAGTGATGCACAAGACAGCTCTGCAGTTAAATCTGTACAAATTGCTTTCTTACAATTCTCAACAGCAACTGTTCATTCGAAGAAAGAATCCCAGTGGCTTTACTGTCAGGGGGGGGGGGCTTAACAAACAGTACACACTGTGCTGTCTTCTTTTATACCCACCCTCACGAAGAAAACAAATGAAATTACTCCAATGTTCCCTTGCACTATTTATGTTTGATTTTCCATTTTTCCATTTGCTTGCACAAACAAACATGCATACTAAAATGAGAGAAAGCATCAGTCACGTATGAAATGCAATTCTGTGGGCAGCAGTGTGTGTGTAATTGTATGTAATTAAATAGTCCACAAGGTGCATGACTGTGTGCATACTGCAGATTCTGTAACTACATGGTTCACCATAATAGTGCACACAAACTGAAAACTTTATGATGATACAGCTCCGCATGCTTTGTTACACCACAGTGGGTATAGAGGAAGGAAATGTGTTCTAGTGCATTTTTATTTACTTGCATTAGTTGTGTATGCTCTTGCAGTGACCCTGGAGGATAAGTATGAAACACATGAGTGGTTTTAATAAATATTACTCTTTTTTTTCTGGATTCAGATTGACTTTGTAAACGATTTTGACAGCTAAATGGACAACGAGCACGCAATTTTATTTGTTAATCTAAAAGCCTGCAGCATGTACTTTCAAGAAAAAGCACTACCTTTGCTCATGTTTTTTGTAAGGCTCGGTAAATGTAATGCATTTTTCACCTCACTATACCCACTGGCCTTTCATGAAAAGATTTTTTTCTGACCCAAAAGAAATAGGACCAATGGTGTAATTAGTATATCTGATGATAGGTGAACAGAAACAGAAAACTTACTTTTTCTATTATTATTTTCTGTTTGATTCCTTGTGCAAAGTTTTTTGTGAACATTATTTGTGTTAAAGGTGGAGTCAGCGATCCTGGACAACGATTGTTAATATTTGGACTCAACACCTAAAGAAATACACCCTTCCTGTCAGTGCTCCTTTTTTAGTGCCCCTTTAGTCCTACTGACTTTCTCTTTATACAACCATGGCCTTTCCCCTGTTCTGTTTGTTTCCCATTTACAGAGCCAGGACTGTGTATGAACACCCAATTTGTTTTTCAGCACACACACAGAGGAGACAGCTAGCGGACAGTGAGGAGATAATTGCTGAATTTGACAAAAAGTCTATTGGATTAAAATCGCTGACTCCACCTTTAATGCCTTTTTAAAATATAATCAATATTGTTCACCACTTGGTGGCAGCACTCTCCCATGTATAAGCAGTTACTCGGTAGAACAAGAAATACTTTGTGTCCTCAGACATTCCGACTGCTGGGATTTTTAGATACATTTTTACCCAGTCCAGTGTTATTTTCCGATGAAGTTTACAGAGTTTGGGTCCTCCACTGCTGTCAGTGATAACTAATATATATCTCCAGATCAAGTTTACAAGAAGCTTTAAACTTGTAAACATGTTTACCAAGTTTTCCTCAGAAACATTTAAACTGTTCTGTCATGCAGTGTCTGCAGTAGAGCGCAAATATGCCAAAACTACAAGTAATTCAATCTTTCGATATCTATCAACCATTCTTCTTTTTTTAAGTTGAATCATCATTTTATACACTCATATGCATTTGTCTGATTTTGATATGAAATGTGACATCTGCAACACACTTAGAATAGTTGTCTGTGAATTTAGTGCAGTCAAAGGTTGCAAGCAGAAATTTGAAACAGTGTTTATGTGTGCATGCTTGTCCATATTGCCTGATTGCTTACAGCCAATCAGTTCACACATCACTGCAATTCTGAATGTGTGATGTGTACATTAAATTGCTATTTCATGATGTAAAAACGCTGCTGTCTTAACTCCTGTAACTAAACTGACAGCACACTATCCACATATCACTAATTCCTTTAAATCAGTATGAGTCACTTTGTCCATTTATTTAATAACCACTTTTGTCAAAGTTGATGTGATACATTGAGATATTTTCAGTGTTGTATTGAGTTATTTATACATTAATGTCTTTGTCATTATTGTAATTTATTCTTTATTTAATAAAAGCACATTCCCATATTTGTTTGAAAAGACCTGTTATTAAGGTCTCAACAATGAATACATCTTGTCAAGAGTCAAGAGGCCCAAGGAAAGTTGTAGTGGCGGAAATAAACATGAATCAGGCTAAATATAGATTTGGACAGTATATAATTGATTATTCTAAACAAAAATGAAACAATTAGCTTTTTATTAATGAGCATAATATCTGATTACTGTAACACAAATGAAAAGTGGACGGTTAGTTTGGTTTTAACTTATCAAATTTGAATGTGACCATCAATGAACTGTAAAATCACTACAGGCTGCAATGACCTCTACTCCCAGTGTGCGTCTGGAGGGCAGTCTCGGGCCAACGGCATAATGTGAATCTTTAATTTTTTTTTTCATCATTTTGGCTGATTCGGATTTTGTAAGTTCAACCTCAGCTCCTATAGTGAGTCTATAATAAACTGTGTAGTCAACATATAGACATATATTACAGCCTAAAATCATGCAATCTATTATATCAGGCTTTTCGTTTAGAGCCTTGGCTTCAAAATTGTAGTTATTTTCCACCAGATTGAGCCATGTTTGCCCTATGGGGCAATATTTTACTTGTTTCCACTAGGGTTATTGGTGCTGTATTATGCAGCACTGCAGTGTTTGATGCACTGCATCAAAATCAATGTTGTTTCTAATCATTGACATATCCCAGACTGTGAAAAGAAACTAGCATTTAGTACACAGAAAATAATGACATTTTTGTGGGGTTTTCTTATATCAAAAAGCTGCTAAGCATTATGTAAACAACTGGCATTTACAGGATTCAAAGTTGGTTAAAAGCTCAGTGATAGTGAAAAATAATATAATTAATATAATTTCATGGCAGTTTTTTTAGGAGAACATCAGGACAACTTATTTCTAGGGATGCACAAGGGTTAAACTTAGCTCTCAGTTGTGAAACGGTCTCACAATTGCATATATGGACATTCCTGCAGGTGTGTTGTGAATGATAGCATATCATGACCATGAGGCTTATATGTCTTGAGTAAATGTTAAGAAAATCCCATGAGAAGCTTGAAAGAGTGTTAATGTATAATGGCTCCACAAACAGAGGGGTTACTTGTTGGTGTGAAGGATAATGCATCCTTATGTGAGTGGCAGGCTGATCACCTGCAAGGAAAACTTTAGAGTTCAGTGGGAATGCCAGTCAAAAAAAATGACTTTTGATATCTAAAAAAAAAAAAAAACCTGGATGAAAGAAAACCTCCGTGAATGCAGTCCTATAAAACAACTATCTGTCATGGGTGCAATCGCATTATGATATGTGTTTTTGCAGGAAATGCTGGTGACAACTCCTTGACCTTAGTACAGTTTCCTATGCAGTTGATCAATACATTCTAATAAAGAAGCATAGGCAGTGGAGTATTTCTTAAAAGGCCCTCCACTGGGTTTTACATCTGAGTGGACCTTTTCTGTATCTGTTAACTGCTTTTCTGTCTTAAGGTGTGCCACAGGGTTCCATGTTAGGTGCTATACATTTGTCTAGAAGTACAAGCTTCTCTTTCGGCAGCTTATTCAACACTTTTAAATTCTAGAGTAGTAAAACAGATGACATGATAATCTTGTTTTGATAAACAAATGCGTTTTATATATATTTATATATTATATAATTGGATTATAATTATTAAATGTGTTCATCGCTTTGATGTTGTGGCTGGTAAATGTGGAGCTAGTTTTTATTTATTTATCTGAGTATCTTGGGAATTTCCCCCCGGGGACCAATAAATCCTTATTGATATTATCAATATCCCAATTTATTAAATGATTGGATTTTGCATTGTTAACCTGAATCTGCAATGTAACTATTAACTAAAGCTATCAGATAAATGTAGTGGAGTAAAAAGTAAAATATTTGCCTCTGAGATTAAGTTAAATATAGTACCTCAAATTTGTACTTCATGTGTTTGAAATTCATGTACTTAAATAGTTGATGTTAGTGGGAATTATGAATTATTACTGTGCAAAAACTCCCACATGAAATTATTCGTCCGGCGACTAAACTCATATTAGCATATGTACTGTAATAGGGGAAATAGTCCTTAAATTAGAATTATGATTGTTATTCATCCTAATTATGATTTTGCAAGGGCATATGCCCTTTAAGGTTAAATGGCTGAGATGCAAGAACACAAAAACACCACCAAGTTACATACACATTTATTATGGTTTTGTAGATATACTTGCTTACTCCCTAGGGTGGCTTCTCATGGAGAATGGAGTTAGATGTGCTTGGGTGAGAAGCTGAAATCTAGATCCGATGAGTAAGTCTGCCAGTCCGAGTTTGAAATGTTGAAATTCAAAGAGAGCTCATGGTTTAGACTCTAACACTTTTGATTTTTAACTTTAATTGACTCTAGATTTTGAGGTCTCACCTCTTGTTGTTCCTAATAACATTTTCAAACTAGCAAAGAGCAAGCTTCCACCCATCATCAAAAGGGCAAGAAGACACAAGTTAAAAAGCAAACAAAAGAGCCGCAGAACTTTCATAGATAAAGGATTATTTTAAAGTTTTGGTCTGCTTGCCCAGAAGTGCATCCTGGCCAATCACAGGAATTGCCGAGTTATTGAGGGCAGAGTCAGTCTCCTCCTGCTTATGGACAGGTTGGTTCAACACCTGAATGCTGTTACTCTTTTAATCAAAATTGTTACAATTTAGCAATTGCATGATTTTTAAGAGCAAAATACGCAGAACGACGTTAGCATTAACATAAATGCTGGATTTATGCTGGTACTGCCGTACACTTCCTAGCTTAAAGGAAATTAAATAACAGTCTGAATATAAGGCAAACACAACACATTGATATTTACACACACACACTATATTAATTGTCCTTAGACAAAATCCAAACTACATTTTAGTAGATTTACATTTAGTAGATATTTTAATATGATTTCATGTGACAAATAATACATTGATTGATTGATTAGGTCAGTGAGAAAAGGAGTCTCCTTATCTCGACCGTTGCTGTTTGCAGGATGATGTAAATCTCTGATGCCTTGTTGTCCAACATTCCAGAGGTGTTGAGTCTTGTAGCTTAAAGGTTGTACTGTCTGTATTTGAACCAACAGGGACTTCCCCTACAGTAATTTACTAGTGATGAGAAGACCAGTTCTTTTAAGAACTAAATCCCTGGCTTTTTTAGTCTAATGAATAAACAACTCTGTTACGTGCGACAATCAAGCTAAATAGCTGTTCCAAACGTACTTTTTGCAATTTCAGTCCTGAAATGTTGCTGATAATGCTAATCACTAAACTACATCATCTAACAAACAAGCAAAGCATAGACAAAATTTAGGAATGACCAAAAAACGAATTGATGCTATAGAGAGATGAAAACCAGAAAGGAGAATGATAGGATATATTTTATTGTAATTTAGCATGTAGTAAGTAGGTTCAAGTGTGTGCATTCAAGCTCTAGCACTTCCAGCTATTTTGAGAAATGCCTTGAGCATCAGGTAACTGAGTCAAACAGAAAAACATCTTTCTATAGCAATTCTATTCACAGAGAGTGCCCTAAAAGGTATTGTCTGAGGGCTATAGGATGACAAGTCAGCTCAAGTTATTTAGGATGAAGGACAAAAGCGTGTATATAAGACCTCTCGCCACAGACAGAATTTAGGACATCTTTGATGCCCACGCTGTGGACATCTTTAGATGGTCTCATGTCATGACAGATTTGTACTTGTGAATAAAGCTCCACTTGAATCCAAGATCACCTGATTCCTTCATCTGTTGCGGTCTCCCGACTTACTTCCGAACCTTCAGAGAATATTTTAGCGCAATCTGAGAGAGCAAAAACCTGACGCGGAAGTTTGGCTCTGTGTCTCTAAGTCTCAGTCTCTTTATGCCTCAGTGTGAGTTTGTACTCATAAATGACTCGTTCTTTGGCTCAGGCGATGCACACTGAACAAGAGTCACGCTGAATGAGAGTCAGACTAAATAAGAGTTGTGCTAAATGAGAGAAGTTAACCAGGCTCTTATGCACAACTGCCCATGCACCATACAGGATTTTGGATTTACTGCTGCTTGCGGATCGAGTTAACTCGTTCAAAAAGAATAATTTGCTCATGAATCCAACATCACTATTGTTTACGTTGCGTTGTTCTGTATGGCAGCGGCTACGGCATTTCGTTTGCTCTGGCGAAAGTTTTGATAGACACATTCACCAAGGAGTCATTTTCTCCTCAATCACTCAGCACTGCTTTTAGCTGATCCAGCTAACGAGCTGTGCAACACAGTACTAACCAGGACCAGGAGTTAGTACCACTGTAAGCCTGTTATGATTCATTAAATATGATTGATATTCAATGTGTACCTGTTGATGTGCTGTGCCCTGGTGCTGGCTGCATTACATGTTATGTGTCTCTGGGGATGCTCCACAGTGGCAGTGCTTTTTTCAGTTTGGGCCTTCCGTAGGACATCAGACCTCCGCATGGTTCTCAAACAGACAACATCGTACCTTTAAGCAACGGTCTTTATGCCAAAAGACAGGTGTTAAATAACTGGATATCTCAGATGTCTCTGGCTTGGATTATGCACCTTATTTATTTATTTTTATCATAGTTTGATTTTTTTATGAACAATGAGAATGTTATTTGAGAAAAAAATAATTAATTACAAATTTATTGTTAGTTAAACTTGATAAGCAGTGTCTCAGAAGTGTTATGCGGCATACAGACTATTATAATAAATCATTAAACAATGTAGCTCCCTCCTATGCATACCACTCAATGTAATTTTAATATGCCCTAACAGAGCAATGACACACATTATTTGCACATTTAGCAGTCGAATTTACACAGACAGAAAACATCCCTGCCCAATTCATAATTTAAAGAATGAATGATAGGTACTGGTTTTAGAGTCCAGGCACCTTTTCTATTTTATGGTAATCTTCTTTCTTTTTCTAGGTTGTAGCAATCGCAGCAATAGCACGAGTCGGCTCTATGTGAACGATGGGAGATCGCTCGTCTCGTCGTCTGAGAGACAATTTCTTTTGTAATCTCATACAAGATAGAATAAAAGGATGATCCTATAACATGTTTGTTAAATACGATTCACTTTGGTAATACGTTATTACCAAAGTGAGACATTGTTATTACTAATAACATTAAGAGCCAAGCATGGTGAGACTTTTGTATGTTGCACTGGTCATGACACCGTAATTCCCATCACTAGTTCAAACGTCACCTGGTTACTTACGAAAGACAAATTACACTTACTGCTCAGAAGGTGGCACAACTACACACAAATCAACTTAAGACCTACAATCCATGTTTATGTCATGGCTCCTGCCAACTCCTATTTATTCAGTTTACTCTGCCATACAACTTTCCCTGTTATTTCGGATCCAGCCAGTCCCTTCTGCTGTGCAGTAAGCCCCTTTCCCGCTTTATTATGGAACCCACGCAACTTCTAGGCAAGACCCGTTCACCCATTCACACACTACGATTGGCCAAGCGTCCATGCTTACGCAAGGTAACATAACCCGATTTGTTCAGGTCCTATGCCCTGACCAATCGGCTATCCTCACCTTAACCACTCAAGGTCAATACCTAACTCCAACCAATCGAGCTGCTTCGTAGGGCGGGACTTGCCTAGAAGTTACGTAGGATCCCTAATAACGGCCCTTTCCCACATTCACATCACCTGACCTTCCCACTCCATTTACTCACCTGCTTCCAATTTCCCTAATCAGGTAGTTTGATGATTAGATGATGATGGTTTGATGCAAATGTAGAGAGCCGTGTTTTTGAGTTAAGGCTAGTTCTATTCAATTTTAAAGAGCACTACATTTTTCACAATCGGACAGATCGCATTTGCAGGTGGCAAAATGTGAGGTGCACCGAGAGAGCGATGCCAGTTGCTTCTTTTTGTTATTCTTGCTAGGCAACCACCAAATCACCCATCCTCAGCCAACCGTTATATTTCGGTGAAGTAAATTACCTTGGGCACTTTTCTGCTCTTGAGTTGAAGTTTTTTCAGCTTGAGGCATTCAGGGTGTTCCTGAATAAGCAAAGCCCATAGAGCTGAAAAACACGGGACACTCAAAAACACAAAAGCAGCAAGTAAAACGCTCCACTCTCATTGTAAACAATTACAAAAAGCTGCCCCAGGCTGCTAAGACACGCTGTCTGATCAGTGCCTTTATGTGGAAAATCCAAAATTGGTGTTTTACTTAAATATTGTACAAAGGTATGCTCTTTATTGAGATTGCTTTTTTTTTTTAAACTGTGAATATAAATCTGTAAATGAAACTGCAAAATTTAAAACATATATGTTTACACCTTGTACAGTCAGTCAGTGTTAGCGGGCAGAGCTAATGTGACCTTTGTTTGTTGTAATGTTAACGATTCCAGCTAATTTTTCAGTAGCTATTTTACAGCTATGCAGTGGAGGTGGGTGCTGGCCCTACTTGAAATGAGCCAGACAACATTCATAGAATTGTTTCTGTTTCTTAGCTGTCACTTTCGTCCCATCATTCTCCTTGTTCAAATTATTGAACTATTGCGCCCTCAGGTGCCTTGATGGGGAACTCTTTGTTGTGTGACATACTGTGAGTATCTGTGGCTGACTAGCAGCTAGTGTTTTGTGGTTTGTCTGGCTCATTTGGTACAAGTCTGCCCTTTTGGCGGAATCATCATGTTGGGGTTAAAGGCAATTCTGCATGGAATTTTTTTTTAATGTAAAGTTTATCCTTATCCTTATTCTTCACTTTCACTTTTTTCTTCTTCCACAGTTAAAAGACCAACAAAAAGCAAATGCTAAGCAAAATGCAACACTACCTTGTTCTCTCCACATTTTTTTTATTTCCCTTTTTGCGCGGAAATGTATGTACGAATTCTTCAATCATTGCGACATCTGTATTTACTTGTTTGTTTATCATTGTTTACTGCTAGGTTTAAACACACAGAGTATTATAGCCATTCCAGTTGTATTATGGATCCTCTGCATACAGTGTTCCCTAAACATAACAGATCAGTCATATTGAAATATGTCAATTCATTTAATACTTCCATGTCAATGTAGTGCCTCTATGTTACAGTGTAGCCTAGCTGGGTTTGTACACGTGTAGATGACAAAAGAGACTTGCCTAACCTGAAGGCTTCTTTCTTTTAGACTAGCACTGCAGTCCTTCTCTGATGTGCAAGAGTGTGTGAGAGAACAGCACAGCTACCAACTCATACTCCACATCACGTGGATTTTGGAGTATGGACATACAACCTGCGAGGGGACCATAGACTGTTAATATTTACAGTCAATGGAGGTGACTAGCTATGACTACAGGAGGAGCAAGGGTTTATCCATGAGGACAGGAACATCTCGACGCTGATGATTAAAACATCACATTAACTCGCCCTCTTCTGGCCTCCTGTGGAACTACAAGTTTCCCAGAGAGTCAACAAAATGGCTGACAGTGGATAGCCTATGGTACTGTATAATGTCAGAGGAGAGCCCAAAACTGGAGACATGTTAATGTAATGGATTACATTTTTTGGAAGCTATAAATAAAAAAGTTGTGTCCTTGTTTTCTTGTGAGAATCCAAAAAAAAAAAATCATAGTGCAAACACTCAGATTCACTGAAATGCTGGGTAGGCAACTTGAGCACAGACAGTAGGCTACAACTAAAACACACCCTACATTCCTGTGATGTATAAACTACAATGACACGATGTCTGTAGTTAAGTTTACAGACATTTTTCCAGGCTGTTGTTTAACTGACTCCTCCTTCACCATATAACCCCTCCCCCTCTGGTCAAATCACAAACCCCTCCCTCTCCGTGCGAATGGTCTGCTCCCTGTTGTCCCTTGTTCCAACTGTCTGTGAGCTTGTTTGAACCCCATTGCAGTTCCTCAAAGCAGATGTACTACTGCTCTAAAACACACT
Source organism: Gymnocephalus cernua (assembly GCA_023631565.1). Classification (NCBI taxonomy): domain Eukaryota; kingdom Metazoa; phylum Chordata; class Actinopteri; order Perciformes; family Percidae; genus Gymnocephalus; species Gymnocephalus cernua. Next base: position 25,085,985 of record CM042427.1, on the reverse strand, counting down.
TGTGTCAGTCCTGCCAGACCATCCATACAAACCGTTCTATCACGCTCTGGAGCTGATCATACCTACCTTGCCGGCTTTAGCTACCGACTTAAACACCGCCGCCAGAAGAACGACTTAAAAAAACGGAGAACGAATGAAACTACCAGGTTGGTCAACGCAACCGAATCCGTCGACCAACCGCCACCGAAGGTGACGTATTGTAATGGAGGATTTCTTGTGCACGAAAAGAGGAGGAGTCTATTTGTAAGTGAAAGGGGAGAGCAATCGGTAGAGTCCGCAAAAGCACAACTACTCAGTTGTTGTGGCACAGCTCACTAACGGTAGTTTAACCGGTGAATGCTCAAACCGGTGGACTCATAACATCCTGACCGCAACGGGTTGTAACTTACACAACAGAGTCTGGAAGATTTCGACAGCAGCAGGAGGAGGAGACAGTCTACAGACAGACAACCCTACAGACTAAGACTGGAAATCGCGGGAACATCGCTAGGCGACGCGAAGAGTCGGTGAGTCGTGGTGCTATTGCAACTAACGTTAGCATCTATGGTTAGCATGCTAGCCAAGCAGCTCCCACTTGCCTTTTATATGTAACACCAATAGATTATATACTCATTGAAACTTGGGCTTATGAATATAAACATTTGGTCATGAATTACCAAAAAAATGTTTTGCTCTATGGGTGGTACAGTTTACAGTGAGCCATAGCTAGCTACATGTTGAGATTGTAGCGGGCGCTGGAAAGATATTAGCTTCCTAGATAATACACCAATTAAATTGTAATTGCTACAATGTTCTTTTCTTTTAACTTTACCAGTAAAATGTTTTCTTTAGAAACAGTGCAACTGGCGTCTCGCTGAAATTTTCATTTTTGTGAAAGTTGTTTCGCGAGTTTTGCAATCGCGTAAATTGCTTTAATAAAATAAAATTCTGAATTCTGATTGATATTACATTAAGGGGACTTTTTCCAATTACACAGGTTTGTGTCCTTTGTTTTTTTTATGTAAAAAATTAACTCTCTTTTTCACATGGTTGCTCTTAAATGGCGAAACTCTCCCTGCCGCTAAGCAGTGGTAACTTGGTTGAAGCTTGTACACAAATTCACACACAATTATATGAAGAAAAAGAAAACAAGTGACCTAGTTCGTTCTGTTTAGTATAAGTATAATATGCCCTCACACTACTGTCTGATAAAAGTAATCAAATTACTTTTTAATACAATTCAGTGACTCCCACTTAGCAGTGTATTTTTACGACTTTAGTGAGTAAAGTCGTAAACCCTACCAAGTCAGTGAAGCGAAGCGACTATGGTGTATTGGTGCTAAACCAGCAGCAGGCATACAGGATACTCCAGAGGTGACCGTTTGAAGGAGGGGCAAAAAGGAAGACAGATTTTGATAAGAACCCTGAGATAATTAGTATTGTGTGTAATAGAAAAATAATGTTTTAGCTTTGGCACTTTAATTATTGCCCTTGGTAGAGCTTCAATGAGGAGGTTGTGGCCTCTTTTAAAATTTCCTGTGATTTAATGCTGATTATTAGAGAGTATCCCCAAATTGAAAATCAGAAGCCTAAATAGCACGGAAAAATGGGCTAAAGTGAAGAGGAAACTGCTGCATTTCCTACATTGTGCAGTTAAACCCCCCTCTTGGCCTAAAGTGGTACAGCCCAGTAATTTTCCATGCACCACACTGTCCTAGGATGTGGGTGTGGCTTAATGTCAATGGTAATACAAGAGTTTAGCAGTTTTCCTCTTTGCCCCTTCCTGTGGGTTTTCAATAGAGAAAAAAATGCATCATTTTTGATTTAAGGTGAAGTGATGTACAGATAAGTGACCAACTAAGTGTTTGCTCTATGAACCATAAGTCAGCCACAGTTTGGAGAATTTGGCAGTCTGCATGATTAAACTGTTTCATCATATTCATGATGTTTGTAAAAAATAAATAAATAATTGGAGTCATTTCAGTCCATACAAAGTGAGCTGTTTTCAGGTTTGCTTTTAGCTTTTGCGAACATGGTAAATCCCTTTCTCTAGTTTCACCTCCCCCACTTCACCCAGTGGCAGTGCTCACGTGGTGCACTTGTAATTCATTACATGGTGTGTTTTTTTCTGCTGAGAGGAAGTACCCTTGAAAAGCTCCTCCTACATTTTTCAAAAGCTTTCCTGTGGATGTTAAAAGGTTAAATTTGTTTATCTGACCTTATCATCCAATACAACCAATGAGAATTTCCTATTGATCGCACAAATGCTGCGCCAATTTGCTGGGCTAGCTACATTGAAATTGATACTAAATGAAAATATAGGAACATTTGAGGTTCTGCTTGCCTTTTGTTTAAAAATAAGAGCACCAAATGTCCTCCGTGTGGAGAAAAAGGAGTGTATCTGTCTGGCAGTGGCACCTTTCTCAGTCCTACAGGTTTGGTGCCAAATGTAAGTCAGTGCTGTGCAGCAGGTCCACGGAAACCCTACCTATATGAGTTGTTTGACTCTGTATTATCACTTATACATGTCAGTGAATTCAACCACATGAATAAAATGCAAGTTACTGTCAAATTTGCTAACATTAGGCAGTATTTAAAAAGGGAGTATAATACATTTCATGTCAGCTGAGTTGCGTCACTGTCACATTAGATCATTTCTAGATGTTAGAGAGCAAATGGTTATCTTGCCAGATGTTCTGTAACGCTAACTTTTACTATTCAAAAATAATCTGACTCCATGGATGTAAAAATCAGCCATTTCATATTACGAATAGAGAGAGCTATGTATGCGCCAACATCTGTGAACATGTCACTGCAGGTATTACGGCTCATTCTGTAATATTATTTATTCATGAATTTCAAAGGGTGTATAAAATGCAACTTAAACAATTGATTTAGCAGTGCCCTATCAAGATGATAATTAATTAAAATCCATAATGGTGTGAATGCAAATAATACATGTTTCCATCAGCATATATGATTTAAATGGCAACCCAGTCCCTTTAGTTTTTGACCATTACAGATTTGAGCAAAAATGTACAGAATTTATTCGTTTGTCAGTAATGTAAAAAAAAGAGAAAGAAGAAAGAAAATTTCTGCTTTATTGACAAACAATGTAAATCAATTCGGGAGTGATAGCAGGTTCCAATCCTATATTTTGATGGTCCATACCTAATAACTTTTTTACACCATACCAAGTCCATAAGAACAAGTTTCAACCAGCTACAGCCGGTTTCTTTGCTTCAGGCTGTAAATGCGAGTGATAAGAAATATGATCTTGGTTCAGTCTCAAAATACCCCGTGTTTGTTATTCATAATTTATATCTTGCCATGCTGATAATTAAAAAGACTGGCTTTTTTAAATTTGGTTTGTGCATTTTACACATAGGCCATAATTAATTAGTCAGGTCGAAATACTTGTGCTTCTTTTTTAAGGGGCCCCTATTACAAATGTTATTGGTGTTAGCGTATACATGCAACACAATGAAAATTCAATTGTGTCTTTCAAATTTATTTACCTCAATAAAACGGAACTCAAACAATGTTATACTTATTTGCCACTTTAAAAGATTTAGTTTTTTCAGCATTTGTGGTTTTAGTGTGAGCTTCGTACAGGAGTAGATGTCTCACATATATGTTAAGGCTTGCACCTTCATACGCCATGTCTCCTCCCACTCCCGTTGCCTTATGTTTCAGTGTGTCTGCTTTAGTTGTTGGAGCCGACTGCCTGGATATTCAGTGCTAAGCAATCCCTTCTGCGCAATATTGCCCCATTTATCACTATTTAGCCCCTTTCAGACATTCACGTTATGCAAATGAGATGGCAATTTAACATGTCGCTCACATGTCTGAATAAGTGCCCAAGTCATGGCAGCCATCTTACTAGATTTGATCTAGTGAAATGCCGTTACATTAACGTAAAGGTCACTGCAGCGCCAGGTAAAACATACACAAAGAAACGCACATCTTGTTCGCCTTACCAAGAGCACTTTATAGATTATCACTCATCTCCTTTTTGCATAAGGGGAATACAATCTTTCATAAACCACAAAATACTGTAAGTTGAAGAGATTCTTCTCATCTTGGCTCAGCCTTTAAAAAGTGTTTTTTTTCCCTCTTGCAGTGTGAGGAAAAAAGAAGAAAATAAATCCATGTGCAACCACAGCATTTATCAGGAGACTTCCTCCTAATATTTTAAGTTTTTACTTATGCAAACTGCATGGATGATTAAATGAATATCCAGCACAATCAATGCTTTACATACAGCATTTGAGCAAATACAAATTTAACAAGCGTTACCATATTGTGATTCTATGCATGTGTGCTGTCAATCTTTATAAAATATGGGACAGATTGCTCTATAAAATAAATTATGAAATTGATGAGAAAATATATTATTTGGATTCACTGTAAGAAGACAAGAGGCGAGTGTGCCTCATGCTCACGATGGTGATTAGTTAAGACTTCAAGAACAAAATAAGATTTAAGATTAGATTTAGATTCACATTGTTGAAACAGAGCAGCTAATATTGGTAGTGAGAGCTACAAGTTAGCGGACTGCCGTCACTGCAGAGAGAGAGAGAGAGAGAGTGAGATATGCATTGTTTAGGCTACATTGTGCATGCACTTTACATGTTATTTAGGGCTGTACCGAATACCATTTTTTGAGGTTCGAAGCTTCGGTACTTATCAACAGCCACGCTTCCGCGGCAGGTCTTTCCATTTATTTGCTGCAGGCATTTAAAATAAATGGAAAGACCCGCATTTTGCCGGACTGTCTGACAAGTGACGACTGATATTACAAATATCAAATAGCCTAACTCTTATGAATTCTCTGAGTATTTCAGTCACCTGTGTGTATGAAATATTGATTTCATGTGAAGTATTGAATCAATATTGAATTGAACCCAAAGTCTCTAAATCGAACCGCGTTGTCCTTGCCAATGCCCAGCCGAGGAAAGTCTTATCTGTTATTTCCTAACTTCTGGAGAAGTAAAGGGGGTTAGCCACTAAGCAAGAGTCTGGAAGTTTAGAAAAAGCTAACAATACCGTTGTGCCATAACAACATTGGCTTCAGTGCGACCTCTTTCAGAAGCTTTGTAATCCAGCCTTGAACGGCATTGTCTTTTTGGAGATTTTGTTAAATAAATCCATAATAACTCCAACACTGAATGTCTTCTGTGATTATTTATCTATTTTCTCTGCGTTGAAAACATGTATCGTTGTTGTCCACTGTCAATCCCTTACCTTGGGTTGAGTCTTTCGACCAGTCTGTGTTCCTGACTGGGCATGTGTGATGTCATGTGATCTCAAACGCGTCATGTGAGCGAATATGGACAGAAGTGTAGACGTGATACAAAAGCTTTCTTTGATCAGGAAGTTTTGTCTTGAATTGTTTGGTCGAATTCTTTCACTGGAATGTTTGTGCAGTCTGTGTTTATTGGTCCCAAACACAAATGTACTGACTGCCCTGTCTGTGTGTGTGAAGAGGATGTGCGTTGGTCGGGTATTGCAAGCAGTGTGACTCCCCAGAGCCAAATTAAAACCTCTGCTATGGACAAAGCAGAAGCTGACTCATGAGGAAGAACGTAATAAGCTTGATCTTCATTCATTGTCTGTAACGTAAAATGCTTCCTTGTCTCTCGCTTAAAGTTACTAATCAGCTTCCAGAAGCTGGTCACACTTCAATAGGTTGATGAGCTAGACCACACAGCCCTCTGAGGGATGATGCAGCCAATTGCCCAAAGGTAGAGGAATGCAATTGTCATGTCGGAGTGGAGGGTTTGAACATGGCTTGGAGGTAGGAAGGAGCAGTTTCCTTCACTTCCCTGTAGGCTAGCACCAGTATTCAACTGGATGCGAGCTGCAACAGGGAGCCAGTGTTGTAAACAGAGATGTGAAGTCGCTTGGGAAAACTTGGGGAGGTTGAACTCCAGATTGGCTAGCCTGGTTGACACCAGACCCTTCTCAGTTGTAACTGAGAGTGGGTCTGGGGAAGGTTCATTCACAGCTCATTTCCAAATGGGCGTCACCAACAGACGCCGCTCAAATGCATCTGGGCGCAGTTGGATAGTCCTTCAACCAATCAGACCAGCGATCTGGGTGACAGCAGCGACGCTGGCATCAATGGGTTGCTGCCATGGATGTATTAAGCGGTTTGGTGGCAGTCACGTTGAATGTAAACAAAAAGTTGCTTGCCATTGCTGCGCTATCGTCATCGTGTAACTGTTGTGATTGGTGCATCGATTTGGAAAAAATGGAAATGGGCTTGAATGGGCTGTTGGCCAGGCTGACTTGCAGAGCAAATCTCAAATTTGCCGGACGTTCGTCAGGGTTTTCCCAGGCCACAGATGGGCAGCAGCAATCTGTACTTGCTGTAGGTGGTAGCTCAGGTGCCAGAAGCAGTGGGATAAGGAGGGAGTTGCAGTCATCCAGGCGAGCTCTGACCTGCACCGGGGCCACATCAGTAGAGAAGAGGAGTGAATTCTCCTGATGTTGTGCATTTGACATTTACAAGAGCGCTTGTGCCGCAATCAGTCATTTGTGATTTGGCTACACCCAGTTTGCTTTCCAAATTGGCATCACCACGATTGGTTTATGGGTGATATATGGGTCTCAGCAAGCATTCTTTTGCTCCATTTGGTTCAGATTCATTAAAAGAAAGCTGCAAGGAAAGCAGTGACGCTCAGAGCAACTTGACCGCTGTAAGATGACATAGAATGAAGTTCTGAGTAGTGGTAGTGGCAACGGTAGTATGAAGAGCAAAAGTCCACGTAGGGAGGTTGGGGTGGTGGATTTGTCAAACAAATACAGGACCTTCACCTGGGAGAAAGGTGTTCATATGAAACCAAAAGTAAACCTTGACTTTTTTTGATTACGTTAAGTTATGTAATGTTCCATATGTAATGTTCTTAACAAACGCCATGATCATATTTTAACCAAAACCAGTGCTTTCCTTAATCTAAACCTAACCAAGTAGCTGTGTTGCCTAAACTAACTACAGCCAACTAAGTAATGTTAATGTTGAATTCACAAAGGGTCTCCCAGAATGCTAAAGGAATACGCCATCATTTGTTGAAATAGGGCTTATCACGGTCTCCTCTAGATGTAGATAGGTGGGCAAACGCATTTTTTGTCTCAGTGCATGCATTGTCTCAGTCCAGCGGAGCCACTGCTAGCTTAACTTAGCATAGTGAATGAAGCACGGATGATTCACGTAGTGAATCCAATAAGCACTGGTACTTGGCACAGAGATCACACAGCTGTTACGGCCGAGGCTCTGACCCAAAACACAGAAAATTACAGGCAGACACAGTGGGCGAAGCACGAGGAAATACGAGGCAAGTACTGACATGAACAAACAAGGTAGCTATCACACTCGGAGACAAGTTACCACATTGGTAGTTGTAAGGATCTGGCGCCGAAGATGAGTTCCGCCCGGGTGTAAATACTGCAGCAGTCGTTAGTTGAATCAACTACAGCTGTGCAGGCAGGTAGATCGCCTGGCCACGCCCCTTGACCTACTTTCAGGCCGCGCCAGCAACACACAGGACGGGAGAGAATAGCTGCCCCCATAACAGCAGCACCTGAACCCCCCCAACTTCCGTCAACATACCGGCGTGAATAGCTGGCTATTTTTCCTACAGTAGACAGTGAATGGCGATGAACATTGCAGATTTGTGAGAGACGAAGAGGATGACTTCTCAGATAGTCAAGACCCAGAAGCATACCTCTATGAACCAGAGTTTTCAGAAGAGGAGCTGCGTGCTTTAGGAATAAAACAACAGGAGGAGGAGGAGGTTGTGATCGCTCAACAGCCCGAGGACATGAGGATGAAAGTCAACACGATCTGGTAGTGTGAGTGTGTGGGAATATGCCAACATATGCCGAGTGTCTGTGATGTGGCGAGTGGGACAAGGTACCGGCGGACCGGGCTCAACGTGTCGGATCAAGATGAGCGTGCTGCCCGCAGTTGTGTCACAGCTACCGAGGATTTCTCGGCGTTGATCCATCCTGCAGTCCTCGACTTTTTTTTCCGGTGCAATAAAGTCAACTGGGAGAAACGCCGAATGGCCCCAATAAACAGCTGTCCACAGAGTAAGTGATTGCTATAAACATGACGCATGGTTATTTTACGGGATAGATCGACCCATGTTAGACCTGTACTCACACAGAGGTGATGTGTGATCTCTGCGCGAAGTAGCAGTGCTTCGGCTGTAGCGTACTTCCACCCAATATAGTCCCAAATCAATATATGCCTAGGAAATCGTCTAGTCTTCTTTTGCATTGCTATTTATACTCGTGAATACGCAGGCCACAAGAAGTAATTAGGTTGTTTTTTGTTGTTGTTGGCTCACTTTTACTCACGACATGCTAACTGGCAACAAAGGATTCCATTCAATACGCTAAGCTAAGCTAGCAGCGGCGCCGGACTGAGACAATGCATGCACTGAGACAAAAAATGCGTTTGCCAACCTATCTACGTCTAGAGGAGACCGTGATAAGCCCTATTTCAACAAACGGTGGTGTATTCCTTTAAAAAGTTATGTCAAGGGGTCCTGACACATGACCATTATTATGTGTGCTAATTTCAGACCCTGGATGAGTGCTTCCATCTAAGCATAAGATAGGCATAATGAGAAAAATAGCTAGGCATCGTCAGCATAGCATTGAGAAGAGAAGCTCCAATGGGGAATTTACAGTAGTAAAACATAACTTGTGGAACCAGCAGCTCATTTTCAATTTGCAACTCTGTTGCCACATAATAATACTGTCTCACACTGGTTTTTATTTTCCATGCCAAGCAACCAACATAAGCTACCAAGTTAGCTAACTACTAACAAAGTCAGAAACACGCCCCCTGACCTCGGATTTCTGAGCTTGGAACTCTGATAACCTTGCAGTACACCAAGTTCAAAATCCAACATGGGTGCTCCGTGCATCAGTTGCAAGTTGTGAAAGCTGTAGTAATATACAGTTATTAGCACTTCTGTCCTATTTGTGTCTCACTAAATCATACACACAGTCCTGTCCAACTTCTATCTGTGGACATGTTGCTACACTATTTGAATGCACAAAAACGGCGTAATGCGTTGTTAACAATGGATAACATGGCTAGAGCTATCCCCACAATGACTTGTAAATGGAGCACATTAAACTCGGGTGTGACGTCATTACCTTCATTACTTCCGAATTCCCAGGTAAATGGAACGTACTATTAAACCACTATGAAATAAAACTCTCTGCTCCGAAAAACTTTCTTAAAGATACATTTAAAATAAGATACGAAAAAAAGAAAAAGAAATACAGTAATACTAATTCAAGTATTTGGATAAGTTTGGTAAAGCTAGCGTGATATAGGTGTAATGTAACAAAGGTCACAAATGTAACTAAAGGTCACACTAAAGTTGTTTTATAAATATCTAGAATTTATTAAACACATTTTTTAAAATTATTATTGTTGTTATTATGTAGAACATGGCAGTCCCAAAATACACAGAGATGTAAAATAATGATAGGATTGAGCATTGCAGCTTAAATACAAAATACAAAAATATGTTGCCCCTTGCGGATCAAATGACATCAAAAACCTCAAGAGAACAAACCAGCAGGGAGAAAAGCAGCAGTATTTTTAACTGAATAGTAACACGGTACAGTCATAAGCAGTTAAAGTAAGCCATGTTCATGATAAATGGGACTCTTTCTGCTTTAACTGCATACAGCAGTAGCAGCCATTTTGTGCTGTAGCATTCACTGCAAGCAATCTGTCACAGGAAAAGGAGTGGGGGAGGGGAAAGTGTCGAGTAGCTAGCTTAAGTAATTCAAATCATTATGCTGAGGAAATGTTAGCTGTTTGTTATGCCAGTTTTTCACAGAAAACAATTTTTTTTTCATAGCTACTTTCTGCTCATTCCCAAATGTGTATTATTGGCAGAGAGGAAAAAACAGCTTATAGCATTGCATTTATCCTTCCTGATAACATCCATGATTTTTGCCTTGATTTTCATGTAGAAAAACTTGCGAGAAATGTGCCATATTTAGACATAGTAAAGATGAGTTGTTGCTACAGAGACAGAAATAACATTTGATGGAGTAGCTTAAGGAGAATGAGCTGCGCTTTCAGTGGCAGGGTTTTCTACCAATTTAGAACTAGAATTCACTAAGATTGTTTTTCTGTTCAACATAGGCAAATTTAGTTTTGAACTTCTAACCACAACGTTTGAATTGTTTAGGGAGCTTTTAATTTGTCATTCACCTCTCTAGCTCCCTCCGTTGTTTGTGAGAACACCCTTTTTGCTGCAATGGTTTAGTCCATGCTTGGCTGTAAAACCCCAGACCGGAGCTGACGGCTGGGGTGGGGGAGGGGTGTTGGCGCTCTGTGTAAGGCTGTGGACTGGAAGCTCTGACTATGTGGTGCTAGCTAAAGCTTATGCGATCTGATTTAAACTGTAGATACTGTCTTTAGGTTAATAGAATGTTACCAGAAACAAAGAGGGCACGACAGATCTGACAGATCAGATATGCAGATATTTTAGTTCTGCAATTAACCAAAAGTATTATTATTATTATTATTATTATTATTATTATTACTATGTCTTCAGGGAACCTAGGTCACTCTTATTTTGCACTTCAATCAACATTCATTGGTTTTTTTTGTAGCCATGACAGGAGCCTCCCTCAGCAGCGCATGGCTAAAGAATAATCACCATGTGCTTGCTTGATTCTGAAACTCCTGGTTTTGCCCACCCCTCCCTTTTTTTCTTCCCTCGTTTCCTTCTGCCCAGCTCCTGCTAGTCTCCACTTATTCAGAAGAAAAGAAAAAACCCCAAACAATCACGCGTACGATCTTTGGGCAATGGTAGGCTAAGAAGCAGTGCTTTTACACTATTGCTAAACAGGTTAACCCTGTTTTTGGAATACTATTCCTTTGACAGTAAAATGTTGGCATGTTTGAACTGTTTTCCCTTACGTTCCAGTTTACATTTCTCTACTTAAACCACTATTAGATTTCACAGAATCTAACAGTGGCCTACAGTAAAGGCAACTGATTAACCCATAGCTGCAATGATTGATTGGTGCGTCTTTTATTGGAATCAAAATTCTGAATATGTAGAAGAAAATAATATTTTAAGCTAGTTTACCATTTGAAGAAAAAATGCCCACCTTGAATGGATGGAGAACAAGATACAAATAAACATACATGAAGCAATATCACCGGAAAGATCAATCATCAGCTACTGCTTAGAATAACTGAAGTCCTGGCCCATCTGGATTCCTGCTTGTTGTTATATCATTAAGATACGACAACCGCACTGTATATATCTATTTAATACAATGTTCCGAATAGGAAATACAAACAACATTTTATCGGCTTACACGGCAAGTGAATGTGGTGATGTATGAGTTGCTTCAGCTCTGTGCTTAACAGTTCAAATAGATTGAAGCCTATATTTGTGTAACAACCTCATAAGCAGGCTACCTGCTTTAATAGAATAGTGTGACATTTGCTTTTGTTTCATATAGCAAAATATTCTAGTAGGTCCATTTAACTGGAAAAAAATGTCTTGGTGAAAATTATGCACATAAGAATTACTTTTAGTGACGTGGATGTTGTGCTACATATAGCAGGCTCTAAGGGCTCTTTGTGGCTTCGCACAGCAGACCAGGTGGCCATTTTGAGTTTCAGTGAATCCAGATGCAGGCAGTGAGGGTGGGGGAGGGGAAGACTGCGCACTGTGCGCAGTAATGTTGGAATGCAGGCTCAGCTCTCACTGGCTGACAGCGTTTTTTCCACTCAGTATTTAGCCTCAATATGTCTGATATTAGATAACTGTTTTTTTCTTTTCTTTTAAATTAAGACCAACAGCATCCTCTGTGACTGATAGTTGGAGACAGCCAGGTTGTTTGGCATATTGGTTGTAGCACAAACTGCAGCCGGAAGTTGAAAAAGCATTATTTTATCACCCAGTTAACTAGACCTAGGATCACAAAACATTTAGCGGTACAGCTCTAACTTGTGAGGTGAAAAAAAGAGAACTTATTAGTTTTGTTAACTCTTTAGTCATAGCTTAGTGTGTTACTGAACAGTGAGTGCAAGACACGTCCGGGCTCTTTGCAACAACAGTGAAACTCTAAACCAGGATTTAGAGGTGATCACAATGACCTGTAGAAATAGCATTACTTAAAATCATTAAATCACATTTGCTGTTTTAGAAGTAAGTTTTTATTCTGTTTTCCCTCAAGATGCATGTACGAGTATGGAGATTTCTGCAGTACTGTACTTTTGGTTTAGTAGGCGGGGTTTGTCATAGGATCTGATCAAGCCTGTGCTCAGCATGCTGCTCGCAGCAGCGCTGGTGGCCATTTTGTATTTCTGCAGTAGCAGAAAGGGGGGCTGGTAAAATAACGCACAGAGAGGTTATATTGACTTCCCCAAAAGGGCTTTTGATGAAAATAGGTGATTTGCAAAGTTCATTGTAATTACTTTGTTCTTCAACGATACATTTATCTGTTTTGAGTCTCAAAGACAAATCAGGAATTTACATTAAATAAACTATTTTGTGAAAATTCCACTGGTGAAAACTTCAATAACAGGAGAAATAATGCACAAAGTTAGTTTTTCAGTTTTTAGGTGGGTGTTCTTTGTTCCTCTTGAGTGAAGAACCACCCCTGTGTTGGAATGGTTCAGTCTGTTTAACAGCAGCCCTCTCTGCGGTAGGAGAGGCTGGGCGGATAGATAGAGGCTTAGTGTGTCAAGCTGTGCTCTAATTTCTTGCTGTGCGCAGCTAGCATGGGACTGTGTGGCTAAAAAGCGATCTTTCTTGCTTGCGTAGTAGTGTTATATTCAATGAAAAGTGTTTTGGCTTATATGGACTTGTTTTGAGGAATTGGATAAAAAACATATCAGCTAAAAACAAGTGGTAGTGTTTCACTTTTTGTGTGAAAACCAGAGAAAATAAAACTCCTTGCCCTTACTTAGCATACCTGTAACTGTACTTTGACTGTTCGATTACTTGAATACTTTATCCCTTTATCTTTTCTGTTTTGAATGCCCCCCCCCCCACTCCCCCCCCCATCAGAATGGTTCAGTCCATGTTTGACTTGGAGAGGCTGAGAGAAAAAGAGTGTGTGTGTGTGTGTGTGTGTGAGAGAGCGATGGGGGAGGGTGGGTGCAGCTGCCTCTAGGCTCTAGGCTGAGTGTGCTGTGGGTGTGCAATTTAGCGCTGGCTGTGCGTCGCTAGCTAGTCTCTGACTAAAGGGCATGTTGTGCTGCTGTGTCATGTAAAAGTGGCTTTATTTGTTTTGTATGTGTTTTACTGGTTATGGTTTGTTCTCACGTAAAACAATGGGGTTTGCTACTATTTGTTTTTTTATTGTTACGACAGATAGGCCTAATAGTAATAGCAAGAGACATTAATGGAAGAACTAGAAGCTAGGATGTGTAGCGGGATAGTTGTGGAGGATGAAGGAGGATGTGGTTCTGTTTTAACAAATTAGAACATTAAAGCAAACTGTAAAACCATCAATGCCACTGATTTTGTTCAGTTATTAAATGGAAGCTGCTGAGATACAGTGGCTTACCTCACCATTGGAAAAAGCCACCACAGGCAGAATGAGATCTTATTAGTGTTTCCAGTGTTTAAAATAAATGAGTTTAACTAGTTATAGTTAGCTAGTGTTTCAGTATATGGTAACTGTCAAATGTATTCTATCAAGGCCTGATAACTGAGCTTTTGTCAGACAAAACATGTACTAATATTATTTAGCCTCCCTTATTAGGTTTTCTAATTGTAATTCTGCAGTTTCACTAACAGCAGAATCTTAGCCTTTAGCAAGATAGCTGATGTGTGAGATCAAAGCTAAGCGGCTGCGAGTGCTCAGTTTATTGCACATAGTACCCCGAGTGACCATGTCATATGTATGCAGTTCAGACAAGATCTGAGATTCAGATGCTAGGGGAGGCAATACACATTTCACTGAAAGAGTTTATTAACAGTTATGTCAGGGTTTTCTGATTTTGTCTTTTTGTTTGACACGTTGAATATAAACTATTTTGAGCACCAGAGGCCATCTTAAAACAATGACATGCAAATTATGTTTTTACATTTCAACCCAGGAGGTGTGTAACACTCAACAAACACAGGATGACAATAAAGGTCTCCTTACTGCACTCCTGTAGTATTTTTGTATTGTAATGTATCATTAACCTTTCTTTGCCTATGAGGCTATTTTAGAAAGGAGAGTCCCCTCTGCCCTTTGTCAGAATGGTTTAGTCCGTGCTGCCTGTAGATTTCCATACTGTGGACGAGTTTGTGCTAGAGTTGGGGGATGGGTGTTGCTAAGCAACGGTCTGTGCAGTGTACTTCCCCTCTGTCTGTGCGCTGCTAGCTAGGGTTGGTATTGATAATCACCACGCTGTACTTTCAAATGTTGTTGACACAAGATTTGATTTGTATGTATTTGTGGTACCTGGCAAATATATCATGCACTTTAATAGGTGTCATCAGAAAGAACAAATACTTTTTTCACTTTTTGTGTTTTATATTATGCATTATGGCAGTTAGGAGCTTTGACATTTCTTTCCCTTATTAAAGGGTTTAATAATATTTTTTTATAGACTAATGTAGGCCAAACATCCATTATAGTGCATACCCCCGCAAAGAACAAGATGGTCTAGTCCTAAGTGAGCCCCTCCTCTTTTCTTTTATGTTCTCCTGCTGGCCTCTCAGCCTGCTCCCACAATCAAATCAACAAATGCGTGGAAGGTCTCAATCCCACACATCCTGCTAAAGGTTGACATTTCTTTGTTTTTAAAGCATGTTTAACATGTCTCTCTGTCATTTAAATCTAACTAAGTTTAGTTCTAACTCAGTTTTTGTCATTGCAGCTTCACACTTTTCTCAAGGTTAGCTTTCGATTGTAGCTTGTAGAGGGTGCTATGCTAGTTGAAGAAGGTAGAATTTGGGCTTGCTGTTTGTTTGTTGTGTTTTTTTTTCTTCTTCCAGAAACATTAATTTCAGATATTATTTATGTCAGGGAGTTTGCTGTACATTTTCACTATTGTAGCTGACATCAGTAGACATTTTGTTACCTGCAACCATAGAAATAGAATGAGAGTAGAACTGTTTGCCGTGGTCATTTGACTAGTTCAAGCGAAAATGGGGATTGTTGTTATGGTGACAATACACATCAGAAGTAAATTCAGCCATCCTCAATTCTGCTCTAGCAGCAAGGCAACGGACATACTGCACACAAGATGCCTCTCCAGGCGTCGTACTACTTCACTGCTCGTTTGTCGCTAAACTTCACCTCAGAGTACATCTGCGACTTGCTGCAAGTCGGGTTTATACGGAAGTTAAGATGCTGAACTTAGCCCGCTACATTAGTCGCAGTTCTTTGCAGTGGCAACGGTACACATTAAAATTGCCGCCACTCTGACCATCCTGCTATATTGATTTGAATGGGAATATCCCTTCTACTCTCATTTTATTTCTATGCCTGCAACACTGCGTGACACCAGTAGCATGCATGCTTTTAAACATTGTTTGTTTCTGGTCGCCCTGACATCTTTGGGCTCAGTACCGGAAGCTGTTTACTTGAGTCATGTATGTTCTGTGTCCTTACACACAAGTGACTGTACATGTATGCATTTGTAGCACTGTCAACACATTTGGAGTTGTGCGATATTTTGTCTGTATGTGAATATCACGAATATCCCACAGGTGTGAAACATCTTCATCGCTAACGATCATTACGGTGGCCAACCCACAAGATCACATCCCCGACGCAAGCTAATTGGAAAAGCATGTGTACAGTTTTCAAACAACAACAACAACATGTTAGTCATAGTGCAAACAAAACCAAAATACTGCTTAACATGTTTTATGTCTAAAGGGGCCCTACTTTCTCTGGTTGCTGACGCACACTGTCCAAGTGGATACTATCATTGCACTAATTGCTGTGTATTTGTCCATGCTGCACTGTGGATCACTCACATACAGTTTTGTGTGTTGAGGAATAGGTTGCACTGTTTTAATAGAGCATAATGATGTATTTTTGAAAGCTGGTGTAGCCCGAGCACAGCGGGATACGATAAACAAAGGTTTGGAAATGGGTTGGTAGCTACGTGTCGGATAATGATCCAAAGAAAAAGTGCTTTCATTTGTACCAGTCTAGTTTGTCCACCAGGGATATACCTAGGAATGACTGGTACCAGGGATGAATTATACGCCATTTAAAACTTATTCTAAGTATCTATGTAAGTCTGGATTCTGTTCTTGGGAGGCCAACATATTTGGCAAGTTGCACATGGATGTCCATGTACAGAATTTCAACCAGAAGTGACTTGTACTTTGGTTTGTGATCAACTTTCCCATTGTTTTTAAAACGGCTTGAATCATGTTGGGCAAGATTTGATAAGCACAATATCATACTGCTGATCTATGGTATGCATCTTCCACATTTGAACCAATAATGTGATACTTTGTCCTGAAAGAGAAAGCGAAGTAGGAATGCCAAGTTTTTTTTGTTTGCTTGGCAACACAGACACTTAAACTTCAGTCATCTGCTGCAGGACTGACTCCCTAGTCAGCCCTGTTCTCCAATTATTTGGAGTTAGTTGCATGTCTAGTTTGGCAGAGTTACTGCAACTTTGTGACATTTGTCCCGCAACTCACCGGCTAGTCAACTGGTGTTGAAACAGTAGGTTGTAAAGATAAAGTTCTGAAACGACAGCATGCACCGATGTTGCAACTTGAAAGAAAATCAGTTGTCAAACCCAGACAAAGACGATGGATGATCTCTCCCTGTCTTCTGTTGTTTATGCCTGCAGCGTCGCATGCGGTACAAGTGAAAAAATCCTAATGCATTGTAGCCTAGTTATCAAAGACATAACGCAATCTAGTCAAAAAGTAATTTAAAGATTTGAAAATGACTTATTAAAATGAGCTGGCAGTTGTGTAAGCCGTGTCTTCTATGTATTGACATCAGAGCGCGTTCGATTGTTGGCTCTAAACACACGCAATCATGCGAGACACAAATTTGACAGAAGATGCATGATTTAAAAAAAAAGAGAGAGAGACAGAGACATAATGAAAGTCTACTTAATGTTTGGTGTTCGGCAGTCAGTGGATGGTATTAAAACAATATAAACAAGCGTTCCTTGCCTGAAACAGCGTTATGGAGTGTTACCTCAGATTGGTTTGTCTGGGCTAGTAATACAATTTGGAAATTAATATTCCTATGAGTTTATCTAGCTTTAAGCACAAGTCCGAATCAAGTGTTTTTTTAAAAATGATGTAGCTTTTTGATGACCTAACTTGCTGTGCGCAGTATAAGCCACGCCCAGCCTGTCCATACTTATCTGAGACGTGTTACGGTTGTTTTCTGCATTTCTCCGAATCAGGTTCAGCAGTGCACTCACTGACGCAGCTGCAGATAGCCCTATTTGTAAATATTGGCTTTCTGTAAGCTTGAAAAAAGAATGAGTTCTTATACTCACCACAGTGCTTTCATAGTTATAATAATGTTTAACTTTGGCTTAGGTAACATTTTTGTTTAATAAAGTGAAATTTATATATTCTAGATTTTGTTTACTTAGCCAACTTTCTGAAGCATCAGGCTGAATCAAAAATTGTTATTAAGCAGGATGGTGCTGCAACCTGATATCTCTGATAGAGAATCCAGTTCAGCTAGCTACTGAGAGCTCAGTCTGGCAGCAAAAAGCAGAGCTGACGGCCATTTTGAGTTTCTGCACTGAATCCAGGCGCAGTAAATGAGGCCGTAGGATGGGGGAGGGGGATATTGTTCTCTGCGCAGTGTGCAATAAGATTGGAATGTGTACCAAGTGTACCAGTAACCATGCTCACAACTTACATCGCTCTTTATTTATTTGTTATTTGTTTATGCTGAGTTTTTGCATGCTGCTTTTCTCGGTTAAATTGAATGCTGAAATGTCTTCTCTTAGTGCTGTGAAGCATGTGTGTAGCAGTAGTACAGACTTCTCTGGAGTGGATGCCGTACCTCAATTTAGATGGCTAACAACAAAAAACAAACCATGGGGTAAAAAAATGGCAAAAAAGAGAAAAATACCCGAATACAACATCATGGAGCAAACGGATAGTAACTTAACTAATGTGCAAATAATATAAGCCATAGAACTGTTTTGAATCTTTTTTTTACTTCACCTTTTTGTGTGATTTGTTTGCTTGTCACGTCTTTGAATGGTTTCTTATTAGCTTAGCTTATTAGTCAGCAGATCATTTTTTTTGGACATCAATTTGTTTGTCCTAATCCTGAATAAGAATGGGCGTCAACGGTTTTAATTTTTGTATAAAATATCCAAAGTAAAAGCATGTTTGAATTCGTTTGCCAAAATGAACAAAAAGTTGTCTGAAACAAAATAAACATTTCAAAAAACCTTTTTGTCACAACAAACATGTTATGACATTGAGATGTATCAACATTCTCAGGAATCATATCATCGTCCGATAGACTAGCATTTTGTGTCCAGATAGGTGGTCAATCAATTCTTAATAAATGCGGATATACTTCATTGTCATCAACATAATTGTACTTCCAGTTTGATGAAATTCATAGCGATCCTTCAAATAAATATCTTCTTTTGAAGCCAAGGGCTCAGTTACAGCTCAAGGGATGGGAGACTGCTTAATTCAGATGAGCTAAATTTAGCTTTAATTTGCATGGTCTGTGGATTTCATACGTAGTTGATGTTATCTTCCTAGTTTGAAGCAATCACATAAAATATATACTAAAATAAATCCATTCTTTTCCCCTCAGGTTGTCGAAGAATTCCGTGGTAAATCCATGACCAGGAACCTTTCTGGTTGAAGGTGAGTTTTTCATAGATAATTTAATTAGTGTGTGTGCGCCGCAGGTTCTTTAATATCACAGAACATTTCTTGTTTGCTACTACTTGTAAATGAGAATTTTACTGCAGCACACAGCTTAAATGCATTTCTAATTTTGTTTTGAGTACCATAAAAGGAGGTTTAAATCATCACATGTTTGCACATAAAATGAATATACATCAAATGAATACAGATACAATATGACAACTAGCCTCAACACTACAATGTGTGCAACAATCAGAACTCTGTACGGAAAATCCTTCAGGTTTTTTTTTTTTTTTTTTTTTTGCATAACCTCTTTACTGCTGCCAACACATCCTCGATTTGGCCGTTCTGATTCGCTGAGAATTGAACCAATAGGAACGTGGGGGGATGGGAGTAAGGTTGGGTTGCTGCTGTTAACTTCAATGTCATTTCTGTTCTCTGGATCGGAGATTAGGTAAACATGAAATCCATAGGTTAATCAGAAAAATATGGAAAGGGGAAATTTGTCAGAGCAGTTAAAGCTTTTCAGACTCACGTCAAAAAAGCCTTTCTGGCTTACTGAGTTGCTCTTTGGCTGTTGTCACTGTAGGACAGATACAGCAATGTGTAATCAGGCAGTAGGGATCTGTCTGATTTTGGCCTGGATGACTGATTCAAATTTTGGTAAAGAAAACGGGCTGTTGGGGAACCGGCCTCTTTGGTATGTAGATCTCTGTGAAAGAAGAACCCTCTAGAAAAGAACAAACAAGAAAGCCATAGGGCTCTACAGTGACCTCTAGTGTTTGCTCTGAAACTCTGCAGCCATTTCTTTACTATGCAGTGCGTAAAGTCCAGGGCAGGTTCATAAGCGGAAGAGACTGTGCTGCTTACCCTTGCAGCTATCACTAGGGTTTTGTAGATCTTTCCCAGATTCATCATGCCCTTTGATAGCATTTAATCTATCTTTGTCACTCCACAGGCAGCAATGGAAGTTGTTGTGACAGAGGAGAAGAAGAAGATTTTCCGTGCTAGGAAAACCATGAAGATCAGTGATCGACAGCAACTGGAGAGTCTGCACAGCACTTTGTTGACAGCAGCTCCAGGTATGACCGACGCATCTCCGCCACCTCTAATGAACGGCACGCACAAAGAGGATGGACTGAAAGCAGGGGACAAAGAGCAAAACATCTCGGACTCCAACTCACCCCGAGCTACATCCCCTGCCTCTCCTGCTCCTTTCCTGTCCCTCAATCTGTCCCCTTCGCCGGCGTCTTCACTAAGTCCAAAATCAAAGGAGGAAACTCCTGCTTCTCCCACATCACCATTCCACTCTCTAAACTTTGAACTGAAAAAGATGGAGGAGGATGAGGAGGAGGAGAAGGAGGAGAAGGAAGGTTCGTCATCATCCTCATCGAAAGTGTCCGTTACACCAGCGTCAACCGAATCCAAGGAAACCCAGGAAAAAGACACCGAGGTGACCCCAGAGATGGAAAAGAAAAAGGTAAATGCTTGTTGTTCTCATGTGGCTTTATACTTGATTTGTTCAATCATGTTGAAGTGTGGATAGGTTGAGAGTCCAAAAACCTTTTAATTAATCAAGGGTTATTTGGGCTCTTCCTCAGGAGGACCAGACTACAACAGAGGACCCAGCTGCGGATTTGTTGAAGGATTCTGTGAATGGTTTGGCTCCACGTTCGCCTGTACCACCTCCAGTATCTGACTGCACAGAACCTATGGATACAGATAGTGACACTACAAAAGCCGAGGACCTCGGGGCCTCCACAGCCAAAATAAAAGACGAAAAGACTTCTTGCCCCAAATCTACCTCTTCTGATTCCTCTCTTCCTTGTCCTTCGTCATCTCATCCAGCTTCCTCTTCTAAAGATCCAAAACAAGAAAAGGAAATCAAAGAGGACATAAATGACAAGGAGGATAAAAAAGAGGGTGTGAAGAAAGGATCAACAAATGAGGAAAAGATTGAGGGGGTAGTAAAAGTAGAGACCAAAAAGGAAAAAACTGAAGTTGGACAAACAAAAAAGCCATCTCGGCCATCTTCCACCCCACCATCTAATACAGGTATGAGAGAGTTGGCGTTGTGCCAGAAAGCTTCAAGATAGTTGTTCCACATTGATAAAAGTTCAATAGAAATCCAAAGGAAAGTAACCAAATGCAGTAAAATGAGATATGTCATTCAATATTTTATTCATGCGGAGCTTTATGTTCTTGTTCTCTAGTTAAACCAAATGTAGACCCCAAATGGAAGACTATGGTTCAAGTTAGAAAAAGACCCGTAGACATTTGTAATTGTAGGCTGAATGATCATTTAAATTGATATTCAAACGTCTTTTGTTAGATCCTCCTTGCCTGGCAATACTCTTGACCTTTAAACTCCATGCACACACACTGTCTAAAAGGCTTTCTGTCTTAAGATTTGGAGTCTCCGAACCCAAACCGAGGTGATGTGACGGTGATGTCACCTGACTGACTTTGTCAGACTTGACACAGCTGTTTCCACAAGCGGGGCTGTACTCCCTGTGTCTTCTAAATTGATTTTGAAAATTAAAATCCAGCTTCACTTTAAGATTCAATTACGGAAGTCTGTAAGTTTAATAAATCATTAAAAACACTTCCATGTTTTATTAAATGGCAAGTATTATGCAGTGCAAGACAAGGTAGACGTAAGCCAGAAAATGTACCTTGATCTTCAAAAAAGGATCTCGTAATTATCTCGATAATGTCGCGTTTTATGGTTAATACAGGCCAGACCATCCCAAGGCACTAGAACTTGTAAGGCTGAATTAGAGTTTCAATTCCTTTTTAAAGTAAAATGTATGCATTTAATGTGTTTTTAATATTGATACAAATGGCATTCTAGCTAAGAAGTAGGTTTTTGGGAACTTTTTAAATTTGAGTTATACGTTCAGTGTAAAGCAGAATGTACTAGTTTAAACAAAAATTGTATTTTAATTACATCATTGCTGCCATAAAAAAAAAAAAAAAAAAGCATTCTGTACAATTGGAAATTACCATTCTTAGTCAGAGATTGTTAAACCTTTGGGGGTAATGCAAAGGATCACCACAAACAGATCTTGTTTATTCTCATGTTTATTTCGCAGCGCCAGAGTTTCTGATAGAGGCCCAATTTATCAACTTTAAACATAAACATTTAGTTAGACACAGGAAACCCTTAAAAGCTATTGGTGTGCACGTTCTGTTTCATCCTGCTTCAACAGAGTGACTGAGACTGACCTAAAACAGAATAGTGCCAGAAAACATATGCATAAAAGATTTAGGGCAATGAATGGCACACATTGGGTTCTAGTCAGTGTTTGTCTTTGTTTCTCAAGTAGTGCAAGAGGAGAAGGGCTCCACTTCGGGACTGAAGCGCACTTTATCAGAGGGTTCCGAAAAAGATTGCCACAGCGTTAAAAGGGAGGGGAAGAGGCCCAAGGTGGAGCGTGAGGAGTTGGAGGCACAACTGGAACTCAAATTTACTGCAAAAGCTGGCGCTCACCATAAACTTGAAAAGGTCTGTTTGCAACTATCCTGCAGCACAGAATATTTTCCCAAAGTCTAAGCCAACTGAACGCTGCTTTGATGCCAATGGCTATTTCATTACTTAATCTTGCCTTTTTACCCCCTTTCTCTGATATTCTTTCTCAGATTGTGCAACAGCTACTAGAGGAACGGTTGAGGGTCTTGGAGTTGACCACCTTTGACAAACATTTCCAAGAGCTGAAGGACAGAATAGACAAGATTGACTGTGCCACTAAACACCAAACCGCCATTACCACACTCCAAGTAAGTAGACGGTAACATTGTAATGTAAAGTACATTTTCGTATAGAAGAACACATGCAGCATTGTAAAGGCCTCTTTACAGTCGCCATTCCCGACCTGTCGCGCGACAATGTGACGTCAAAATGACGTAGATCTGGACCAGAGGTCGCGCACCACTCACTTTCTTTTTCAGCGACGCATGACAAAGCGGAAACTGCATTCTGACTGGTACCGGATGTCAGGAGAGTGACTGCAAGTCTCTCTTGTTAACTTATGTTATTTTATGGTGAATGAAAGGCTTGATCCGACAAAGTAGGTCATTGAATCGTCGTGCAGACATTCTGAAGTATTCAAAGTGCTTCTCTTCGTCTATCATCCTCATTTGTTTCACGAGGATATTGAACTCACCATATTTATGTCCTCCGTTAGTCAAAGGACGGACATTCCACCTTCTTTTTTTTTTGTGTCTTTGCAAGCAGGCTCAAAAGCAGCTGTTCTTCCTCATCCATTGACTCCAATATCATCTTAGCCACTGTTGACATTGATGTCAATGCTAGTTCTGCTATTTACCTTTTTCTTCTTCTAGTCCGTAGAAATAGCAAAGTCGGTAGCCTTTCCTCAGTTGCGACACCTCTGTTCAGGAGAAGACTGCAACTAGCGTTGCGACCACCATGCTCGAATATAAATAGTTACAGTGCTCCCATGATGTCACACTGTTGCGCGACAGGTCGGGTGATTAAGATGCTCTTTTGCCGATTAGTACTATGTAGTTACGGAGCTGCTAAAATTCACTCCCCACAGTTAGCAAGGCCCACATATAAAGTCCCTCTCTCTACCGTTTGTTTAGGCCAAGATAAGTCGACTAACAAAAAAGTTTGGAGAGGCCAATCAGGCGTCGGAGAACAAAAGGAAACAGGAGGTAAGAAATGGTTTTCCTTTTGTTACATGCTAAAATCTTTGTACCTGGAATTCAAGTGATTGTGACTGAAAATGTTCTGACGGCATGCTGTCTGATTTCCGCAGGCGCTTGCTGCTGCTGCTGCTGCTGCCGCTGCCGCTACTGCTGCTGCTGCTGCTGCCGCTGCTGCCAAGACTGCAGCTGTTGCAAACAACCCTCAAGTTCAACGGTACGTGTGTCAGTGCCCCTCTGTCAACCATACTATATATGTTAATTTGTGAATTTAGTAATAAGGTTCTTGGGTTTTGGAAGTGATTTCTTATCACCTCACTGTAAGCTCACATGCTCAAATATATGTCTAAGTTAAAATTCACAGCATTAATGTATTAAAACATGTTATCATACAGCAGTCTGTTCACTTTGGTATTTTTTTGTGACTATAATTTGGCTCTTGTATGAACGTGACAATACCGGACTGAAGCCAGTACTACACACGGAGCCGGTTACAGCGTGAATAGTTGACATTGTCCCGGGTTGCTATCTGTAGTCACTAGAGACTGAATTTAAAACTAATGGACAGAATAAAGAATCCCTGCATCCTCCAAATCCATACCGTTTTGGAAATCAAGATTCCATGTCCCTTGTACTTCCAAATAGTTCTAAAGACTGGTTTGGAATAAACAAACGCGTCTCGGTCTGTGTTTTGCACCTGCAAAGTAACCCTGCGTGGGTCCAGGTCCAGAGTCTTGTGACGTTCTACAATGTGAAGCCTGAGCGTTTCCTCAGGCAGTGCAGAGTGTAGTTAAAACTGCACCTCTCCTCCCAACAGCGTGCTCCGTCGGCAGACAGTAGTGCCGCAGCCTGAGGTGCCCAGGGAGGGAGTGGCGCCCTCTGTTGGTAAAACTGCTGTACTGTCTGTCATGAAGGCGAAGGAAGAAGAGGAAATGAAGGAGGAAGAGGACAAAGTTATGTCAGGTCATATTGCCATGGCAAAAAAGCTGACAGAATACAATGAAGGAAAATGCAGAGCAGACATTAAACTCCGCACAATCACTTCCCACTTGGAGAAAGTGCTGTTCCACAACTGCAAGAGAAGCTCAGGGAAACCCAGACCTGACCGCTACGCATCTTATGTATTCCGCTACCTAGTCCCATACAACGTCTACTGTGACTGGGTCGCAAAGGTCAATTATGTTGGATTATTGGGAAAGGAGGCACTGCCCGTGAACTTGAGGAGGACAATGAGGATGTACATTGAGCATCGATTCCCTGTACTATCTTGTGACAGCTGGAGGGAGATTCGTGACGTTATCAATGAAATACTGCGAGTGAAGAGAAGACCGGAATTCTTTCGAGAATGTGATGAAAGGAAAAACTGCTTTTGAAAGTATTTGACAGTCTTATGTTACTGGAACAGAAGCATACTGGGACAATTGTCATTAGGCATCATTGGAATTGTTAAAACATTTAGGGCCCTATCTTGCACCCAGCGCAATTGACTTGTACACCAACGCATGTATCATTCCTATTTTTGCACCCGCCGCACAGCGGACTTTTCCCTCCATAGACGCACGTCGGTAAATTAGGGAATGAACTTGCGCTCCCGGGGGCGGTTCAGCGAAAAGAGGAGGCGTGTTCAGGCGCAAATGTTCCCTAGTGCTATTTTGCAGTTTCAGAAAACAATTCCGCCACAGACCAGGAAAAACCTAGTCTAAAGTCAGTGGCGCGTTATTCAGATGTTATTTTAGGGGCGCATGCTTGGCCATGGCGTGTGCACAACGCGCATACACTTTGCTTCTCTCATCTACATGGACGCAGCAGTTCCCATTTTTGCAAACCATACATAATTACAAGGAAAAATATTACTGAAAATGCGCTTCAGGTGTTTGGATAGGTCAGGAGGCACTTTACAGTCCAGTCCTCAAAAAGTCGCAGCATTCTTTGTGGCTTGTTGTGTTTTACACATTTCCATGAATCATGGATGTGTTGATGACATAAATGAGGAAATATTTGAGTACTTAAGGAGACGTGATGTTGAACTACGGCGGGATTGGACACTTGAGGGTCCGGGAATGGCAATGCGCGATGTGCTCCTGGTGGAGCGGGTGGATGGAGTGGGGGGGGGAGAAGGGGCACAACAGGAACAGGTGGTGCGTTTGGAGGCCCACGCTCCATGGCTGCAGCAATCCTCTCCAGACTTGAGGAGATGCGCCCGAGAGGCCGCAGCAACATCGCCACCCAGTCAAGACGAGCATTTATTACTTTGCCGCATCCCAGACAGCTCCCGCTCCAGCCCTGACGAGAACGTCTCCTCGGCTGTGAAGCACTCCCAGCGTGCGCCAGGCACGGCAAATCCGCCGTCATAATAGCAATCCGCCATGGAACAAGCGCGCCTGCTCTTAAAGGGAATGTGAGATGACACTCTGATTGGTTTATTGCACGTTAGGCCCAAACCACACCTAGATACTTCAGACCAACCATTTTAGATTTGCGTCGGGTGCAAGACTCATTTATCCCGCCGGTATAATGGCAACAGCGCCCGAGATCTGCCCACAAAGCTACTTGCGTTTGATACTTGCATTTCAGATCGTTAAAATAGGGCCCTTAGTCTAAATATCATTCTCATTGCAGTACGATTCTCGTCAGCGTTCATAAAAAAAATCATTTCATATTGAAAGGGATATGAATTTCTGGTGACTTACGCACAAAAATTGGCACCGCACTTGAAAATGTTGTACTATCCTTAACATCCTGATAAATGCTTTCATGAACTTGGACATGTACTTTGATTACAGTATGAGGTGGAATCTCGCCTTGTTCAAATGCGACTGTATGAAGTTGAATAAAAGGAAATGTCAGTCCCTGTTGCCACATTCAGTCATCTTCCTTTTGTGGACATGAACAGCTCTAAGCATAAGCAATCTTTCTAAACAGGCCCGTCCGTACTTCCATGGAGTTTAAGCAGATTCCAACAACGGTTTCTACGTGCAGCACAGCTGGTGAGTAGCAGGATTTCCTTTATGCTGGATGTTGTGTTGGTCTTTTCCTTTTTTAAATAGAGTAACCAGAGGCACAATAGTTAGCTGAGTCACCTCCCAATA
The DNA here is from genome assembly GCA_023631565.1 of Gymnocephalus cernua. Lineage (NCBI taxonomy): Eukaryota > Metazoa > Chordata > Actinopteri > Perciformes > Percidae > Gymnocephalus > Gymnocephalus cernua. The sequence continues at coordinate 25,059,395 of CM042427.1, read as the reverse complement.
ACAAAGCTGTGGATTTTAAATATTTGGTCCCGTTTCTTTCCATGAGGAGTTTGCATGTTCTCCATGTGTTCATGTGTCTGGATGCGGTTTCCTGCCACTGCAAAAGCATTTTTAAAAGACCAAAACCAACTATGAATTCATCCCACTAACTAGAATTGTATAGTGTAGCCAAACACAAATTGTTCCTTCATTACCAATAACACGGGCATCGTAGTGCAGTTTGAGTCAATTCGACATATGCTGTAGTAAATACTCACTAGCATACGGAATCTGTGGCTGGAAATAGTCCCCGTCACGGTTTACTCCTGTTTGAGTTATTTTTGCAAAAAACAACAGTGCCCAGCTGTATTATTTTTCCCTTTTGTTTTGTATAACATTTTATATTTTTAAAAGGTAACATTTTCAGTTGGAAGGAGTGGCATGGAGCCGAGTGCCACAGACAGGCTGAGGGTCAGAACGTATTGAGAGATGGACTAACACATTGTTGATTTTGGTCTGGGATTCATTGACAATGACAGACATGTAGACAATTGCCAGCCTTATCCTTTCAGTGTCCTGTAGCCGTGTGAAGAATTTGTCTGCATGTTAGTGCTGCAATAGGTGTTACCTGTCTTTTGCCCATTGCATGCCAGGATATGTTTTTAACTGCCATGACCGTTGCTAGCAATAAACTAGTCTGCTCCTGGTTTCACACCCTTTTAAATATAAGAAGCAGATGAGTAAAGAAGAACAAAATGCAGTTCATTTGAAAGTCTCAGTGACACTTCCTGTCACATTCTGAAACGAGCCATTTTTCCTGTTTTTTTTTCCCTCAGCAAATCCACATACGCTAGCTCTGCCAGCTCCCGCCACAGGTCTGGCCCATACACCCACCTCCACTGCCATGGTTTCACAGGCCCCCATCCTCCAGCTGATCACCACCACCACCTCTAATGCTGGCTCCGCCTTGGCCACTGGCATCACCACTCAGAGTCACACAGGCACCCTGCTGCTGAAGACAGCCTCCGGGAGCAGCCTTATGGCTGCGGGCCAGCCGCTCCTCATCCAGCTGCCTTTATCAATGGCTAACGGCCAGGCAGGAACGCTGGTCAACATCCCTGTCTCTTCTTTATCTGCAGCCAGCTCACTTGGCAAGTCCAAAACCACTACTTCCACCGCCACTTTTATACTCAAGCCTGCTCCCGCTATTACCACTTCACCAGCCTCTGCCCCAGCCGTTGCTACTGTCCCAGCGCTCCAGGCCTCCACTGGCCAGATGTCCTCTGCTCAGTTCTCTCTTGCCCGTGCTGTGTACCAGGGGGGTGCTGGCGGGATAACGACACCCAACGCAGGGGTATCTGTGACCACAGCCAGGACGCCGGCTCAGTCTGTGTCAGTAGCAGGAGCTATGTCTTCTGCGTCTTCACCTGCAACCTCTGGGCCGGCAGCAACAGGTTCCACCGCTCCAGGACCGCCACAAGGGACGTCTCTGACATCAAAGACAGGTGGGGTACTACTTTGTTCAACAATGCTGTTGTCTTTAGAGGTATCTAAAATGCTTCTGCTGCTGCAATCAGCAGCTTGTAAAAAATCAAGTTGTCGGTCATTCGGCCAGTCCCAGAAATGTCAGAATGGGATGTAAAGATATTGACACTTGGCTTTCCTTGTTTCATAAAACACTTATGTATATTATTATTGTTTAAAGGGCAGTGTGCCTTGTCTTGGCCAAAGAGTAGTGAGGTGTTTCTGGCCTTTTCTTTTCTTGAAGTTATCTCAACATTTATCTCTATCTTTTGTCCCTTTTCTCAGACAACCAAGCTACAGGATCCACTCCATCCAAAGCAGCTGCTCCAGCGGCACGACCCAAAGGCTCTGTCATTGATCTCACCGAGGACGATGATGACGTACAAGGTAAGGTTGAAGGGACCTTTTTTTCCCCCCCGTACAATAAAATAGGTTATATTATAATTTGTTGTCTATACCTTAACACGCACTGTAATGAAAAGCAGCCCTTAGTCTAAATATTTTGTTCTTCCATGTTCTCCAGTGACAGGAGTAAAGAATGCCACTGTTGCAGCTCCCTCACCTACCCTGCGTCCTAACCCGGTCATCAGCATTCCCAACAGTAAGTCCACCACATTATGTTGAGGGCATGAAAGTTGTGATTCTCTGTGCATGCATGTGATATTGGGACAAATGCATAAACCAGTGCTCATCCTGGCTATGGGAAGCTATCATGATAACATCGTTATCTAGTTTAAAAACAAAAAACTAACAGAATCAAAGCGATAACATTATATATTGTGTATGTTAACATCTAAATTATAAACCTGTAATTTTTGCGTTTGTTCTGCCCTCAGGTGCAGGACCAAGGTCGTCCCCGCAAAGCAATCAGAACTCTACCGGCAATCCTCAACTGACAGTCCACCACCGCCCCCCACTGGTGAGGATTTAGAACTGCATTTTATTCTATGATTTATTTGTTAAGTCACATGTTATGAAATGTGAAATATGTGGATCTTATCCTGACGGGCTGCTTAAAAAGCTACCAGTAGTTACGTTGTCTCTGCCCTCAACAGATTTCTGACTATAAAAGCTTCAATTGACTGTTTGGAAGTTTGACATTTTTTATCTCGGCATATGAAAACCTTTCTCCATCAACTTTGTAGACCCACTTTCTATATGCATGATACCTGCTTGTGCTTTTATATTATTCAAGAGTTAGTGGTCATTATCATATTCAGCCCATTTTGCTAGAGGAACAATTCATGACAAGAGTGTTCTCTTTTTTTTTTTTAGGACTCTCCAATGAAATCGCGCACTGTAACCACTAGTACGCCAACCCGAGTACTGCCCCCTCTCCCGACTGCACCCGCACCTTCACGCTTACCCCCGGAGGCTGAGCGGACCTCACCTCCTCAGCAACCTCAGCTGAAGCTGGTGCCAAGTCAGACCGGTATAGTGCTGTCCTGGTGTGTGGCAGAAACAGATCGGACCTGTGCAGCTGTAGACAGCTATCACCTCTATGCCTTCCATCAAGACAACTCCAACAGCAGTGCAGCACAGCAGCATTGGAAGAAGATTGGGGAGGTAAAGGCCCTTCCTCTGCCTATGGCCTGTACGCTGACCCAGTTCCAGTCTGGCTCCACTTATCATTTTGCTGTTCGAGCCAGAGACATCTACGGGCGCTTTGGCTCCTTCTGTGAACCTCAGTGCACAAATGTCATCAATTCCAGCTCTAGCTGAACAGTTAAAGAATGAAAACAAGGTTTTGCATTTGAAAGTTAATGACGTCTTTTACTTATTTTTATGTTGGGAACTCAAATATTGTGCATTGAACACATACAGTATCTGTAAATATCTCTCTGCATAACAACTGGACTTCTGACAGAGTTGGAGAATTGAAGCGGCAACTGGTTGGTTTGGTTAATGTACGTAATGTAGTTTTTGTGACTCAAGCTGTTGTGTATATAATTGAATTACTTTGCCCCTCTACCAAGTAAGATATTTATGTTGTTGTCTCCTGTTACTCTGATCCGGATGTATGTTGCTTTACTTGAGAATAGGTGACAGGATTATCAGTGTAAACTCAGAATTGCACAGAAATGTATAAATGTGTGGTAGAAACTGAACGATAACTTTTGTAAGTTTTGTCTGGCAACCAGACTTTGACAAACACAATAAAAGGTTTTATTAAAGTCTTGGCTTACTAATTTTGTGATTTATTTTATCTTCTCCTCCCCCCCCCCCCCCCCCCGTTCATAGCTCTTCACTGCAATTATAGAACCACCAATCTACCACCTTGAATACAGCAGTACCCCACAGAGAGATTGGTGCTTTGCTAACAGTATACAGAGATGTCTGTGACAAAAGTCCCATGTTTTACCAGTTCCAATTGGATATACAGTGCTTTGCACAGATGAACCAAAGGCCTTTTATTTCCCTTGTATAGGGATCCAGATAATTGGGCCGATATGCTGCAGCTCTGTTTTTCTCAGGAATCTCACAGCTGCTCTACATATCTGGCAGCCAAAGATGAACCACAGAACTGCCAACATTAGTATTTACAATTAAATTATCCCTTTGGATGTTTTAGACCTCTAGTGGTGCTTTGTAGCTGTTATTCTGAGTGGGTCCCCAGTTTATCTAGTGCATGCATGCGGGTGACATGATACGCAGTCCTACCAATGGTGTCACACTATTCCATCAACAGTTGGCGGTAACATGCCAAGATATGCTCCAATGTGCCAGAAAGACGGAAGAAGACTGAAACAATGTTGGGGGATTACAATGCCTAAAAAAAAAAAACGGCTTTGCAAATGTTTTACTTTACACTTGACATGTTTGTTAGACATCAACAATACACACAATATGTTTTGTGAGAAACACTCAATGTAAACATAACTTTTGTTTGCTTACAATAAAACTACAGGGTCCTTAACAGCTTTCATCTTTAAATTAGCTGCACGCGGACCACAAGAGGACGTCAGTGTCTAGCTAGTATACTGGTGCATATCTCATTTGTTGCTTTAACTGCAGAAGCAGAGGAGAATTTAAGCATGAAATCAAGCAAACCTGCAGCACTCGATTAAGCGCAGACCTTGACTAAAAGCAAAATACCCCGAGAGCCCTTTCTTTCGTAGTCTATATTGTACTGGAAAGTACATAGTAGTTTAATAGTAATTTAACCTTAAATAGATTTGACTTCTACAGTATCATTCAACTAGGTTTATAAAAGTATGGTTATAGTTATACAAGGGCAGTCAAAGATTTTCCTAAAGAAAAGGGGGCGGCACAGTGGTGCAGTGGTTAGCACTGTCGCCTCACAGCTAGAGGGTTCTGGGTTTGAACCGGTCTTGTCTAGATGGTAACCCAAGAATTGCCTGACTATCTATGCTAACATAACTAACCCTAGTCTCGCTTTGCCAGACCATCCACACGCTGTGCAGCGGAGGAGGGTCTGGCTACTCCACATGGCATTCTGGGATGGGAGAAAAACGTGCTCTGGTTTATTGGTATTTCTTTAAACCAATCACAATCGTCATGGGCGGCGCTAAGCTCCGCACAGAGCCGCTTCAAAATTTTGTGCGAGAGAAAACTCAGATTGGACAGATAGTCTAGCTAGCTGTCTCAATTTACCATGCAGAGATCTGAGGAGCAGTCAACCATAGTCCTCATAAATCCACAGAATTTAAAATTCCAACTTAAAGAAAACGGAAGTAACGGAAAATACATGCATCCGGCAAAATTTCCTGCGGCACCGGAGCAATCCCGGAAGTGGAACGTCAAGGATATAGACTAAACTAACCCTAACCATTCAAGGTCAATGCCTAATCTCAACCATCTCATGAGACTTTCGAGACAATCTTGGGTTACCATCTAGACACGACTGCTTGAACCTGCTGTTCTTTAATTGTTGACAATAAATTAACAATAGGATTATGGTAAGCGGTTACAGATAATGGATGGATCTACAGAGATCATTGGGTCACCAAAATCAAAAGGACCATTCATCTTGGTGTCGTGAATGTGCACAGCAAATATGTGTTCATGGCCAACAGATCCTTGGAAAAGTAAAAGGTAGCCCTGATGGTAGCGCTAGTAGAAAATCAATAGGCTTCTTTGTCTGGGGAGCTTGAAGTAGGCCTACAGAACACAATTCAATTGACAATTAAGAGTTTGGTCTGATGGTGGTGCTGGACCTAATATTTAAACGGCACATCCTTCTGAACCTGTCAGGATTGCCAGGAGGCATGAGAAACAGGTGGAAGTACTCAGGCAGCATCAGTACTGCCACTGCCAGCCCACTACCTGCAAGAGGCGTAGAAAACACGAGAAGGAAGGGTCTTCACACCAGGCAGTAAGGTACTGTTTACGGCTGAGCTGCCAACAATGCTGTCAGTCACCAGTGAAGGGCGCTCTGCAGCTAAAAACCTTCGAAATGGTTCAGTGACAGGATTCTGTAGTCAGTTCAGTTTGAAGATTTGGTATTAATTGTATACATGTACTAAACACCTCTAGTAATTAGTATGGCCAAACCAATACTGATTTTTTGAGGACAATACTGATATCGCTATTTGGGAATTTATCAATATATTGGCCTATAGTATTATTATACTTTTTTTTTCTTACAATGCATTTATTTGTTTGTATTGTTTTTTTATTGTGACAAATTCCAAGCAGGACATGTGACAGTTGAAAAATCAACTTGTCAGTGCTCTCTGGTGGACAAAACTATGAAAGGATGACAAATCTAGTTTTCTGTAGCGCAATTTCTTGATACTTAGCTACCAGCTGAGACATACACCGATACCTACCAGCTGAGACATACACCGATACCGATGTGATATAGCTATATTGGCCTGCTAGTTTTATTAGTCTTGATTTAATTATTAGACACAAATTAAATACAAAATATTTAATATTTGAAAGTCTTTTTGAAATGTGTTAATAATAATAACGAAAAGGACTTATAATGTATGGTGTTCTAAATTTGATTTAACTAATCAAGTGATAATAGCTTTTTTAAAGTTTAAATGTATTTGATTGCAATGGTGCGTTCAGGATCACACCGAGGCGTTTTCGAACTACACATCCAGCTATCAAGATCAGACTTGCGACGCGAATATTCGCTCCGCGTCTGATAGCTAGCTAGCGATGCGTTACGTCGCTAGCATTTTCAACATTAGCAACAAGTTAACGTGACTAGCTGGCCTATTTTCATCATTTTGTGTTGTTTACGTGGACATTTGGATCACGAGTGTCCCACAGAACTGCTCCCTCTTTCTTGTCCTGCGCATTAACATCATGGTAAGTCTGTTGTGCATGTCTGTCTGTTAACGTTAACGTTACTTGTGAAAAGTTAGTAGCGTTAGCTAGCTAGCTAAAGCTTGTACAAACTCAGCGTTTGACGTTAACGTTAGTTGTATTTCGGTTTAACAAACCCATCAAATTATTTGACCTCAATTAGGCAATTTATTTAATTAAAGAATAAGCCATTTAGGCATTTCAGCTAATTGCGAAAGGTTTACTAGCTAAATATGTCGTAACGTTATTTTAAAAACACTTTGATATGTATTAATGGACACCTCGAAGGGCATTAACCCGCTTATACCATGGTCACTTGCCAAATAACATATTTTTAAAACTTTATTTCACATTTTAATTAGTTTTACAATCGAAATCTAAAGTTTTTACAAAAAAATAACTGTTTCCCTGGTTACGCCTGGCGGTTTGACTAATACCTGGAACAATCATTCCCATCCATCAGGTTCTAATGCAATGCAAACGTTGTTCACTCCTCCAGGAAATAGGAAAGACCTTAGATACGACTTCGCCACCCTTAGCAACCGGAGATAATAGAACCCTTCAGCTCAGCTAAGAGCCAGAAAGCTAACGCTATGCTAGCAAGATCCAAAGTCAATAACATTGTGTACAGTTGTCAGTCAGTAAAAATAATGTGACAGTATGTTAAACAACAAGACAAGCTAGCTATCCAGCCATGTCATTGTCCCCGAAACAATATAACAACTTTTACGAACAATTTGATCCGCGATGTGTAACGTTACTGTCGGCCGCAGTAGCGCAGCCTGGAGTAGCGACTTGAACAGTGAACGGGATGTGAGATAACGTTATTCTCTGTCAGTCCAGAGGGGCAGTATAACTTACTACTTGCAGCGTGTGTGTTAGCGCCATCCTGTGGTGATCAGAGGACGAGTTGGAAATAACAGATCCACATTTCCTTTTTGATTTAATGTAGCGCATTGATTTAGTTATTGATTTAACGGTAAACAGTCCGTTTCACCGGAACACCTTTACTAGGTGTCCTATATCACTTTTTTATGGACACCCAGCAGCCAATCAGAATTGAGTATTCACCCAGACCATGGTATAACCAAGGGGGCTGTCACTGCACGATCTGAGTCTCAACACGATCTGAGTCGCGTCGAGTTGCGCATGCTCAGATTTAAACAATTTACGGCATAACGACAATAACGGAAGATGGGAACAAATCATTTCAAAAAGTTTTAGTTATCAAATGCTATCTATGATTGTTTGATTGCTAACGTTAGCTCATAACACCATTCAAGTAACAGCCGTTGTTGTGTTTGATTGCCAACTTGTAGCCAGCAGTGAACCAACTTGGTCATGTAGCTCCATTTTTACTGATTTTTTAAATTTTTTTTATTAACTGACGTGAGGGATCATGCCGTGAACATGTGATGCGTTACGCTAAATAATACATTCCTGCCATTTCCATCTTCCATATCTTCTATTATTGCTGTTCCCATCTTCCGTTATTGTCGTTATGCTGTAAATTGTTTAAATCTGAGCATGGGCAACTCGCCGCGACTCAGATCGTGTTGAGACTCACATCGTGCAGTGACAGGGGCAGGCTTCTTTCCTCAGAGCGAAGCCGCAATGACGCCATTTTGCTAACACTTATCCATCACCCCCGTTAGCATCCCATTGACTGCCATTCATTTTGGCATCACTTTGACAGCCAATAACTTTACATCTGAAGCGTTTAAAGACTTGATTTGTCCATCGTTTATTTCTAAAGAAACACGACAATGCATAAAAGGCTCCATTACCTTGTACCTCACGTTATGGCTCCGTAGCAGACATTTTTATAAAAATAGGCTAACGATTGTGTCATAACCACGTGACTTACTGTTGCATGGTAGAGGAATTACCGTATAGTACAGGAGAAGCTGGCAGGCAGTTTCGACGTACATTAGCTGTTTAGTTTAATTACTAATGTTAACTAGCATTTAAGTTAGCAATAATTAGCCTGTGCCTAGGTTATCTCCTTACATATACCTACGCTCTCCGTCTCTGATAGATTGGGAATGATTGAGGTTTCTCTTGGCACAGCTACCAGAAGACTTAAAACTTGCAGACATGTTGGTCACGTCACATCTACGGCGGGAATCTCACTTTGCAGCTGCGCAGTAACGCTCAGTAACACTTAACCATCACCGGAAAAGTGCTGGTAAGAGACTTCACTTGTCTCCATCAAAAACAGCGGAGTAACTGGGTCCATTTTATATACTGTCATTGGGTATAACTAACGTTAACGTTACCGATAGCGCTGTTAAGCTAGCTAGCTAGCTAAGTGGTGAAGAAGGAAGTGTTCAGGGCAATTTATACTTAATAAAACGATGAAAACACACTTACGAATCAAACTTCTGCGCTCAAATTTTGAAAGTATAAAAAGTATATTTGTTTTGCAAAATTGTCCCTTCAGATCATATTTTTGTACAATTAGTATCGATGTGTAACGTTAAGCAGCATTTTGATGCTGTAGCTAGTCATGGTGTTGCAAAATACTTTAAATAATGTCACTGTTGGGTAGCTTAATGTGTCACAAAATCATATTTTAAAGGCTGATTATAAGTTGTATAGGCCTATGTAAGATTACTAACGCTAGTACTAGCCTATACCTGTCATATATACTTGAGCAAATTGCAAGTAACGTTACCTCAAAACTTCACTTAAGTACTGCATTTGAGTAAATGCACTTAATTGCCTTTGTAGGAATTTATTCCATTAAGTGTAAATGTTATTTTTTTCCCATAGTTTGCGCCAAACTTCACATAATTTGACAAGTTTCAGATTTTGATGGAAATGGAAACCCATCATAGAGATAGTGAGATAATCCTGTGTAAAATAGCCTAATTTTACTTTTATTGAAGGATCCCAGTTTGACTAATAACATTTTGAAGAAAATGTCTATGTACATTTCTGAACTTCAAGCATTCTCTAGCTACATGGATTTTCAAAATAAACATGTAAAAATGTCTTCAACCGAGTTGAATCAGTTACAATTTCATCATTATCAAGCCGCTATGAGCCTCAATAAACACATTCTCAGTACACACAACATAGCACGAGGTATTACGGTGACACAAAAACAAAATTGGAAAGAATTTAGAAAAATATATCCTCTCTAATTAAACCTCATTGTTGCCAATTTTATTTTCATCTCTGAGCACAACAACAGAGGGAGCTATTGCTTTCATTTGTAAAAACTATTTTCTTGACAATTGTTGCAACAGCTCTTCTTCACTGTAACATCTCTCTAATTCACTAGAGGGACCCACCTCCACATCGCTCTCTCTATCTGTCTCTCTCTATCTCTGTCTGTCTCTCTCTCTCTCTCTCTCTCTCTCTCTCTCTCTCTCTCTAGAGGAGGGGGAGGAGAGAAAGTGAGTGCAGTTTGAGTTGTGCTCTGCGCTCTATGCCAGCCAGAGGTGTGTTTCGGCTCCACTCTCTGTATCTCTGGGTAGCAGCACCCCACCGTGCAGCCAGCCTGAGTGCCATGTCTAACAGCTTTGTTGGCAAAGGGTTACAGCTCATCTGAAGGGGAAGGTAGCACCTTGCTTTGAGGAGGACAGAAGATAAAAGAAGACTGACCAGTTGCAGAGAGAGGGGGGATATAACTGACAACCCCCCCCCCTCGCCTTACTAAACTGAGCAAAAACGGAAGGCTTTGGAGTATTCAATTTTTTCTTTCGTTTTATATTTTTCTTATTCCTTATCGCGGTGCTGGGAGGTGCTTCATCTTTTCATATAGTCTCTCTCTCCGTCATTTGCCTCCTCATCTATTTCTCCATCTACCTGGTGTATAATTTTGTCTATTTATGAGTGAGAGAAAAGAGGAAGGAAGGAGTTTGTTTGAATTTTTCTCCTTTCCTTCCTCCCTTCCACTCTTCCCTCCCTTTCACCAAACCATATCATACCTGTCAGTTCCTCCTTACCATTTCATTTCTATCTGCTGCCATCAGTTCATTATTCCCCATCCTACGCCTCTTTCTGTCTCTAAAGTCTGATGTTATATGAACTTGGATGAATTTTCTTCAAAGACAACTAAAAAAACTCCTCATGAATGACTATTTTTTTCCTTTTTCCTTCTCTTTTGGTCCCTCCACACCCATTTTCTTTGCATCACACTTGCGGGATTCTTAAATGTTACTCTAGGTAGGTTAACTATCGTTTAGTGTCTGTCCATCTGTTTGTCTGTGTGTATTTGTGTGTGCTTTACGTATATATAAAACACACATTAACACACACATGCACTCGCACACTAAATTATGCCTAAAACAGCAGTGTTCAGTGAGTCGATATCGGTCTGGTCTCGCACCGTTTTTCACACCCTCCTCCTCATCTGTTCTTCTCATCATGGCAAAGTGCACCCATTTTTAATTGTTGTCTTTAAGAAATCTCTTTATGTGTCCACATGTCATGCCCCCTTTTCCATTTAATAAATATATCAGTTTGTTTTGCAACCTTTTGTGAATTAACAAGGGACGAAAAATTAAGTTTAGTCTTGAGGGAGAATGAGATTAGTTTCTTGGCACGTTGGAGTCCTTATATGTTTGATTATAATTTGGCAAAGTTGGGAATATTTAGTCCAAACCAAATGATCTCTTTGTGTTATTTATTTAGCTGCATTCAAAGTCCGGAGCTAATACCCGGTATTGTCATTAAGAGTGTATCCCATTTCATTCTTGATTTGTGTTTTTTTTCATTTTGCCAGTCCATCAGCAGCCATTAGTTCTTATACAACCCTCCCAACACACACACACACACACACACACACACACACACACACACACACACACACACACACACACACACACACACACACACACACACACACACACACACACACACACACACACAATCCTAAAACCTTGACTATGCTCCTTATTATCATCAAAATATTTTCCAGATTGGAATCCTTGTGCTTCCGCATGTTTTCAATTTCCCATTCCCTCGCTTCAATTGGTTTTAATCAAGAACTGGCCATTTTTCATTTCTGAAGCTCTCCCCCCTCCACTTGTCTTCATACTCATCCTCAGTCAGGCAAGAGAGACCGCTTGGCATTAGTTGGCTGTTGAACAGTGGATTAAGTGGGTAATGCCTTGCGGTGAATTGGAGGTGTAATAGACGGTGTGCAGGTTGTTAGATAGAGACAGACTGATACAGATAAACAACTTAATATCCCATCTCATCACTACCTTTCTCTTTCCCTCTGTCACATTTTCCTTCTTTCTTTACGTTGTGTTTGATGCTTTGTCTCTACTTTTCACTGCCACACCTTTTTGGGAGCGCAGTTTTAAAGCATTACCGCTGCTAGACTGTACATTTTTAAGCTATGTATCCACGGACATCTACCTGTGCACTCAACCTTAAGGTGAAAAATGACGCCCAGTAGCGTAGGCCCACACCAGCCACGTTAGACTCCTTTTCCCCCCTTTCTTATGGACTGATTAAGGGGCTTAATAAATACCTCTTTCTTGATTTGTTCTGAGAGTGGGATGTCGTCATGAAGGAATATGAAGGACCACTCGTCTTGCTCTGTCTTTGCTTTTGTGTCTCAACTCTGCTCCTCTGTAAAACATCTCCACTACAGTCTATAAATTATGTGTTACAGAAAAGAGTTAATTAGGTGAGTAGTGAATTAATATAGCATTCACTTCTTCGCAACTGAATGTATGCACATGCATGAGCAGTAGATTTGTGCACTGAATATGTGTGTGTGTGTGTGTGTGTGTGTGTGTGTGTGTGTGTGTGTGCAAGACTACAGCTAATCGAGTGTGCATGTGTATGTGCATGACACTGATGGAAACGTATTCTGCATGAACTTTAATCAGCAGGTTCACTGTGAAGGGTATTATCATATTTTCCACCACATTTGCTTGTACTGCTAAACCTTTCTTCACCCTGCTGTGACTAATAGGATGTTTATCAGACCGTGCCTTTGATCTTTGTAGATCTCAGAATTTGACGCATTCTCATCACTTCTCTCAGCTGGGATTTTGAGCAACAGAGATTTCTTACTCGAGGACCATTTCTAATTCACGGCAGAAAGCAGCTCAAGATACTCTGTTAATTTGGTCAAATCTCTCCCCATCAGCTTACATCAGTTGACTCACTCAATGACTCCAGTGCAGGTGCATGCATTTACATGCATCCATTTTAGCCCTGTTCTTCTCCTTATTGTGCATTTCAGTTGGTTGAGGTTTGTTAACCAATGCTTTGTTGATGCCCTCCTCCTCTTCCTCATCCTCCTCCTCCATTACATTTCTTCTTGTTTCCTGCTTGATGGATCTGCAACATATCAATCAACCAATCAATCAACATTTATTTATATAGCGCTTTACAGCAACCAGCAGGTATCCAAAGTGCTTTACATCAAGGACCAAGAATAAAACAACATAACGTACAATAAAAAGAATAAAACAGAATACAAAATCAGAAAAAGTTACATAAAAGCAGGAGGAAGAAAGGGAACATGTCACACTGCTACTATGTATTAAAAGCCATTCTAAATAAAGTTTTAATTTAGAATGACTTAATAATAAACACCTCGAAAAATGACTAGATCTCTGGAAATAAACCACAGATCTAATGTGACTTATTCACCAGCCTTACTGTATCAGGCTCTTCAGCATGACCTTAATGAGTACACTGTCAGTGTAGGTGACATACTGGGCTGTATGTCTCAGAGTGCATCATATATTGGATAGGTGATCCAGTGCTGTGTTAGCTTTTCTGCAACCAGATGTCTTATTGTGGTAATTTACTAGCTAATCAACGAAATACCAAATTACTGATGGCATAATTATCCTAAAGATGATTAGACAAACAAGAGCAAACTCTTAATTGTTTACACATAAAAAGCTAATAATTATACTCTCCCCAAACTGAATTATGAATCCAGTCTGTGAAGTACCTTTTGCCTGCACTAAAAGCCTTTTAAATAAAGTGATTCCTGCCAGTCTGGAACTGACGTTAACGACACAAAATACTCGAGATTTTAGACATTTAGCTGTCACATAGTATTTAAAAATAATAAAACATAAGGGTCTTATGGCGGGTTCCTCTTAAATATTTTCCATTAACAGGGTGAAAGAGCGGGCCCCTGTTCTAAAAGTTTCAAGTTGATTTTAACGTCTTTAAGCAAAACAGCATAAATGATTTAGGGCGTCTTTCGAAACAGTGGTGTGATGTCGCCCCGCTGTGAGCACACAGTAGTTTAAAATGTGAAGGCTTAAACGAGCATGCTCACCTCCTGGGTTTCAGGCTAATGAAGGATTTATGTTCAAAAGACGAGGCATTAAGACTGTTAAGAATTTGGAGATTTTTAGAGCACATCAAGAACACACACGTTAGTTGATATCATCAAAACGCTGGCATCCATAAAGCAAATGAAATGTACTCAAACCGCAAAATGTATTTTGACACATTTTGGCGTTTTGATGAAGTACAAAAGTAACATACACATTAAAACCGTTGCTTCAGTAAAAATGTCTTTCTGGAATAACTCACACCAAATAACATTCCACATAAGCTGTTGATTCATAACCTAGCGTGGGAACTAAACAAACAAACAAACAAACATACAGACCTTATTCAGTTGTGTTCTGCAAAGGTTTATTTAAAGAAATACTGTATTATTCTGCATCAGAGTCAAGCTATCAGTGTCATTTTAATAGTACAGTGAGAGTCGGAGATAATTAGACTTTGAAGGAGTCAGAGAGAAAGATGGATTTTTGTAAATAAGATTTGTTGAATGAATAATTCATTACACTGCCAGACAGGATTAAAATTCTTCACATGCAGATATACTCGACTAGACAATTTTCCTAAAGGCTAAATTGTGTATACCTACATATCCGACTTCCTTAAAATACACAGATAAACACACGTTTCCAGAATCTGACAGATCCCTGTGAGCATATACACGGTAAAAAAAAAGACAACTCCCTTGATCTGTTAAAAAAAAAAAACGATGAAATGATGAAACATTAGACAGAACAGACATTACTGTCGCTGGAACTACCAATTATTTTCACTATTCATTAATCTCTCAATTATCATCTCGATTACTTAATCGTTTGGTCCATAAGAGATCAAGAAACAGAGAACAATATCTGTCACAGTATCTCAGAGTCCAAGGAGATGTCTTTTTTTTGTCTGACCAAAAGTCCAAAACCTGAAAACTGAACTGACTATTGTAGAAGATGAGGGCCCATTAGACAGAGCGTGTTTTAGCAGCCTGGGGCAGCTTTTTGTAATTTGTAATGAGAGTGAAGCATTTTGCTCGCTGCTTTTACGTTGTTGAGCTCTCTATGCGCCTCGCGTTTTTGCGGGAGTTGAAAAACCTTCCTTGAGTTGAAAAACCTTCAACTCAGAGCGAGGAAGCGCCCAACACTATTTAATTTCATACCGCAAAATTGGTTGAGGACAGCCGATTTGGTGGTTGCCTAGCAAGAATAACAATAGAACGCATCGGGGGCCTAAGAACACCAGCAAATATCCACCTTTTGAGACGATGGAACCAGAGAGTTATGAAGAAAAAAAAAATGAAAGCATTCGTTAGATGCCAAAAAAAAAGAAGGCAGAATTTGAAGTAGAATGAGACCTTTTTCCTGCAGCCCTCCCTCTCCCCTTTTTGTTCGGGCAATGGGCAATGCATGCGCAGAACAGCCAATAGGATCGCTCTCTTTCTCTGAAGTGACCTGTGATTGGCCAAAGTCCCCTGTGACGGCTAGATTTTCTGAAGCTTGAAAACAGAGCCAAGAGAAGATGCAGAAATCTAGTATTCTCTCACATCACTTGAATTACAATATGCTGAAAGATTAATAATGGAATTTTTGCCCGAAAAAAAACCACAGCTTTAAATAATATATTATCAAAATATTTGTTTAATAATTGATCGATTACCATAATTTCAGCTCTATTAGGGAGATTACAGTGCAAGACCAGAAAGTCCTGAAATGTTTAATAACATAGCAAATAAAGAGTTTCCTATTTCTACTCCCCACCTCTGTTAAATTATGAACTAATTTTAGTAGCATTGAACCTAAAGCGAATCATCACAACTGCTACAATTTGTTCATTTCCCTTTTTTTAAATCAAGGGAACTGAAACTTTCTGTGGGGCACACTGAAGATGATTAACCACCTAATATTCGCCTACCATCAATAAAGACACAAATATTGATTAAACATCTGGCATATCAAAACTTGTGAGATGGGGAAAAAGGAAAAATCATGGAAAAATGTGTCCCAGTAACACATAATATAAGCTTATACCAGTGCAAGAGAGGGCCATATTTTAAAATCTGTGAGTAGAGCTGGGCAATATATTGATATCATATCGATATTGTATTATATGAGACTAGATAGATATTGTCTTAGATTTTGGATATCGTAATATCGTGATATGACATAAGTGTCTTTTACTGGTTTTAAAGGCTGCATTACAGTAACGTGATGTCATTTTCTGAACTTAACAGACTGTTGTAACTGTTGTATTATTTTGCCTTTACCCACTTAGACATTATGTCCACATTACTGATGATTATTTATCTAAAATCTAAGTATCTATCTATAAGATCGAGGTATTTGGTCAAGAATATCGTGATATCTGATTTTCTCAATATCGCCCAGCCCTATCTGTGAGGATAAATGAATGAAAATCTATCACAGTGTATGTCCTTTTTTTATATCCTGATGTTGGTATATATTTATCGTAATATAGTAAATTATCTGGGAAATTAAATTGAAACAGTTTAATGATAAAATAACCACAAAAGAATGTCCATTTTGGGCAAATTAAGTATCAACAAATCAAGGTACTTTATCACACCTTTATCACACACAAAGCCTGTTCTTCTCATTAAATTGTCCTGATATAACCAGATATATTAAAGAAGGATTATCTTGATATGACCAATGTGGCAAAATATCACTTTGACTCAGGACCCATAGTTTATGAAATACTGGATTAAAGCAAGGATAAAACAGAAGCGCTGTCAGCATCTCCCACGGAGAAAATAGCACAGTAATATTACTAGGCAACAGCGTTCAACACATTGAGATTGCAGTGAAAGGGGGCATGTAGACACAGCGGCTTCACTGAGTTAAGCCTTGACCTCAGAGGCAATTGTCTTGTGTACACAGTGGCATTCAGCCTTCACCAACAACACATCCATCCACAGCTGTTCTCTGCCGTCTGACTCTCTCCTTCTGTTCTTCTCCCCTTCAGACTGGAGAGCACAGAGCGGGCTGGAAAACTGATCATCATGACTGGCTAAAGCAAAGCCAAGGCAAGAAAGCCAAAGAAGAAGAAGAAGAAGGAAGGGAGGGAAGGAAGAAGAAGAGGAGTACGTACACACCCACTGCTGCTCATCTCCTCATCTCCACGGCAACTGCGTTCACATGCTTGCAGACTTCTGGGGGGAGACCTTGGCGAGCTGCATCACCAGCGTTGGAGGAAAGGGAGAAAGAGTCGGATGGAAAGAGATGAATGAAAGAGCGCCCCTTCATCCCTCTATTATTATACCATCTATTATCTTTTAGTGGAGTTTATTAAATTCATAAGCAGGCTGCCATTTTGAGTTGATGGTCAACTTTTAAGCTCTTCTAAGATCTGAGTCAAAAGCATATTCCAACCAGGTTAGATCAGCAGATTGATATTTGTTTGGCCTTTTTATATGTAAAAATCCTTGTTTCTAAAGAATCAAGTGTCCTTTGTACATATTATTACACTTTAAAAACGGTCCTCTTCCCTCCTGCCACTTCCTCACACTGACAACGCCGCAGCATCAGCCACCTCCACCCTCAGTCAACCCAAGACTCACCTCTCGCCCTGCAAGACCCCACCTCAGTCTTCTCTGCGTGACTTCATCTGTCTACCATCCCTTCATCCGAGGCTATGAGAGGAGGAGTCGAATCCCAGATCACTCCATCATGCCAGTTCTGAAGAGTAGAGAGGAGATCCGGGCTGGCAATGTTAAAGGTAGGCCAGTGATTCCAGTAATTGGATTGTATTTGCATGTCTGTGAGCATTTGCAGAAATTGTCCTCACTCGTGATAGTTACAGATCATGCAAAACATCAGAGGAGGTGGAATGAATTGGTCGAAACACATCTACAGATGTTTCATATTAGATATTAGATCATACAGTATTTTATGATTTGTAATGAATGACACATCTGGTGCTTCTTGAGATAACAGCCTCAAGGTTCTGCCTTATGGTTTGTTTTGGTAAAATTACTCATATTTTTCATATAAAAAAACAAACAAAATAAAATGTTGGGAGCCATTCACTGGGAGTTTACTGGGCTGTACAATTGTGTCACAGTGATCCTGCACCTCACTTCATAATCATATATTCTAGTGCTTTTTTTCTTTTTCCAAAGTTGGTAAAAATTCATCAGTTAATAGTTTGACAAATAAAGCCCAATATGTTCACAAATCTTTGTGTTTTAAATGTATGTGTAGAAGCTTATAGCAACTCTTGATTTTGAACAAGACAAACCGAGGACAGGGAGGAGAAGGATGAAGAAGAACATTCGTAGTCCAAAAGAAGAAAGGACAAATTGTCCTTTTTTTAGTCAAACATCCTTTTTTTTTCGCAGTGCTGTGTGAGGGAGCCCAGTGTTGAGATAACGGATAACGAGGCACCAGCTTCAATAAGCCCATCAAAACGATGCGTTGCGCTGCTTCACAAGTGAAAACAGGTCCAGACAATAGTAACTGTATAAAGCAGGAGAATGGGGAAGCTGGAACCAATGCTATTGCTCCTTTCAGCAGCCACTCGGGAGTTTGACTGATAAAAGGCACATTTAAAAGTTTGAGGGGCATGTAGAGATAATGGAAAGACTTATCTAAGGGGAAATGTGACAAAGAGTACAAGAGAGGAGATGAGGTAAAATCAGCTCGAAAGGAGAGTTTACACATTCCATTCATGTGCACAGAATTAACTTTTAGACCAATTTACAGTCATTTTCTCTCTCTCTCTCTCTCTCTCTCTCTGTGTGTGTGTGTGTGTGTGAGAGAACATTTTTGCAACAGAAAATGCTCAAAATCCCACGTTCTGCCACAGTGTCCGGCTGCTGCCTATGGAGCACGTCCAAGATTTGTCTCTTGGTGGCATTGTAGATTAAATTCTTGGCTGGATTGTTTTTAGCTTTGGGTGAGACAAGTTAATGCTCACAAATCTAAACTGAGCTTCTCCACATTTGCATTCACCCACTCATAGGATCTGATGTAACTATCTAATTATGATGCGCCTCTTTGTTGAAGCGTGACTTAAGAGGAGGTGTGTGACAGCTGGTTATGTCCCTCCTTCACAACACAACAGCTTCAACACTGACACAGACCTACTGTGTTCTACTCCTTACTCGCGTATGCTGCACAGACCATGCATTCTACAGCTCCCGAATTTCTCGCCACAATATTTCATTATCTAAACTTCACCCTCCGTCTCGACAGTTGGGTATTGGCTGACACTGCAGGCTTGAAATGGCTGCATGTGAACTGCGTTTCATGGGCAGATTTTCCATTTAAAAAAAAAAAAGGTGGGGGGGATCATGACAGTGAGCAAGGGGTTAAGGCGTGGCAGACAGCAACAGAGACAGACATGCAAAGACCCAGACGCAGGCGGTAAATCCAGAGGAAGCTTCACTGACAGTGGATGACGGAGAAAGCTTTGTAGATGGATGTAGCTCTGGGTGCGTAAGCAACAAGGCCTAGGAGGGGTGTGTTGTTGCAGCGTAGTGATGCTGCATGTTTTTGGAAAGTGGGTTGGGTAGAGGGGATTACTGGATCTGAGCAGTGGCTCTCTTGTCAGGCAGGCAGCATGGTCCCCGTTTGGATCGGTGGACCGTGAAAGGAGTGGCGGCAGTGAGGTGCCATGAATATATGGGTGTCGAGATGTTGATGCTGGGACTCAGACAGCCGGCTGACTCAGTTTTGGATGCAAGCCTCATGTGACCAGCTTTACAAATGTTGATTGAGTCGTTGAAGGATTACAGGTGCTGAGCAGCCTGGTGTTTATTGTTTGCTCAGAGAGAGAGAGAGAGAGAGAGAGAGAGAGAAGTTTAAAGTAGTTATACAATGCCTCAGAAAAGCCTCTATCGTCCATGCATTTTACATTTTGTTGTTGTTGGATCAACCAGTCAGCTTGCTTGACATGCGGGTGTGTGCAACAATAGCCAATGGGTCACACTGACACATGGATAATTAATTTTGCGAGCGCCCCCTGCTAGAGTACAAGAAACAGCCTGTTTCACTTACACTGTACATTGTGAATTTTGAATTCAAACAGACAGTTGCACTTAATGTTAATTAAACTGAAAACTGAGTATAGATGCCCTCCCATTTTTGTTAGAGACAGAATCTTAAGATGCCTCTTCTACCTCTCCTTTTCTATACCTAGTCATGTGTGACTGTGAGAGGAGGAAGAGCTAAGAATAGAGAAAAGGGGGCCCAGTGCTGTGATGCTGCCTCTACCCACGTTGCTCAGCTTCTTGTTGTGCCGTTCTGTAACTGAAGACAGCAGGCATTCAACCAGTTTTCGTTGATATCTGTTTGTGCAGGCTTTGCTTAAACTGAACACATTACAAACTGTAGCTATTGCTATGTAAGTCATTTTATTTTACAGTGATGCAGAAATGGAGCCAAATATCTGTCTTTCACCCTGTATATGTTCACTCTTAGCATGATCAAAATGTCTTGGTTGGCACATGCAAAAATGTAATCAAACTGTCACTTTTTCATGTTATGCCAAAGGGAGGCCTATTGAAACTCTTACACTGACAGACAGGGAAGAGAGACATGTTTTTTTTTTTTCTTTTATGTAATATTTCAGACGGATGGAAGAGACCGATAGAACAAAAGACAAGATCTACTGGATGAGAAAAGGGTCGAGGTGCGGAGATGAGAGGAACTGATGGAGGGTTTGATAGCTGAACGAGATTGAATAATATTTGATGATACTGTTCTCAAAAGGCACACAAGAAATAGACATCAGGACTCAAAAGAAATCATGTCATGAAGATGGCTTTGCTTAGAGGGGATGATACGATGATAATTATGTTTCCAAAGAGGGAGAGAGACATGATGAAAAAAAGAACAAAAATATTTAATTGAAGCAGAAGGAGGAATTGGTCTGTGTGGTGCTACTTATCAACAGTTAGTTTACATTAAAGGTGCTGTAGGTAGGATTGTGAAGATCCAGGACTTGGCCAAAAAATTTGAACATCGACAACTTCTCAATCCCCCCCCCCCCTTTCCGCTAAAGCCTAAAACGGTCTCCTAAGCCCCTCCCCCCACATGGGAGAATGAATGTGATTTTTTTTATTACCTGCTTCATGTAGTTCTACTCGAACATAGGGTCAGTTTCAACAAATATGACAGAAAGTTAGTTTTAGTAGAAAGTCTTACCTACTGCAGCTTTAATGAGGATGAAAGTTCAGATCTTGTTGCGTGTAATTCATTGCCATACACCATTATTTTTTTTTATTTCCATCTTTTGTAAGAAAGTCATTAGAAATTATAATAATAATAGAATTCTAAAATCAGAATGTGTCTTGTTGATATGTGTCCCCAGGGCAACATGGTCACCGAGAGAGTCCACTACCGCCCGACTCTGGACGGTAAAGCTGAGATGCAATTAGCTTCACAGCGGAGCGTTCAGGCCCAGTCAAAACAAGGCAGCTTAGTTGGCTTATCAGCTTATCATCTTAAAGTTGACTGCTGGAAGTAAAGACGTTTTGGCGCTGGCTAAAACCTCTTTGAGGGTGCCAATAAATTCCCAATGCAGGACAAACCCTGTCTTTTGGTTTTGGACTACTGGTCGAACAAAAGCAAATATTTGAAGATGTCACATTGGGCTTAAATGTATTAATATGTAGGAGGGAGGTATGGCTTACTGTTTGGAAACACACAGCGTTCAAAGTTGGCTTAACGACTCAGAGAGAAAGAGAGTGAATAAAGAGAGGGAGCGCCGAACATAGTAGTGAATCGGAGGAATAAAACATTATTTTCTGATTGTTTCATAACGCATTTCGTGCGAATGCAGAGCTTCATCTTGTCTGTGTGTCGGTATCAGAAGCCAAGGGGAGTGACAAAGCAGCAGTACCTGGGAATGAGAATGGGCTGCATAACCTGCACGCTGTTATTGGCTGGGGGTAACATAAGCTTTGTCCCCAAAAAATATCAAGACTTTTTAACGAACAAATGATACGCCATGTGTACTGTCAGCCGCAGCCTGAAGTAGCGATCTGAACTGTGAACGGGATGTGAGATGATCGCTGTGATACAAAGTAAGTTCAGAGGGGCAGTTTAGCTTACTTATTGCAGCTTGTGTATTAGAGCCATCCTGTGGTGTTCAGAGGACAAGGCACTGAAGGACTACACTCAGTGTTGGAAATATAATATACAGATTTTCTTATTCATTTACTGTAGCGCATTACTTTAGAACAGTAAACAGTCAGTTTCACCAGAACTCGTTAGTAAGTGTCCTATATAATTTTTACATAGACAGCTTGCAGCCAATCAGAATTGAGTTTTCACCCAGTCCATGGTATAAAAAGAGAATAATTATCAGTTTAGATTGACACTGTCATTAATAAACTATATGTCTTATAAGTAGCAAGTCGAGGATGTAATCAGCAACGAATCTTCATTTTTTTTTAAACATTTAGATGAGGCAGTTGATGAAGTATAAGTAGATCCACTTAGATTTCAGTGAAAATCATAGCATAATTCACTGCTAATCTTGTGAGGTTGTGATGATAATGAATGAGATGGTCAGTGAAATCAGCTAAAATTCTGAGACACTTGATGAAGAGTGGAGAACCAGGGCCAGCTGTGTAGAGACGTTGGTCCAGTCCAGATGAACAACTCTTTGCATGCTCAATTTAATGTGTTTTATTGAGTTTGTTTTATAGACATGAGTGTTAAATGAGCAATGACACATGTCATGTCAATGTAAATTAAATAAGTCATAAATAATTTGTATATAACATTTTTTTTGTCTACATGCACACAAGTATTGTTGTTTTTCAACCTTGCAATTACAGAAATCAGCAAAGGTCACATGTGCAAGGTCAATAAGAGCTTTTCTGTCTTTAATTGACAAGACAGCTAGGTGAGAAAGGGGAGCCATGCAGGAAATCGTCACAGGTCAGATTCGAACCCTGGACCTCTGCGTCGAGGCATAAACCTCTAAATATATATGTGTCTGCTCTACCCACTGAGCCAAGTCGGCACATTTGCTGTTTCTGTTTAAATATATCAAGCTGTGCACAAAACAGTAAAGTTGGTTAAGTGGAATATAAATAGAAAGGTGGGGTAATTATTAATAATTCATGTTCAGCCAGTCACATTACTTGTCACACCTTTTGAACAGCTATGCAGATTACAAAAGATGCTTGTATGCTTGGCTCACCCAATGGAGAGGAGAGTGCAAACCAGGTTCTCCGAGTAGGAAAATAATGTAGTTGTCAGGCAGATTCAGAGTTAAAATATGTGACCATACAGGGCCACACATATGCAGCTAAAGCCAGGTTATGTTGGTCACATGTTTTACATAATGATACATAGTTTGTGTGTTTTTGTTTGTTGATGATGCACAAATACTGGTAAAAATAATGTATTAATCTTTACTCAGTGCAGGCTTCTCTGGAATCTGTGCGATGTAGAACAAAATAAAAGTTTGCCTGGTGGGGGACAACAGAGGTATTGAGCCAGTGTTAGGTCTCAGGGAATTAAAAGGAATTATAAAACAGACAAAGTGGATAGTCTGAGGCGTCATAGGAGTGCTATCAAAACCCCAAGAGAGCTGTAGCTGTTGAATGCTCAGATTTTGCCACCACTAAAGTAGTAAATACCAAATTGACTTAGAATGAGGAAAACTCCAATATCATGTTTCAGCTTTTCAGAAAGGCCAGTGGAAGAAAGAAACCTGAGAAAATACATTAGCGGCTGAGGCTGAACAGAAAGTGGGACAACTCATACCGTGTTGCTTCAGATGAAAAGGGATAACATTTTTTTTTTTTATCAGAATGAGTTACAATACCCCCTTAGTAAAGAAAAAAACAGGCTGGAAGTATCCGGCAATGACTCTTGTTGGTCTACATGCACTGTAGTGGTGGTCCAGGCTGTAAAGACCCCTGTTTTGCTGCTGCGAGGAACATGTCACTTTGCTGTTAAATTAAGTCCAGAGCAGGAGATATAGCCTCAGTGGAATAAATAGCTTAATGAGGTAATGAAGACCCTAGGGGATAGATGGATCCTGCCTCAATCCTGCGTTTTCTTCATCGCTGTGCCCCTCTGAGTGTCTATATTTAGTTGTTTGTGTGTGTGTGTGTGTGTGTGTGTGTGTGTGCGTGTGTAGGTCAGTTTATTTGCCTCTGATGAAGAGACCATATAATGTTATTTAGAGAGCTGGGGCAGCCTCAATATGACAGTAGAGATTCATAGTGCGTCTCATAAGTGCAATTAGCAGAGAGGATTCTTGACCAGACTAAAGTGCACTTAATGAAACACCCAAGACCCTCTTCAATAAACTAGTGATTTTGTTCTGCCATTCTGGCCCTTCAACAAGACAGCATGGAGGTGACAGATCGTTAAATACAGAACATTGTATTAGAGGATTACTCAAAGACTCCAATAATACTACCATGATACACACTGTTCGTTCCTGTTCCTTATATGTTTTATTCCCCTGACTATCGGTTTTCTCTTGCCTACACTGCTAATTCTGTAACAGTATCTTCATCTTTTTCTTTCAGCCTCTCTTATCCCACCCTGCTACTAAATTAAAAATCTTTAAGCGTTCCAAAAGAACCAGCATGATTTTAAAGGATAAAGTGGGTGATATTCTATATGGTTCTCTTTAGCAGTAAATCCCATGAAAAGACCAACACATAAGTAGTATTTGTGTCGCCAAAGCCTGATATAGTTTATTCCACTGTGCCACAGACCTCCATTGTTGTTCAAAAAAACTATCAAAAACATATAGACCCAGTGGGTGACGTGTTCCTTCATCACAATGAATAGTTTTATTTCTAGTCAATCTCAAAATAACCGTCCTGCTGACGTGAATACTCACAAGGCCACCAAATGTTTGCTAATTTACAGCTGAAAATAGTCTCCAACAAATGCTGTATTTACCACTGTTTGAGTAACGTTTGCTAAAAACCTCAATACCCATATATTTTGGAAATTAAACTAATTATGAGAATTTCCTTCTCAGTAGGAACTCCTTGCTGAGAGCCATGTACAAGACAGGAAAGTTAAAAAGTATTGAAAGATGTGCTAAATCCTGGTTCGGATTGACTTAAAGCCCCATTGTGTAACGTTTGTAGTTGTTCATTATCAAAATCTGTATTGCCCTTCACAAACTTGTCCTTTTTTATGAATATTGACCACCACCATCAATTTCAAGTATTCCTATTGGCTTGAAATTTAAAAAAAATATCCCCCCCCCCCCCCCCCTAATTTCTCTATACATTTGAGGAATCTCTGTGAGTGAGTGAGTGAGTGAGTGTGTGTGTTTGTGTGTCCTCGCATGCGCAGTACAGCAGCAGAACTAGAAGGCTCATTGATTGCAGTTCACCGGCTACCGGTTTCATATGCCAAAAAGCGGTCATCCGACAAAAACTGATTGCTGTCTAGCCTTCATGCAAATACAGTCGTACATAGACACATGTTAGATGAATGCCAGGGCTCCTGGGCTCTACAGCACGTTGTTTTGTTGCCAGCGGTTGCATACATTTCTCCGCCCGTTCTGCAAGCTGTTTAAGAGCGGCTTCACCAGCAGGCTAAGCCTGTCTCCTTCCCTTGCACGCGCTGTAGCGGCTTCTCCAGCAGGCTGAACCGGGCTTCCTCCCTGCCTCCCTTCCCCGTCCGGGCCACATCGCTACCTGGATGTGTGATGGCTAGACGAAAAAAAAGGGGATGCGCTGAATCTCTGAGCCACAGCCGAACCGCGCCTGATTGAACCGCGCTTATAGGTCGATGAAGTTGTGGGGGAAAAAAAATACTGGGAACCAAGCAGTTGGCCTGTTTGGAACAGGCACGCGTTCCAAACGGGCACTGCACTAGTTAATTTGAATGTGGACAGTTCAGTGACGCAACATCATCTGATGAATGATAAAATAATTGCTCTTTTGCTCTCTTTTCTTCTTCTTTCTAAAAGTTTTACTAATCACTTGAAATTCAATGATGTGTTACTCAAATCTGTCTGGATGGATGTGTTTCAGGGCTGCTACTAACACATTGTTTCAGTCTTTTCATAGGATTTGTTAATAATAACAGAAGTGTGATTGTGTGTTCAACAGCAAGCCCATATATTTTTTATTCAATTCTGACTATGACAGTATAGAGTCAGTATATTTTTCAGCAAACATCATTACATTACATTACATGTCATTTAGCGGACGCTTTTATCCAAAGCGACGTCCAGTTAAGTGCTTTCAACGTTGAAGGTGCAAATTCCAGACTAAGTGCGTTTTCAGAAAAGTGTTCGTTTACACGTACCCATGTATATATGCCGTCAATGCCGTCAAGAGCATGCCAAACCTGTAGGTGGCAGTGTAACGAGAAGCTCAAGCCCACGTTAGCCAATCAGAATCCCGAAAATAGCAACAACAGCAACGACTCACTTCCTCTCTCTTCTCTTCCTCACTTCCTCGGCTGCTGAAACCTCCGTTTGTCTCAGTTTACATGCAAACGTGCAAACGAAGATTTCACAAATCTCCACTCTGGCCGGAGTTTTTAGAAAGTCACGTTTTCAGAGGCAAATTCTCTGTTTGCGTGTAAACAAAGGGCACAAGCGAAGGGAAATGTCTCCGTTTTTCAAAATAACCATGTACGTGTAAACAGGGTCTAAGCTGGTCTGATTACCCTAAACAGTTTCAGTCACATTTAGTAAGACCACAAAATTATGGCCAAAAAACACAGCAAATTCAGCAAAACACACAGCAGAAGTAGAAGAAGCAGCTGAACCCAAAGCAGCAAAGACAAAAGGCAAGCAACAAAAGCATTAAAACCAAGTAGCAACAGCAAAAGGCAATAGACTAAGCAAAATCAACAGAAAAAACGCAGTCAATTTAACAGCAGATCCAATGACAGTGGGCAGAGAAACCTAATAAAGTAAGTACTTATTTTAATATCTAGCTGTCTAGCAGTAAGTCTCCTCAGAAGTCAAATGCACATCCAACTCACAGTGACAGTTGACTTTGTGAGAGTGAATTGAATAATTACAGAGGATGTAAATAAAACTTGTGTTGACTTCCACCACCCCCAGCAGGGGAGTCATTATAGCTGCATGATGTCTGATTACCTGATTGAACACAACGTCACGCAGCTCTGAATGACAGATCAGAACACCATTCACCAAAACCCTCACCAGGCTTTTGACTAATGCAAGATGGAAAGCAATGGATTGCCATTGACTATTGATTAAATATTGAATTTAAAATGTTGATTAGCTGGGCATTAGTGATGGGTCGTTCGCGAATGAGTCGGCTCTAACCCCGGATTTCCACAGGCTGCGTAACTGCTGCGGAACGTCTCCGCTGCGGAACGTCTCCGTGGTCCGCCGTCCATCAATACCCACCGGATCCGGAGTTGTTGCGGAACGGCTGCGGCCAGGACTGACAGCTGTAGTCACGAGGACCCACTAGATCTCGCGAATTCACGCAGAATAGAACCACAAAACCACCAACAGTTTGTTTCTATTCCGAGGAGTAGAGAGGAAACAACTCCGTGCCGTGTTTTCAAGGTGTAGTGAAGAGAAATATGATCCTTTGTGAGCACGGTGTATTTTATTTTGAAAGTTAACCGGATGTTTTATTTTGTTTCTGTGCTCGACTTCCTGTCCCGCACTATCTGCCGTGTGCTCAAGGGGCCAGGCTTCTCTCCTCAGAGTGAAGCCTCCTATGGCGCCATTTTGATGCTAATAAGCCATCACCCCCCGTTAGCATCCCATTCACTGACATTCATTTTGGCGTCACTTTGACAGCCAATGACTTTACATCTGAAGCGTTTCAAGACTTCATTTGTCCCTTGTTTATTTCTAAAGAAACACGACAATGTATAAAAGGCTCCGTTACCTTGTACCTCACGTTATGGCTCCGTAGCAGACGGTTTTGTAAAAATAGGCTAACGATTGTGTCATAACCACGCGACTTACTGTCGCATAGTACAGGAATTACCGTATAGTACAGGAGAAGCTCGCAGGCAGTTTCGACGTACATTAGCTGTTTAGTTTAATTACTAATGTTAACTATCATTTTAGTTAGCAATAATTAGCCTGTGCCTATGTTATCTCCTTACATATACCTACGCTCTCCGTCTCTGATAGATTGGGAATGATTGAGATTTCTCTTGGCACAGCTACCAGAAGACTTACAACGTTCAGAGACGTTGTTCACGTCACATCGGCGGCGGGAAGCCAAGTTTGCAGCTGCGCAGTAACGCTCAGTAACACTTTCCCATCACCGGAAAAGTGCTGGAAAGAGGCTTCACTTGTCTCCGTTGAAAACAGCGGGATCGCTGTGTCCATTTTATATACTGTCTATGGTTACAGGTAACGTTAGCTAACATAAACATATTTTTGCTAGCCTACCTGCTGCAAAATTACACCAAGACAAGTAGAGCTATTTTATCCAGTGTAATTTATCACTTACCACTATCTTGTTTTTTCTTATCCTCCTCTTCCTTTCTCTTCTTCCTTTTCTGGCTTACTGAAGCATAATTCCGCTTCATGATGACTGCCGACGGAGGACGTTTTGTATTTTGCCGGCAGCAGAGATCACGAGAGGGGCCCCTTGAGGGGGATCCCGATAACAGTGTCATTGCTCTTTACTGCATTGACTATCAAAGGGTCGCTCACAGTTTGTCGTTGCATTTTATTCTTAACCAGTCGTTGTCTTGGGGCCCCAGGCCAGCTCGGGGCCCCAAGCAATTGCTTGGTTTGCTTGCCTTGTGGCGACGGGCCTGGGCCGCGGGAGGATGTTTTTCACCTGATATTTTGTGTATCCCCATCCCTTAACATGCAAGGGGTCTGTCCTGTCATCATGTGTGTTATTTTCTGTGTCTACCAGGTCACAATAAACAACATCAGATAATATGGAGATGTCTGCTTATTTCTAGCAAAAGTCACATAGGGGATACACACAATTTCAGGCCGTTTTTCACCTGATATAATGTGTATCCCCTCTGTAACTTATATGGTAGACAGGTGAACAAAGCAGTTAATTGAAAAGCCATATTAAAAAAAAATCAAATTAAAACAGAAATCACGTTAGAGGGCCGGGAGGGACGGGTTAGCAAAGACGAGGCATCCATGTCGGGCAGAGAATGGACGCATTAAACAATTCACACGTCTCCTTAATGTAACCGACAAATAAACGTATAATAAATGAGACCCTTGTTATTATGGAAAACCCTGTCGAGTCTTCCACGTCGCAGCAGTTAAACTACGCTCTGAGTGCATGCGTGCTCCCGCGGCCACGACACCGGCAAGTCGCGGAGCTGAGGTTTTACAAATAACCCAATGACAAACGAGCAGTGGAGTAGTAACGCTACGAGCCAAAGAGCCAGTCGCTAAATGAGTTAAATTAACTTCATGCTTCATCCACACAAAGCACATTACTATCGCCATGAGTATTCTGCTCGTTTTCTGTGAACGATGTGGACGTAACGTTAAGGTGGAGTTAGCAAGCTAATGTTAGCCAGCTAACACCGGCTGGCTCGTCATGCTTTCATGAGCTGACGTCTAACGTTAGCTATCCGCTGACACGCTGCCCCTGGGTCTAACTTAGCAAACAGCTTCCGCTGGATCCAATGTTAGCGGTCCGCTGATCCACTGCTTTGTTGCAAATCGGTAACAGACATAATGAGTGGCACGTAATGTGAAGTAACATGCCATTTTATTTTGTTTGAGTTTTAACTTGTCCAGCGGGGCAAGTACATTTCTCCTCCACTTGCCCTACAAAAAAAAATCCACTTGTCCCGGAGAAGCAGACAAGCCTTAATGTCGAGCCCTGTGAGTGCTTAAACTAATATTTACAATACTCAAATTGGTTCAGTGCCAAGTGAAGGGCCCTTCAGCTGGACAGATGTTCAATAAAAAGACCACACACCATTTTACCCTAGGATTTTTAAATCATGTGCTAACAGGTATATGCCCTTATTTTGTCACTTGTTTAAACTTTCAAATAAAGAACAGAAATAGTTGGAGTCGTATACCCACAAAGCATCTGTCAAACACATTGAGTGGATGTGTCTCTAGTTAGTAAAATAGTACAATTTTGAACTATTGATGATATTTTGTGAGTTGTAACAGTAAACGGAAATGTCAAACACTGTTGCCTGCTCTGGCATCTCTCCAGTGGATATTTTTTTTTTTAATACTGTGTTTATTGGTTCAGAACACAAGATTATAAAAAAAAAAAAAAAAAAAAAATCTGAGAAAAATAAATTACAAAATAGATGAATATACACATACTGTACATACATGTGCATACATTAATAAATACATTATAATCAATAAAAAATGAATAATAGTTGCTTACCAGTTCAATATGAAAGGATTAATTGATGCAATGTAAAAAAAGAATAAAATAAATAAATATTTGAATACACTTATAATGACAATGACTAGGGACTAATGATATCTAGACCTTTTTAAATCAAATGGAGACATAACACGGTTGTCAGGTCGCGTTGTATGCAAATATTGAAGCTAGTAGTTTTGAAATGCATTTTTTTTAAAATGTATTAAAGCACACTGTTAAGTATGATTTTTTTTTTTAATTTATAAATCATGTCTGATGTAGTGTGTAGATAACAAAAGTACCACTCTTACCTGTAACTGACCACCCACTGAATGTAAAGGGCTTCTTAATAGATATGCCTGTCAGCTTGTGTTATCCACAATGCCTTTCAAATGCTATACAGCGCAGCCCACCACATCAAGTCTTCAGGGATATAGTAGAGCCTGATAACGATGGCCTACTTGTGTTTTAAATAGCGTGGCAGATTCAGTTGTAATGTCTCTCAGGCTGTTGCTTTGAGCCTCTGCAGTAAAAACACTATAGTCTGTAGTCCCTGGCAATATTCAGGAAAAAACATCTAACCGTTAAAAGTCTATACATATTCATTATGGTGGGGGACGAGTTGATCGAGGCACAGGGTCCATGGCCTGATTCATTATGTGGAATCTTTATTGGCAGATTGGAAGTCCACTAGTGTGAGCGTGTGTCACACGTCTCAAGGAGCTCTGGTTATTCTATTGGTGGCTTGTGCCATTTGACAGACTTCTGTGATCAATGCTCTTTGTAAATGTTAAGTTTGATATGACTGATGCCTCTCTCTGTCTTATTGGCATGATCTGGCTCGACCCAGAGCCTGATGTATGCACATGAACCTGATTGTGTGTGTGTGTGTGTGTGTGTGTGTGTGTGTGTGTGTGTGTGTGTGTGTGTGTGTGTGTGTGTGTGTGTGTGTGTGTGTGTGTGTAAGGGCAGACACGTCCTGTCATATCGGAAAAACAGAAGCCATTTACGCATCAGGAGGGCTCAGATGACTGACCCAGCGTGCATACGTTCAAACCATTTGCACTGCCAGCTTGGCGTTCATGCATGTATGTCTTTAAGGGAGCACCGGGTAGAAGGTTAGTCACGTCTGCAGTAAATTACTAGATACAAGCAATGCTCACATGTGGGTGTTTTGTGTAGCTGTTCAGCGCCACTTATCCATGTTTTCCCTCAAGCATATGCTATTGTTATTGCTGTGTAACTGCTGTAATGGGCACACAAGAACACATACATTTCAATGTCAACTTTGATTTGTTGACGCAGTGTTAGGATGTTTACTTTTGTTTTATTATGCTGTGAGTATATGATCCACTCTTGACACCCTCCATTTAAATGTTATTAATAGGGGACAGTGGAGATATTGTGTGTAGGTCTGATAGCAGGTCCTGCACAGCCAGTTTGCTGGCTGGATGCTCCCTCCATCTTGTTATTTTTGTTTATTTGCCTGTAGCCCTTTTTTGGAGATTAATTTTTAATGTGAGGTCTTCTCTTTCTGCATTAACTTACCTCATATGTGCGTATGTGGGAGTGCATGCACACGTTTGTGCGAAGGCACCCTGCTATTTATTTTATGTTGCAAGCGTTATTTTTGTCAGTAAGAGTCGGCGCAGCAATGTGCGCCAGCTAAGATAGAAGTAAATTGTGTGTTAATAGGAGAGGGCAAGCACTTCATGTAGTGTACTGCATGAATTAGTGCCTGTATGCGAGTTGTGTGAATCTTCCTGTCCATCAGGGTGTTATGTGGAGGCATATTTGAATTGTTACTATGGAAACCGAGCACTGCTGATATACAGAAACACATATCCGAATGGGTCTCTCTGTCTCTCGCTGCTCCCTCGTTCACTGTCACACGTCTTGCATTATTTTAAAATGTTTTTTTTTCTTCTTCAAATAGTTACCCTCTGGTCTCTTGTCAGTAGATTCAACAGCCCTTCAGCAAAATTTCCTTTTTTCAC
This sequence comes from Gymnocephalus cernua, assembly GCA_023631565.1. NCBI lineage: Eukaryota > Metazoa > Chordata > Actinopteri > Perciformes > Percidae > Gymnocephalus > Gymnocephalus cernua. Next base: position 25,027,043 of record CM042427.1, on the reverse strand, counting down.
TTAACACATTGTGGTTTGAGATCATTAACTTCTTCCTTGCTTTAGTTTTCCTTTTTTTCCTCGGGTTTCTTTAACCTCCTCCCCAACCTTTGAATCTTCTTTTATCATCCTGTGCTAATCATGTCCTCTTTTCATCTTCCTTTCGTCAGCTGTGTTCCCTTCCACACCTCCCTCCTTCACTCCCTCCCTCCTCTGGGTTTCTTATTGCTGTTCCTTCCTCCACCTCCAGCTCTTTTGTGTATGTCTCTATTTATTCTCTCTGCTGTCTTCCTCCCACTCTTTTCCTCCTCCTCCCCTCTCTCTCTCTCTCTCTCTCTCTCTCTCTCTCTCTCTCTCTCTCTCTCTCTCTCTCTCTCTGCTTCACTGGTGCCCCCATGGAATATTCAGCTCGTTTACAATTTGCATGTGCACCTGCAATTAAGCCCGACAAAACTTTTGATAATTAGACCTTTTAGACAAACTGTTTTTTATGTGGAGATCACATTTCCTCCTCTTCCACAGTGTTTGGGCCTCTTCTCTTTCTGCTCGCCCAATTTTACAGATTACTCCTTGTTTTCTGTCACTGTTTTCTACCTCTTTCAGATTTCAGTTCTCCTCGCAACTTCTCTCTTTCTCTTTTGTTTCCTTTGGACATTTGTTATGGTGCTGCCTGGATCAGCTCCTCAACACGCGTGGTGCTTGATAAATAAAAGATTAGCAAAGGTGTTGCGTGAGCGAAGAAGAGGAGCAAGCCCTTCATTTATCCCTCTCCTAAAGTGCTCCTCCGTGCTTAATATAGAAAATGAGCATGAACATATATATACTCATTAAGATTCCATGTCTTTATCTATGCAGAAAATATGCCCGAATTTGTCCTCCCTATACACACAGTAAGAAACCACAATTTTCAGGCTATGACTAATTGTGTTTCCCCTGCCTGTCACCTCCCTGCTTACATGTTTCACGCCGCCTCTCTCTTTCTCTCTCACTTCCTTTTTTTTCTCCATCATTTCTCCTCTGTACTCTACTCTTTTTTTTGTACGGCTGCTAATAGAGGAGCAGTAAATAATAGCAATAATAGTAAATAATAGGTCTGCAGTTGACTTCAAAGAGCAGCGAAGGGATCTCAGAGGGTTGGAGGGAGCAACTGAAAGAACAGGTTTGGAGGGTAGGAAGTACTGTGGGAGAGAGAGGGGGGGGGAGAGAGATGGTGAGACTAAAATGAGAGACTCAGCTGAGCCCAGTCTCAGGGTCTAATGGTCACTTAGCCTGGCAGCTAGTCCATGAAGCTGTGAGGCTGTCAATCTGTCAAAATGCACCCTGTGCTCTCCTGACTCTCAAAACACACACACACACACACACACACACACACACACACACACACACACACACACACACACACACACACACACACACACACACACACACACACACACACACACACACACTCCTTCCTGCTCTGTCTTTGATGTGTGCCACAGGGTTCCTCCAAGGAAGTCACAGCCTAGTATAATGGATGTGGCGTTGTAACTTGATGCTCTATGAGAGCTTACAGGCGTCTCTCAGTGTGTGATTTGATACCTTGCTACTGTATGTGGGTCACTTGGTTTGGCAATTAAAGGGTTGAGTAATCTGTATTTTTTAAGATCCTGACCAATACGGGAAAATACTTTTTATTAATGTCATCCATAACATGGAGACAACAGCGATGGTATAATTACAGAATATTTTTTGAAATGTGCTCTACCCAATGTGGATCCTTCAGATGAGAAGAAGCAAAGAAATTAAAGAATGAATGAATTCATATTACATGCATATTAAAAATAGAGCAAGCATTGTTGATTAGTTCACTATGAGATTGGTTTAACATAGTTCCAACATTTCATGCAGGTTTTTTTAATACAAAGGTTAGCTCTTCATTTTTGTTCACGGGTCGTGTTTGCCCACTTTGACAATTGCAGCCACTCACTCAAATGAATATACTCAACAGATCTTTATCTCCATTTCTCTCAACATTATTAAAATGATGGTTAATATCGAACGGAAATTAAATTGGTATGTTCCATTTCTTTTTGTGTTAGTAGAGTTTCTCCCGTCCTTCCACAATTTAGATGAAATTGAGTATTTAAGTTGCTGGAGCGGTGTAAAATAACATAGCTATATCTTCCATGCGTGTACTGGAGTTTTGAGGCACATACAGTACCTATATTAATATTTACTAATGATAAAAAATAATGAAATAGCGCTTTAAGTACTCAAAGACACTTTACAGTAAAATCATGGTAAGTACAATACAAGCAGGTGAAGCAATAAAACAACACAAAACTTAAAAAGAGAGTCAAGTCAACATATGTGTTTTAATGTAATGCTTTAATATAAACAAAACATTTTGATAAGGATCCCGAGTAGTTTCAACATGGCGCTGCTGATGCCGGCTGCCATCCTGTCATCTCTGGTTAAACCTTGAATTTGGTTATTACAACATATGTACCGAGTAGGACCTTTTACAGCTGAAAAAATAAAGTTCTCAGTGTTTTCTGGTGGACAGATACTCTTTCTAAATCACAACAAACATGTAGTTTGGCCTTTCTGTACCACAACTCTTTATTTTTCAGCCGACATATAATACAATCCTACATGGATTTATCTGTGGTATGCTAATGTCGGCAGATGTAGACCGACCCAGCAATTTTAAAGCTTGTATTTTTACACTTTATTTTATCATCTCTGTCTCTCGTCTCCTCTCTCTCCCTCCAGGGACGGCATTTACACTCCTCCACAATGCTTGTCAGCCTCCACCCTTCTCCCTCCCGTCTTCAGGACAAGCGCTTCGTCTCCCCCTCATCCTCCTCCTCCCCCCATTCTCCCCCCCAGGACCAGTCCTCGCATCATCCTCGGCTCACCCTGCCATTCCTCTCCGTGTCCTTCTCTCTGCTCCTCCTCTCCATGCTCCTCTTACCCGTCTGCGAGTCTCGCAGGGGTGGAGGTCCAGGCACAGGGCCTGGAAGTGCCCCAGGGGGACAAGGGGGCCAGAGGGGAGGTGGCACCCAGCGGGGCGTTGTCATCCCTCCTCAATACTCTCCTGCCTTACCGGCTCTTCCGCCAATCAATCCCAAACTGATCAACTCGCTCAGTATAGCAGTCATCCTGGTGGGCAACTCTAGTGAAGTAACCCTGGGGGTTGGACTTGAGAAAGAGGACTTCCTCCACATCCCTTACCCTCCCAAAGTCGAGGTGGTCACCATGAATGAGACCGACCCCAAGAGCATCATCAATCGGATTTGCGCACAAATGACGAGGAACTCCCTGCAAGGCGTAGTGTTCGGTGATGACACGGACCAGGAGGCCATTGCTCAGATCCTGGACTTCATCTCTGCCCAGACACACATCCCCATCCTGGGCATCAGGGGAGGCTCCTCCATGGTCATGGCTGCCAAGGTAGGAAAGAAAAACAATGAATTGTGAACTGTCCATCATTAATTACTACACACTCATTAGGGCCAAATATTGATAGTGAATAGTGAAGCAGAAGATCTTTTATTAAGGTGTTGCTTCTTCATCCAGCAACAATTACAATCATGTTTATTGTATGTGATTTCTATATAAAATTCTTAGCACTGAAAAAATAGCACCTGTGCGGGTCTCTGGATTCAATTTAACAGCCACCTTCAGGATCCTGCAAAATCAGGTTAACTGCAGCAGTTTTAATCACAATTCACAGACAGAAAACAAATAGCTGAATCATTTAATTCTAAGATCACCTGCTTTTTTCGGGGTGATTCATCCATAAAAGTCATTATAAGAGTTTTATTAAGGACGTGGAGTTTTTTTTGGTGAATTTTAGATAATACGGAAATGGAGAGAAAGATTGAGAACTTTCTCTCACACTGCATCAGCCTCCCACCACACAGTGCTGCTTCTCATACTAACCCAGCCTCTCTGCTGATTGATTTTTCTGTTAATTGACCTCCTCTGTGAGCCTGACGTCAGATTGAAGCTCCTGACAGCGAGTCGACTCAACTCTGAAAGAACTCACAGCGTGAAACAAAAGAGTGCATGACAAGTCAAAAAAACCATCTCTGTGGGATCTGGATTCAAAAGATTTGGTACAAACCAGGCCACACAAGGAGAGTGTATGATCCAGAAATGGAACAGCTTTGAAATGTATCCTTAAATAATGTCCTGTTAATAGGCTTAGCAATGTTGAAGTCCCTCATAGAAGAATGACAGAATGCATATTACGCTGAGGTTGGGTTTTATTCGCTGTTTGATGCAGCCTACCTCTTGGAGAAAATGGGACATACGATAGAGATTCTCTGCAGTTGTCTGTATGTTGGGTTTTCAAGGTTTATCTAGTTTAGTTTGATTGATATACGTAGGTTGTATAGGTCAAACATACAGTATTTGAGTTTGAAAGATCTTTCTTGACCTTTGAAATAGTAGTTTTTTGCTAATTAAATCTTATGTTATTAATCTTATTAGGTTTTTCCAGATCGTTCAGCTCCATCTAATGGTCTTTATCATTTTTTTTAAAGCTAGAAAGTGTACCTTGAGTAAAGATTTTTTGTCAAACATTTTCTGCTGCTTGAGGCTGGTGAAGAATTAAGAGATGGAACAATGGAAACACTTCAGTGTACTTCAGGGCTGGGTATTGGTAATCAATACCTTTTAATGTATCGACCGAAATAACCCAGTACCAAGTAGTATTGAAACTTCTCCAATTTAACGATACCTACATTCTATCCTTTCTGTACCCAGATCTAGAAAAAGATTATCTGTATGGTTAAGTCTTCAATTTAATGCGACAGGTGATTGGCCAGCTACCACAGCAGCTACAAACCATACAGTCTGTGGTGTGATGAAGTCAAGTGCAGTGTATTTCATGGAGTTGACAGTTCAGTGGGCCAAGATGCCATCAAACTGTTCAAAAGTATCAAATGAAGTACTCTATTGATACCCAGTCCTAATGTTCTCCAACATCTTAATCTCCAAATTAAAACACATTTAAATTAAATTACAGCGACTCAAAAGAGAGTATAGCATGCATGCATGTTTCTTCACTGCTTGTTGATAATGCTTATGACAGTTGGAATTAATGTATAATTATTCGGAAAAATATAGTGGACTACTGAGATTTAACAAAATAATCCTGAATGATTTTACACCGAGTACAAACTCCTTGCTTTTTATAATTGAAAGCGTGTAAGACGATCTGCTTGCATCATATTGATCATTGGCGGCTTTACTTTGTCCAGTCAACCTGGTACATGAAGAGGACTGTGGCATGACTTGTTTCTTAATGTATGAAGGTATTCTAGATCAAGCACAGACTATTACATGATAGAAACTTCATTCTCGCACCGCAGTTTCCTCCTGTATAGAACCTGATACGATTAGATTTTGGAAGACCTTAAATGCGTGAAAAAAAAGGGATTTCTTGAAATGACTGTATTTAAAACTTTCACATTAATACCATTTGTGTCACAGTTCAGAGACAAAAGAACCCAAGAGGACGACCAAGGAGGCAGAGGTAGAAGCAAAGAGTCTTAACTTAACAAGGATGCAACATTCCAAGCAGGCTATAGTACAAAGGGGTCAGGCTGAGGCAAGATCCAAATTATGCAAACTGGGTCAAAACTTCGTCAAGGTTGAAAAGTGGTCGAACAATGGGGCTAGTGAAAGTGTCTGGTAAATATAGTAGGAAGCTGATGAGAGAATGGAGAACAGGTGAGGGGGGAGGAGGAGGTGGTGATGGCGCCGTGGATATGACACATGCCTGATTGCAGAATCAAACATGGGTCTCCAGGTTCGATTCGATACATGTGTCCCTGAGCAAGACACTTAACCCCTAGTTGCTCCAGAGGCGTGCGACCTCTGACATATATAGCAATTGTAAGTCGCTTTGGATTAAAGCGTCACCTAAATGACATATAATGTAATGTAATGTAATGAGGAGCAGGTGAAGTGAATCTACTGAGTTAGAACACAGTATAAACAAGCAAACAGGAACAATGATGCACGAGCAAACAGAAACTTAAAACCATGACCATTTGTGTGGAATGTGAAGACATGTAGCTTAAAGTGCTCATATAATGCTAATTTTCAGGTTCATAATTGTATTGAGAGGTTGTACCAGAATAGGATTATGTGGTTTAATTTTCAGAAAACACCATATTTTTGTTGTTCTGCACATTGCTGCAGCTCCTCTTTTCACCCTGTGTGTTAAGCTCTCTGTTTTAGCTATGGTTATGAAATAACAACTTGTGAGGGTGTAAAGGAGAAAGACGATTTTTCCAAATATATAATTACCACATTTTACAGCTGACAGAGGGACAGAGGGCACAAACTGAGAGTGACAAGAAGAAGACTGTAGATAAGAGTGTAACAGACATGTAAATGCTCGGCTTGGGGAATACAGCACAAAAAAAAAAGATGTATGTGGATGGGGAGTCGACCTGCATTAGACATCATTTGATGGTTAACAGTTTTTGAGTTTTTTCGTGTTCTTCTGATTGATTATCACACACACACACACACACACACACACACACACACACACACACGCGCACACACACACACACACACACACACACACACACACACACACACACACACACACACACACACACACTGCTGTGGATACGGTTGGCATGGCAACCACTTGCTTATTTCTCTCCACATACTGTATAAAATCAGTTTCAGAGGGAGAGAGTAAAGAAATGATTATTTCTTATTCTGACAAAAGCAGTGCTGCACGAGAAAAGTGTTTAAACCCTCGAGATGTGGAGGTGGGGGGGTTGAAAAAAATGAATAGATTAAAAACGTAAAAACAGAGGTGGAAACACAGGGAAAGATGTTTAAAAATAGGGTGGTGAGGCTGAGGAAAGGATGGAGAGGTGAATTGTATTTCACTGTAGCGTAGTAGTGATTTTGTAGTGCCACTGTAGCTGATTTTTTAAGGTTTTATTAATAGCTGTTCAGTCACACAAACCAAGAAAAACATCAAAACATAACAAACCCTTTCACCTGATATCCATGTGTCCATATCCACACCTAATATAGAAAAACAACTTATATACAAAACTAGAGCTAAAGCAATTGGTTATTTGATCAGTGAGTTGGAAAATTTAAAACAACTTAGGCCACGTACACACGTACCAAAACAATCTTTTTCCCGTCTTCCCTAGCATCGTTTCAAGAAAATCCATTTGTAAATGACTCAACACACTACTTCATATTCCAGGTCTATAGGTGGTGCTGTGTCTGCTACAGAAATTCACCAAAAACGGAGAAGAAGAGGCGGAGCATGCGCATAAAGCACAAAGCATTCGTTTGGACGGTCGGCCAAAACAATGCAAAACGTGCATTTATACCAAAAAGCAGTTCCGTGTGGATGGCCCCTTAGGTAAAAATTCAAGCTCTTCAAATGCAAATATTTGCTGTTTTTATTAGTCTTCTATGTTAGGATTTTTTTATCATTGGATTTTGAACTCATGGGCATTATTAAGACTTCATCTTGGGCTCTGGGTAATTCTAATTTTCACTATTTTCTGACATTTTATGGACCAAAGATTCATTGACTAATCAAGAAAATAACCAAGTTAGAATTACCACGAGAATGATGGTTTACGAGTCTGTATGAAGTCAAACTTGTTTTAAGAAAAACACGTTTTATTCCCGATGTCATGTAGAAGTACGCAATACCCACAATCCTAAGTGTAACAGCAATGTCTCTGATTAATGGAGCTTGCTGTTACCACGAAAATGTTTACCTCACCCGCGAACCCACGAACGGCTAGTGAGCTGCTACCACTGAACTCTATGATCATTTATGTACCTGTGCCTTTTTTATGGTCACGATTAATCTCGTAACTGGTTGGCTTGGTTCCAGGCTTAAAACTCTTTATATAAGCATTTTCTAAAAATGTCAATTGAGTAATTGAATGGGGAAAATCACTTCTGGGTCCAGAGCTGTTGAAAAAAGTGGGCAGTCTCCACAGAGCATCATATATCATTTATCAACAGAAAATGTATCAACAACAATTTTGATAATTGATTAAAACAAAAATGACCCATTCTCTGGTTCCAGCTTCTTGTTTTTCTCTGTTGTTATAACATTGTAAACTGAATAACTTTGGATTTTGTTGATAGGGAAAGAAAAGACTTACAAAGATGTCAACTTGGCCTCTGGGAAACTTTGTTGGCCATTTTTCACTATTTTCAAATGTTTTATTGACCAAACGAGTCATTGAGAAAATAATTGGCAGATTAATCAATACGGACTAATTTTCCTAAAAAATACAGTCTGCTATTTTTGCTAAATATCCTAAGATGGCAATTTCTGGAGTGTGGGTAAATTTGTTGAGCACTGGAATACCTCTGACCAACCAACTTTTGTAGTTTATGGGACAAAGCCAAAGCTGGTGATCTAGGGACGTCTCACAAGATAAAGGTAATATTCTGTGTTTTTTTCTGAAAATAGTAGCTGTGTGGAGTCACTTTTTATTCCATTTACAGGTACTGTCTCCATGCTTTGATCGAGTATTTTTGTGCTGATTGTATGTCTTCTGAGCTAAAGACAGAGGAGACAAAAGAGCGCAGTAAAGAGTGACAGGCCAATGGAGAGGCAAAGAGTTGTGTGGAGTAGGTGAAACTGAGACATGAAACCTATAGAGTCATGACAGGGAGTTATATGAGCATGCAGTGTGCATACTTATGGGAAAGAACGAGTGAGTGATTTTTCAGCATCAATAACTCAATTCCCTTCAGGTTGCCAAGTCCATTCCTTATCAGTCCACAATTATGCATAATCTATTGTGCTCCAAATCCTTCTGCAGTCCTTCTATGTAGGGCAAACCAATTGGTTTCCCCATATCTTGTCAATAAGCAATTTGATTTTCATTTAGAACAGCATTGAACACACATCCTTTTTATGGCATTTGATCTTTAAACCACATTATTCAACATACTTCCCAGTCTCAGTGGAGATGGTGCGACCAAATAAACCTGCCTGCTACCTCGTAGCACTCCTGGCTTAATTTTCCTTTCCAGTACCCTATTAAAATGAATCAGTGACAGATGCAGGTAGGCCCATTATGCACCTAACAATTTGATCGCTTCCATTTAGCCATTAATTCACTCCGTGCCATGTGTTGGTATTGGCATAATAGGACAACAGAGTCGGCCCAGGCCCACACTCAACTCCGGCTCTGGAGACTAATGAGGTCTTCCAGATCTATTGTTGGGATTTAAGCTGTGTGTGTACGTGCTTTTGTGCATGTGTGTGTGCGCCTGTGTGTGCATGCTGGTGTTCAATGATAATAGCCTCTTTGCCTGTTTTTGGGGAGATTACAGCTGTTGTTTTCACTGCAAACAAGGTAGATACCATTTCTCATAAACCGTCCGGTAGAGTAGATATTTTTTCCTCCAGGATTTTGTCATTCCATTCAACACTGCCTACAGGTATTTTTACCATGCAGGGGGTTAGTAGTAAAAACTCATGGATGAATCGTTGGACCATTGTGCTGCAAAATAAAGGCAAAATACTGTGTATAAGAACAACTAACTGTAATCGTAATGCCTTAGTAAAGACTCCTTATTCTTTTCAGTCTGTCAGTGAAAACTGATTCACCACCCCTTGATTGATTCCTACAATTATACACCCTCTCTATCTTTAAATAGGCATCATTTTCAAGTGTGTGAGGCCTTCTTGTAAGACAGACATGGCCATGGAAGTAAATTGTTTTGTGGACTTGTTTGGTCGCCGACATTATTTGACATTAGCCAGACCAGCCGGTAGCTGTACCGTGATACGTAGGTTGCTAGGTCCTTGCTAATCTGTTGCTGACATGATTGTTTGAGCCAAGGGTGCACTCTGTTTTCTCATCCCATTGTCCCCATTCCCAATTTGTGGTTTTATGAGACCCCTTCTTTCATCCTGCATGCACCAAGTATCCCATTATGCTTGGTGATTGTACATGAGGGGATAATAGACTGCCTCTGCAATGCCCCCTTTTGCAATTAGGACCAATCTCAGAAGACAAGAGAATTAAGAACAAACTAAAATAATAAACTGCACATGTGCATATTTGCATGTCATGCAGCTTTTATTTGTTAGTATTTTGTCACTCTCATTTTTAAGTCCTATTTAGACAGGATTAGTTTTTAAGAAAAAGCCTATGAAAAGTGAAAAGCCAATTTGTTTGCAATTTGCACGAGATCTCTGTGATCAGTTTAAGAAATTACACTGATGGGAGAGTCTGCTCCATTTGTGCGTTGTCACTGCAACAAAACTTCATATGTCAAATATAACTTTCAAAGCTGATGCTGGTACACTTGAACAACAACAATATAGCATGTTTACAAGAGCAAAGAAAAGTCTAAACAAGTTGTCAGTTTGAGCTGGTGGTCCTCTGATCTAGATAACACAGCAGTTGTTATCAATCTCACAGACTTCATTTATGATAAGACTACTTTTTTTAGATTATTTTATTGGACAGGTTAGATTTACTTTGTCGGAATGAAGAGTGAATAAAATGACACATTTTGACAGGACTAAAACAACAGACATACTCTAATGATGATTACGTTTCTCATCCTCTCCCTGTAAAACTAATCCCATCCTGTTAGAGCTTTAAAGAGCAGCTATTATACTACTTTTCTGGCCTTTAGGACTCCTATAGAGCAGCCTGACATGATTTACAGCATAATTAACAATGTAGATCGTTGGGGGTCCGTGTAACGCTTATCAGTTCAATTTTCTAAGCACAAACGGACATTTGGAAAAACAGAAAAATGGGTTCAAATATCCAATTTTTCATTTTTTTCCGCTTTGACAAATACAAAAATTGGATATTTACACTGTTTTTCCAATTTTCTGTTTTTATCCAGAGGATCCGAAATTTAGAAAATTACAAAATTGCGTCTGGGCTCCAATTATTCAATACTGCAATGATATTCTCTCCCTCGTTCCGCCTAGCTCCGCCCCACCCCGCCCCCCATTCGAGCACATTCAGCAGCCAGACCGAAAGACAGAATGAGAATGGACGATGTGTTGGAAGTCGACTAACGAAAAACATTCAGCGTTCACCGAGAGGTGAAACGCTGTCAATATCCAGCACAGACTTGAATCAAGATGGCCTAGTGTCTATATTTAAAGTGTCATCCTGCGCCCATACACAGGACCACTCAGAGGCCGAGTGGCAATCGAGTTGGGACTTTTCCCGGTAGTGTCTGTTCCGAGGCCGCGAGGGCCGGTCTGATAATAGTTATAGGCTACATTGCAAGTTCTTAGCCACACCATCCGCTACCCGGCCGCTGCCCGCTGGTCAGCCTCTGCTCAACCCGTACGGCGGGCCGCAGCAGCCTCTTAGTTCAATGGGGAAGCCAAAAAAGAAAAGGGAAAGGTGGCGCTGAGATGGTCAGACTCAAAAGAAAAAAAGGGATTGTTGTTGCTATGCTATGTGTTGTTCATTCATTCACCATCCGAACATTTATCTCCCCTCTTCTCAGCAAGATTCAGAATTATATTCTCGTAATTATCCAGCGTTGACATGACTGCCCCGAGTCGTCTTGAATGCCTGCCTAAACACATCCAGACACACCCACGATAACAGCCAACCAATCGTTACTAACTAGGCGGAACGAGGGAGAGAATATCATTGCAGTATTGAATAATTGGAGCCCAGATGCAATTTTGTAATTTTCAAAATTTCTGATCCTCTGAATAAAAACAGAAAATTGGAAAAACGGGTTAAAGATCCAATTTTTTAATTTGTCAAGGTGGAAAAAAATGAAAAATTGGATATTTGAACCCATTTTTCTGTTTTTCCAAATGTCCGTTTGTGTTTAGAAAATTGAACTGATAAGCGTTACACGGACGTTGGGAAACTCTTACTGTCATCTGTGCACTCCTCTGCAGCTCTTCTACTATCTTTGTGAGATGATATGGCAGTCCAAATTTGGTTGATGTTACCATTTTCCTGGCTTTACTGTAAATTTTACTCTTTAAAAGTCCAACAGATGGAGCCTGGAATAGGGAGAAAATCTGCCCTAAAATAAAATTCCTTCATTATTGTGTCATTCCTGTGGTCTTTGAAAGCTAAATGTAAATTCTGTATGAGGACACAACCTTCTGTCTAAAATCAAAAGAGCGCAAACTAATTTGTGATGTCATGAAATGACAAGGCTTTGAACTGCTCCTCTGTCAGTGAACGAAAACTATGACAATGTCCAGTGCTCTTGGAATCTGATTAGTTTAATCAGCCATGTCTCTTAATCACATTAAGGGGATCACCAACGGCATTAGGACATGTCCTCTGGGGACCATGAATGCCTTTACAAAATATCATGGCAATCCATGCAATAGTTACTGAGATACTGCAGTCTGGACCAAAGTGGTCTGCGAAAAGTTGCCATCCCTCGAGTACTAAAATAATTTGAAACGGGATGTCATTATAAAAAGAATATTTAAGCAAAACGCATCACCTTCCCTAACCTTAATCAAAGTCTTTAAACCAAACTACAGTACAAAAACCTAGCACTTCCTTCATTGGAAAAATGTGCCAGTTGAATAATCCATGCAGCAATTACTTTTACTCTTTAAAAGAAGAGAAGAAAAATAAATGAGTTATATATAATTAATTTCAAGGAGACAGGGTTGTAGTTTGACATCTCACTTATTCTCATTGTGTGTTTAAATCTAAATGAAACAGTTAAGCACAACAGGAATACATTTTTACCATAGCTCATTATTGCCTAAACAGTTCTTTCATCTTACAGTATGTATACAGCAGCAGCAGCAGCAAAAGAGTTGCAAGTTTATGGTACTAAATGTTTCATGTCAGTGCTCCATCCTCAGAGCGGGCCTGTGAGATTGTTTTCAGAGTGCTCCCATGATGAGACAGATTTTCTCATCCTACTGTCCTACGCACGCACGCACACACACACGCACACACACACACACACACACACACACACACACACACACACACACACACACACACACACACACACACACACACACACACACACACACACACACACACACACACACACACACACAGTTACTCCTTCTCCGTCCTCATCACAACCTTTTCTTCAGCTATTTCCTCTGTCTTCCTTCTCGCTTCTTTATTGCATTGTTTTCTGAAACGACACCCTAAACTGAATTCAGTTTACACTCACACGATGAGCTTTTTCCCACACAGTGTTTCCTAATGAATTTCAAAATTTTAATTGTGACCTTCAGATGGGCTGCAAATCCTCTCCCTTTTCCTCTCTCCTTTTCCTTCTCCCCCTCGTCTTTCTCTCCATATAATGAGTTTGTTTAATCAGGGGCTGTGCTGTGCGTGCACAGGATGAGTAATTTGGAGATCACAGGAGACTTCTCTGCATTGCACTTGGTTACAACAGGTTGTCAGAAGGCTTTGGAAGCCTCACTTGCCTTCTTCTAGAAGTAACTATCTGGCCTTTTAACATTCCAGCACTTGGGGCCTAATTACCCAGCTAATCTTAATATGTACGGTGAAGATGGCATATTATTCATATTAAATGAGATTAAACTTTTGTGACACCGAATGACAGTAGGGAGCTAATTTATTTTAGGTTTCTCAGCAGCAATTTTTACTTATTTACCTCCGCCAAGGAGATTATTTTTCAGTTTGGTTCTGTTTGTTGGATTGTTCGTCAGCAGGATTACAGAAAAACTACTCGCCCAATTTTCATGAAACTTGGTGGAAGGGTGTAGCTTGGGCCAAGGAAAAACCCATTGCATTTTGAAGCAGATAAAATTGCGAGAGAGGGTGTTCCCTCTTTCACACTGCATAAAAATGGTGAGATAGGGCATGCCTTGGCGAAGGTCTGTGCTCTCCCTGTGCCCTTTTATTTATCATTGGGATTGTCCTTACAAGAAAAACAACAGCATAAGTGTCTGTTCAAATGCCTTGTTTTCTTTACAATTACTTTTAGTGGCCATTTGAATTGTGGCTCTTGTCTGTCAGAACCAAAGAAGTAATAGGACGTTGTTATAGAGCAAAGAAAAAACAACCACACGTATGGTGGACAGTTGGCTCATCAAAGCACAATGACTAAGACCGCTTTTCGCATCCTGTTCCCTCGTAAGAATTTATTTCTTTTAACCATGACCGTTCACTAAAGAAATATCGGGTTCTTTAGCTGCTACAGTAAATGCTCCTCTATGTTCACCAGCTAGTCGCTCACTTTGTCTGGCAGCTTTTTCACTAAAATCAGAAAATGGTTATATCATCATTTTGGGCATTTACATTTTTTTTATTTCATTAGATAGTGATAGTGACAGACTGGAAAGGGGGGAGAGAGAGGGGATGACACGCAGCGAAGGGCCGCAGGTCGGATTCAAACACGGGTCGCTGCCAAGGACTCAGCCTAGGACTCACTCTACCGGGTGAGCTAGAGGTAGCCCCATAAATCTTTCTTTTTAACGTTCATTTCTTTTGAAAGTTATGTTCAAATGATGCCATTGGGCTGAGATTAGGAAATTCTCAAATGTGTTGTTTTGGAAGGCAATCACAAACAACATATTTTGTTCTCAAGATTAGAGGATATGTTGTGATCGTTGAGAAGGGTGTCACGATTTTGATTTTGAATCGCAATTTATCGAAATTAAGTCACACTCTTGAATATCAAATAAAAAAAATGGAATCGTCAATGCTGCCACGCCCCCATGTCACGTCCGGCCGGCTTGTCAAGCAGAAAAACACACGTGTTGAAGTGCTGCGAGTCAGTCGACCTACTCTAACTTAGCTAGAGCCAGTCAAAAGATAGCATGGCAACTGCAGATGCTGGAGACACATTGACATAACTTGAGCTCCCTCCTCTTTCACTGAAGTGTGTGAAAGTGTGGAAGTATTTTGGATTTTAGGTTGACAACGTCGTCAAAAAAGCCACAGTTTGCAAGCTCATGTGCTCGTACCATATTCTGTGTGTTTACCATTGCATATTAGCCTAGCAGGTAGCGGATATTCCTTCTGCTAAAAGCTTTATCTCAACAAAACCGCACGGTTGAATTTCTGCCTGCATGCACATTTTGTAGCCTAAACAGAGCAGCTTATATTGGTTATATTAGAGAGAGCAACAAGTTAGCGGACTGCCCGAGCCACCTTGCTATCAGTCTCTGCTGTGCTGGCTCGATGGTGTTTTAAGCCCCCAACTTAGCATTCAAGGCAGCGCAGCGACCGTCGTCTTCAACCATAACCATTGCCTAATCCTAGTGCCTTCCAGGCAGCGCTGCCTGGAAGGCACTAGGATTAGGCAATGGTTGGGGGGCTTTAACACCAAACTCCGTGTGGTGCGAAGCGTCTGCCCTCAGGATTGTCAGTAAACTTTTTTTTCCTTTTTACTTTATTGACAAATTGTCAAGTTTCCAATTGACTGAAGATATGTTATTGTTACATTATGTTGTTAATAAATGTTTCAAATTTGACAATGGAATGTGGTACATTGCGAACAAAGGTCAGATATTATATTACATACAAGTCTAGTCTAAAAATGGCATAGGAACCTGTGCTTTAAAAACAAGAAGTAAAAAATCGAGAATCGAATCGTGACCTCAGAATCGAAAATGTAATCAAATCGAGGATTTGGAGAATTGTGACACCCCTAATCGTTGACTGACAAAGAATTTGTTCCCACAACCTTTGAAAAACAAGCATTGATCAGATTGAGTAATGGATTGTTGTGTTCTGTGTTATTCTGTTTATGTGCCAATCACAGCAGCAGTCTGTGTTTGCCACTGGGATTGAACATATTAATGCTGACAGATGTCTCAGTTATGATATCATAGAGCATTTATCCGGTGAAGCCTAGGTGCTCAATAATAAAGTTTTTTTTACAGCAAAGAAAGTCTGAATCTTGTATTATTACCAAGCAGCAGTATACTAAAGGCCATAGCTAATGCATAGTACACAATACACACCATTAATAATTCTTTCTGCCATTTAATTTGTCACAGCTTCCAAAGCCCCATCCTCAAGGCAGTGCTGTTGCCTCAAAAAGTTCAAGATGACCCACCATTCAGTGTCATTAGGAGTTCAAACTTGAAAACAAACTCTCAATGTATTAAATTCAGTTTTTTTCTGAAACTTGTGTAGTGTTTTTTTTTATGTTTAGGGAATACAGAGAGGAAAAACAGAGATAAAAGATACAATGATAAGAGCCGGTGGTGGTTTTCATGGTTTTGCATCAGGCTGAGGAAGGGATTTTAAATCTGGGAGAGAGCTAGCTGACTTGTGGGTATTTAATCCCAAACAGGCAGAAAGGTTGAGTTTGTTCTAATTGCATGGAGCTGGGGATGGCAGTCATTTACATTCATCAGTGAGCCTCCATTTGTTGTGACTGAGATAAGGAAAGAGAGAGAAAGGTGCAACTGTGGAGCAAGGGAGAGACACATTTTGTTGCAGAAGTAAAGTTTTGTTCTTGTATCAACACAATCCCAGTGCTCCTCTAGAATGTGTCTATGTTTCTATCCACCTGTTCTTATGCACGTTTTTGATACTGCATTTTTTTAGAGTTGCTAGCCCATAGTCAATTTTTACATTAACACATAACATTGACAAATGGTGATGACAGTCCCCTAAATTATGTTTAAAAGAATTGTGACTATGATATGCACTCAACGGGACTTTAACTTCTCAGTACTCCCTGGTGAACCAACTAAGTAACAGTGATGTTTCTAAATTACCTCAAACATATATTGCTGTACTGCATTTTAGTGTTACTTATCACCTCTCATATATGAACTGATATCTTGGCCCGTCTGATATATCAGTCTAGCTTTAATAAAAAGCTGACAGAAAATAGAAATGCCAAAATGAAAAAAAGAAGCAAAATATCAAAAACAGCATTTTGTGTGCTTGACTGAGGTGGAAAAGTTGGCATATCAAAAAGAAAAATTTGAAATAAACTAATTTCGATTACACCGCTGCTGCTGCTGCTGCTGCTGCTGCTGCTTCTTCTCCAACTAATCAATCAATCAATCTTTATTTATATAGCACCTTTCAAACATAATAAAATGATATTCAAAGTGCTTAACAGTGATTGAAAAACTTTAGACAAGAAAAAGGAATAATAAGAAATAAAATAAAAAATGGATTCACAGAAAAATGCTATAAAATAAATAAAAAATTAATAAAATATTTACGTAATTACGTAATTACATCATTAAACATTTAAAACAATATCAATCATAATATATCAGTATGAATCATTATAAAATAATAAAAACAATAACTGTCATAATATACTGTATATGTATATTTATGTGTATATATACATACTGCATATAGATCGGTGCATAGTGGCAGAAAGTAGCATCACCATAAGTTTTTGTCCTGCTTTATGGAAAAGCTAAAAGAGAAGAGTTGGAGGATCTCAGAGGCCTTCCAGGTTCATAAACTAAAAGCATTTGTGAGATGTAGTCTGGTGCTAGGCTGTGTAGTGCCTTTATAAACTAGTAAAATTATTTTAAAATCAATACGAAAATAATTTTAAAATCAATACCAAAATTAACCGGTAACCAGTGTAAAGATTTAAAATAGGCGTAGTGTGTGCTCTCCTACTGGTCTTAGTCAGCACTCTTGCAGCAGAGTTTTGTATTATTTGCAGCTGGTTTATTGTATTCTTAGGTAGACCAGAGAGCATTACAATAGTCTATCCTGCTAGTAATAAACGTGTGCATTAGTCTCTCTGTTTCTCAGAGAGAGAAATGGCCTAACCTTTGAAATGTTCTTTAAATGATTAAAAGCTGTTTTGTGACACCCTGCACATGAGGGGCAGCGTGTACAAATTAAAAAGTAATGGTTCTATAATTGATCCTTGCGGTACCCCACCGGTAACGTCATATTGTTGGGAAGTGTGATCATCAATGATTACAAAGAATTTTCTTCCACAAAGATATGAAACAAACCAGTTAAAAACTATTCCAGACAGGCCTTTAAGAGTCCCAGCACTCAAGTCAAGTAGCACCAGAACCGAATGCTTGTTTTTAGGTTTCTAGGTTTGTTCTGATATCATTTACTCATAATTTACAAAAATGGGAGGTTTGAAATTGGTATATAATGGTTTTGTGTTAAAATGTCCAGGTTCCCTTTTTTTAGCAGGGGTTTTACAAAAGCAGTTTTAAAATCAGTGGGGATGACACCAAGCTGTAGGGAGTCATGAACTATGGCAAGTATATCTTTAGATACAGAAGTAAAGATAGTTCTAAAAAAGGAGGTTGGAATTGGATCAAGGGAACACGTGGAGGACTTCCGTTCTGGTGGCACTTTCCTGTGTTTCAGCATCAACCAGGTCAAAACATTCCATCTTTACATCCCATTGTACACAGGATGCCGGTAAAAGTGCAGTGTTCATGTTCTGCTAACAGATACAAGATCTAATGTTGGTTATTTTGTCCCTGAAGTAGCCAGCAAACTCTTCACATTTAGAGCCAAGAAGCTTGATATTGTAGTTTGTTGTGGGATGATAAAGTGAATTTATTGTACTACAGTCAAAATAATTATGGAATTGTGGATGTTAGTATTTATCAGGTGTGAGAAGTATTAATTGCTGTGATTTTCAAATAGCATTATTGCACAGTTCTGCACTCACTTTTTAGTTCCATGGTTTGATTATTTTTCCATGGCACAGCCTTTTTCAAAGTTATTTTCCTGATTTTAGTAGGAGACTGTATTGAGCACTGTTTTCATTTTGTGGTTAAAAGCATTCACTAAGTCTTCGCAGGATGACGGCAGTATATGATGTGAGAGTTGTAGCATTTTTAACAGTACATTCTGTTGTAATAAGCAGAGAATGGTTAAAGCTGTTAAAAAGCACACAGTGATGGTCAGACAAAGCTTAATCAGTGACAGAATATATGTTGATATTGAGTCCACATGATATAACTAGATCCAGAGTGTGTCCATGTTTGTGTGTTGGTTTGCCAACATGCTGTTTAAAAGACATGCATTCCAGCAATTCTATATATAATTCTATATTCAAAGGCACAAAAGGTGCCAAGGTCCACATCTCTGCCCTTCAGAGTCTCTCTATATATTGCAGCTGTGCCTCCACCCTTCTTCCCTCTCTGTGCGAGTGGGAGAAAGTGTAGCTGGGTGGACAGGCTTTAATCAAAGTGGCAGGTGCATCTGTGCCCAGCTAAGTCTTAGTGAGGAATAGACAGATTGTAATCAATAATGAGGTCATTTATACAGAAAAATGTGTTTCTCAGTGCTCTTATGTTAAAAAGTGCCATGTTGATCCAGATACAAAAAGAGTTGTTGTTTATTGCAGAGCTGATCAGGTTATACATGTTTGGTCCTTCAGTAGTTCTGTTGGCAGTATAGTGTCGAGCTGAGACGATGGGTCTGATGATATCAAAAGGGGTGGGTGAGGTAATAGTTAGTCATGGCTCTATGTACTATGTCATTATATTTTTTATATTTTGTGTCATTACTGCCAATATTTCCCTGCACAGCTGGAAGCTCTGTGTTGAGGTCTAGCACACGGGCTCCCGGGAACCAGTGGACCACTATGGCCATTTCTTGGGAGGGGAGCGGGAGCCCCCCGAACAATGGAGTCCCTGATCACCACGACGGATGCCAGCGATGGTGGATGGTTGGGTGCAGCAGGGTGATTTCAGTTGGGGGACGAGTCTGGGCTCAGTACTGTTAAGCTGTTTTCCAGCCTCAGGTCCAGACAAGATGGTAAGGGGTGGAGAATTTCCCTCTGCCTTCCCTGTCGGCCTCTAGTGTCACCCACCCGTTTCCACTGATTCTCCCTCGGGAATTGGTGTGGAGCAGGAGCCTGCTGAGCGTCCCACAGCTGGAGGTGCCATGTCAGTGGTCAGTGGTGGAAAGTGCTCCTCTGCCAGCGTTTCCACATATGGGTCCTGGACCTGGAGAGTTGATGCAAAAAGTGCTGATTGTGCTCCAATGCCAGCATATCTGATTAAAACAGTGGAGTTGAACGTTTCCTGAACTTTTGCAGTCTTTCAAACAGTTCAGTGACAGGTGACAGCAGACGGAACAAGCTTGCGTATTTAAATTCCCACACGACTTGAAGCTAGCTCTGATGACTAAAATCCTTTATCCAGTTTAAAAGATATGGTTAACACAACGAATATCTAAGATATATCATAAAAGTATGGCTAAAAACTGGATAAAAAGATAAATCACACAGAGGCTCTGACAGGTAGACACAAACCTGTGTTCAGATGGGTGCCAATGTTGCATGCGCCCCCCCCCCCCCCCTCTATTACCATAGCGACTATTAAGAACTCTTACTGAGTACAGGTGGATCCGAAAGAAATTCATTCTTAGCTGGGAAGCAGCAATGACATGCCAGTTACTAGTATTCTAAAACATTAAATTGCATTGATTTGGCAGATGCTTATGTCCGAAGTGAAATCTTTTACCTACCGGCCTACCGCCTAATAATTATGTAATTGTGTCACATCTTGAATGTAATTGCATAAAGGTAGTTGATGAAAACATGCCCTGATTCTCATTTTATCTTCCCGACATTTTTTGAAATGTGCTTAATGGCCATGTGTGTTTGTAATCGTATGCACCGGCGATGAAAAACGGGAAGTAATATCTGTTGGTGACAGCTGGCAAGTCCCTCCAGTAGCAGGGATGACACATCCGCCTCAGTGGTCTTTATCTATGGTAAAAATGACACCCAATGAGTGGCACCTTCACTGGCACTCGTTCACTCACTCTCTTCTCTAATAAGCCTTGGCCTGATTCTCAACACTCAGGCCTCCTGCTGTGGTTTACAACTAACATCCGTCGACCATGAGTGTACACTTTGCTTTGCTTGATTCCTCTAAGGTGTAAAACATACAGTGTGTGGAGTGTGTTTGAGGTAACTTCCATCATTCGGCTGGACACTGTTGATACACAGTTGCCAGCCGCGGAGCCATCAGGCTGTCACTGTGCAGAGAACTAAGTCTCTAAAACTGTTGTTGAGACAGCTAAACAATAACAATGATGGAGTTATGAAATTACTTTACCACCTAATACCTCATGTACTAAATATCAGTGGTTCTCAACCCCGGGGGCTACTTTCTATATTTAGTAGAAGGGATTTGAAATGCAAGTGCACGGAAAGCCTGAAATACAGTTAGTGTCAGCTACTGCAGAGGTATGCTAACACACAGTAAGTGTTGAGTGCCTGTTTGGACCTGATAATGAGGAAATATGGTGTTTATTTTATATCTTAATTGATATCTTATCACATAGCACCTTTTGAGAGCACTGTAGTTGTGAAGCTTGTCGTATGAAGGCCAATTTATGCTTCTGCGTTTAATCAACACATTTCTAGCCTGTCGTAGCCTGATGTGCACCTCTCAAAAAATTTAACTACACGTCACGGCGATGCAGACAGCAGCAACTGTGATTGGTCCGCTTGGCTGTGGCCCGGTAGCGTTGCATTTCCCCCTACTAATTTCTGGGTTCTCCTCCATAAACAACATGAAATCAAGGAGAGGAGGTTAACTTTTCCTGCTACAGATTTCCAACAGTGGTCAGAAAGCACAGGGGAGACACTTTGTTTCTCTCACTATGCCTCTGGAGTCGCTACTTGCTCTGAAGCTAATCCCTGTCACTCTCTCACTCACTCTACACACACTCTCCATGCATACACACATGCCGGCCCTGCTATTCTCTTAAAAAGACGCACACACCAACGCACAAGTATAAACTTCAGGCCACTTACGTAGGCTACGGCAAAAGCTCTGCGTGGAGCCTCTGTAGAACCATAAATCCCCCATTAAGTGTGCACTAGCTGACTCTGATTATACCAGGGTGAAGCCAAGAGGTGATGTGACACTGCAGCTGTTAGCCCCTGCAGAGTGTTATCACACAAAGTCCTGTTTATTCAACACACACTGGTGGGGAGTGCCAGACTCATGTTTAGCTTAAAGCTTGTTTTATGGTTCTGCGGAGGCTCCACGCAGAGCTTTTGCCATAGCCTACGTAATTGGCCTGATGTTTATACTTGTGCGCTGGTGTGTGCGTCGAGCCGGCATTTGTGTGTGTGGGGAAAGTGGGTGATAGAGCGAGGGATCAGTGAGAGAGTGACGGCGATTAGCTTCGGAGCGAGTAGCGACTCTAGAGTCATAGTGAGAGAAACAAATTGTCTCCCCTGTTCTTTCTGACCACGGTGGGAAACCTGTAGCAGAAAAAGTTACCCCTCTGCTTGATTTCATGTTGTTTATGGAGAAGGAGAACCAGGAAATGAGTCGGGGGAAATATAACTCTACCAAGCCACGGCCGAGCGACGTGCAGTAGTAGTTACATTTTTCGAGAGGTGCATGTCAGGCTATGGCGTAGGGTCCGGCGTAGACGCAGAGGGGTCTGCGGGGGTACGCCGTTGATTCTACGCACAACCATAAAACAGCCTTTACAGTGCAGTATATGTATATGGGGCTGCCTGTTTCTTTTGAGCTGTCTTTCTCTAATTTTCTTAGTGTTTCTGTGGATTCCTCACCATCTCTCCCTTCTATTTTCTATCTTTATGCTACATCTTTCTCTCTCGGCTTTTCTCTCTAATCTCCCTCTCTTTCCCTTTTTTCCCATCTTCTGTTCTGCATCAAAGTAAGCCAACACTCTTTGGCAAGCACCGGCTCAAAGCTTACATTCTCACCCTTCAAAGCCACTGCTTGTGTATAAGTGAAGACAAATGTAATTTGATATTTTTTTGCATTTTTCACATCCTAAGAGAAAATGCAAATGTAAAAGGGGAATAATATGAATGTGACTTAGTGGACACAGTACTTGTAAATTGTGTTGGCCGACGACTTTCGGTTATGGCAGCACGGTGAGCAGACGTGGATTCTCGTGCTCCGTTGCTAATCGTAACACAACTCTATCTTTTTTGTTGTGATGATTTATGTTTAATCATCAGCCATATACCAAAAAACAGCAGAGACATTAGAGGGACATCTACACATGACTCGCACATACAGTTCATCAGTCCACCTCTCCCCCCATGTGCACATACAGCAAGCAGGACTTTATATACAGTCCACTTCTGTCAGCTCTTGTTAGCTTGTGATCTATATATATATATATTGTGTGTGTGTGTGTGTGTGTGTGTGTGTGTGTGTGTGTGTGTGTGTGTGTGAGTGAGAGAGAGAGAGAGTGGGCGGTCCCAGCCTGCAGACTGTCATGGTCAATGAGACAATATATGGAGAATTTAGCCCCTGCAGCCTAATTTGAGGGAAGTAATTTGAGGAGTGAAATCAAAACAAACCTCAGCATTAAAGCTCAAGTACAGTTAATAATATTAGCAAGACAATTTGTCACTTCTTCTACCCAAAGGGCCAGACCTATAATTGAGCTTCCAACATAAGTGGCCTGTAATTGAGCTATTATAAATGACCTCAGGTGTGTCAGCGGATTAAGACTGTGCAGGACTGCGATCATGTGTGTCTCCTCTCATATCAGTAACTGCAAATGCAGTCTTAAAGCCCCATTGTGTAACATTTGTAGTTGTTTATTATCAAAATCTGTATTGCCCTTCACAAACTTGTTCTTTTTTATGAATATTGACCACAACCATCAATTCCAAGTATTCCTATTGGCTTGAAATCTTACATTTGCGCTTACATGAACTGGGGTAGACGCTCCATAGCCATGCGCCATCTTGAAATACGGAGGCCGGAAGGGACATACAGGCTATACTGCTCCGCATTTCGCGCTTTTCACTCAGTGGCACTGACTGTGACGTATGCCAGGGAGGGAGGGGGGAGAAGATTATTTGCGACTCACTGCCGGCAGATTTGAAAGCCTGTTGCGTCTATTATCGAGGACATGTAACTGAATCGCAGAGGAAATTAAAATGACAATGTGACAGGCAAAGCAACAAGACCAAAGTTAATATTGTTGTGGCTTTTCCAAGATGGAAAGAGCTGATGAGGAGCAAAGATTTTAAAAGGGACGCCGAAGTTGCCTGCTTTCTTCTCAACAGGTAATTCTGCCTATTTGTGTAAAAGTTTTATAGTGTCTACTTGCTTGGCTAAATATAGCACGGTTGTGTATAACGCAAGAACAACGTCTAGGATACTTTTCCTTGCGTCAATGATGAAAAAGGATTGTCTACCTTGTAACATAAACGTAATCATATGTGCTGTGATTTCTCTGACAGACAACTCACGTCATGGATCTGTAACACAGACTAGCTACAGCTAGAACAGCTGTGTGGAAACGATGGAGACACTAAGAGATCATTTCAGTTTCATTGACATTGTTCATGCTGCTCAGAGAAATATATTAAAAACACAAACCTCCGTTGCTTCTCTCCTACACTGTAAACATCGCCTTACACTATTAATCTCGGACAATATACAGAATAACGATAGCCCTGATACTTTACCAACATTAGCTTGCATATGTTTGGGAACCTGATAGCTGATGTTAGCAATGAAATGGTACCAAAATAACGTCAAACTATTATTACACTGGAAGGAACACTCACGGATGGTCGCTAATTTCGGGTTCGGCCACCGTAGGAGTTAGAACGCACTCGGAATGGGGGGGGGGGGGGGGGGGCTAGAAAATGAAATTCAGTTGGTTGTCATATACAATTTCACCGCTAGATGGGAGAAATTCTTACACAATGTAGCTTTAACATGTAAGAATGCATATGTTCCTATATTTGTGTCCATGCAGTGCAGTAGAGTGTAAGTGGATATTTTTTCACACTAATGGCATCTTTAGCAAGACCGTTTCTATGGGAACCGAGTTGCCACGGAAACACTGCATGTCTCTTTGAATTAGAAATGTCTTTCTCTATCCTTCACTCCTCCCTTCTCTGTGTCTCTCGTTCACTTTCTGCTTCCTAGCGTCTTCTTCCTGACTTTCCCGACTTTGACAGGCCAGCTGCTGTCAGTCAGAAATGGGTTGTGCTGTTGAAGGAGACATGCACCACAAATGGAGGCAGGGCCGGATTGGGACTCATTTTCAGCCCTGGAGTTTCATGCCTTAGACCGGCCCACTTTTATTCACGACTAAAGGCTTAATTCATATTACTTTTATCCTATTCCCTTTCAATCGTGGGCTTTGTATATTCACTATTGTTTGATTAACAACATAATGGGTCACTAGTAACACTTGGGCATAGAAAGTTGTTATATTGTAACTAATGTGATCACTGCAAAGAAAAAATGCTTTTCTTACTTAGTATTTTTGTCTCATTTCCAGTCCAAATATCTAAAAGAAAATCTTACATCAAGATGCAATTTACTAAACAAGTATGAAAAAACACCTCAAAATTAAGTGATTTTTGCTTAAAACAAGGCACATTATCTGTCAAAAATAATTGTTTTAGATTTAGCAACAAGAAAAAAACAAAATCACTTAATTTTTAGTTTTTTTTCAGAAAACATAATTTCACTTGTCTAGTAAATGTATCTTGAATTAAGAATATTTAGATATTTGAACTAGAAACAAGTAAGATACTAAGTAAGAAAAGCATTTTTTCAGTGATAACGTTTTCTTATTAACACATTATGGTACATCAGCAGCTTCCCTGTGTCTTTTCACAGTGAGAACATTAGTCTCTTCACACCTGGCTCTGTGTCTGACACTAAATGACATGATTTACATTTATTTCTCACCACAAATATCCCCTTTTTACAAAGCTTTCAAGTCAAGTCAAGTCAGTTTCATTAATGATTCATTGTTATTAATGTATAATAATCTCAGGACATGTTTCATTGAGCAGGGCTCTGGTGTGGTGGGCTCATGACTGGAGCTCGGTAACGTTACCGGACCTCGCTGCTCTTCACTGTTAGGCACTCTAAGGCATGTTCACTGCAAACCGGACTAGAGGCGGCTGCTGCTGAACAGCTACAAGAAAAACGGTTGATACATGAACGGTGGTTTGCAGACAACGTTGTTTTGCACGGTCGCGAGCATCTTGGACTGCTCCTAACTACCTTAACGTTAGCTTACTTACCGGCCTCGTCGTCTTCATTTGTTTTTTGAGGAAAAATGTGCTCAGCTTAGAAGATTTGGTCGCGTCACTTTCCAAAGCTTTCTTCTTTTTTATTCTGGCCTTTTCAGCGCCGCCTTTGCGCTTTCTGTTATATATTGTTATCTGACTTTTTTATTTTGAGCAACTTGCAAGGTGCCGTGTTGGGAGGGGGGGTCAAAAGATAATCACGTCATCATTAACCTGCAGGCTGCACTCTGCGAGAAAATATTAAATAAAAAAGTGTAAGACTGCGATAAAATTATGAATAAAAAGAGTGGGGCTGCTGTGAGTGCAGGCAGCCATAGGGACAGCATCCATATTTCAACACAGTACATTACAACAACGGCCCTTGCGGCCAAAAACATAGACCGGCCCACCGGGAATTTTCCCGGTGCTCCCGATTAGCCAATCCGGGCCTGAATGGAGGAAATAGAGGGAAGATGGGTTGGCATCTGTGCTCTCTAAGAAAGAAAAAAATGAGGAGGGAGGGCATATTTTTTAGAGAGTGAGGGGACTTGGTTTTTAATCAAAAGCAACATATTGAAATAGGAAGGAAATTTTGAATGACATTCAAAAGATAATGATGACGAGGAGGATGCTGCGAAGAGAAGAGCGGGAAGATTGAAGATGGAAAGACAGTGAGGGAGAGAGATAGCTGATGAAAGGGAAGGGGAAAAGTGATTGATTTTTGCTCTCTGATGCCTTTGGTATCTGTGTAACCATGCTGCCACACTTATCCAGCCTATCTGATTTAACAGAATGCGCGATAAAGGAAAGAGAGAGAGAGAGATACATGCATACAGAGATAAAGAGGGTAAAAACAGATAGAACCAGAAGAGAATGGAGTGTACAAATGAAAATGTGGAGAAAATCACCCTCATTCCCCAGGCGCTGATGAATGTCTAAAAGAGGGCGAATGAGAGTAATGCTTCAAGGGAAGTGGAGGGGCTGAGGAGACAGAAAAGGAAACAGTCAAGACTTGCAGAAGAAAAGCACGTCATGACAAGGTTTTGAACCGCATGTCTCTCATTCCACGCTGCGCTTGACTCCAGCCTGCACTCTCACCCCGTGTGCTTGTTAGAGAGAGAAGCAGAATTGAAACGGCAGGGTGTATGGATGTAGGGAAGATAGACGCAAGAGGGAGGAGAGAGGGCAAACGTGCATTTTGACACGGTTAAAGGCAGACATGAAGCTCCTGTAGTCCTGTCCTGCAATACACAGTGAAGAGCATTTGTCCTTAATTCACTTTTACTGTCCAAGCTGATACATAATCCTATTTTTCTTTCTTCACATTTTCAACAATGATACACACAGCACACATTAATGCACCGTAAATTCAATAGAGGCAAAGTATGTGTTAATTTCGACCAAAGCAGAGTGGTAGAAGACGAAAATTAGAAAGACGAACCAAGGCAGCTTTTTATGGTTTTATTTTGTGTCTGTCGACTCTGAATATAGTGTATTTTACGATACTAAAATTACTCTTTATTTACATGGAGTGTGGTGAGTTTAGCGATAGCAATTTCAGTAATGTTTTTATGTTTAAAAAAAGGATCTTACCTTATTCGGAATATCCAACCGGAATATGCTGTTTACATGACCTGTATCAAATTTGGAATATTGTCATATTCGGAATAATAGTGAAATATTGGTGTGCAGTGTGCATGTAAACGTATTGACTGTCTACGAAAAGAAAATCTAAAGTGTGGGTGAAAGTTGTCTTACCCACTTGTTGACTACCTACCTACCTACCTACCTAACCTGTAAATAATTAGAGATGAAATGGAAACAGTACATTTGTTAAAAAGAGAAACTAACAGAGTGGTGAATATGTCATGTTATGACATGTCATGAGTGCAGGCGCTGACACCGGAGCAAGCAGCCATCTTCAGACACGAAAGCCCTCTAGAAGTAGCAAAGACATGCATTCATCCAGGCAACCTAAGTCTCGTTCTCACGTTAAACGCAACACGCAGGGAAAAGGAGACAGGGGCATTCATTTTACCGGCTAGGTTAGCCTTTAGTAACTGTGTTCCTTTGTGTTATGAGCCCAGGTAAGCTTAGCCTTGTAACAGTCATGCTGTGGAAATTTACATTTCGCTGAATTTATCATGTTTACATGTAATTTAAGTACAGTTTTTTTTTTCTTTACAATGAATGGTAGTCACTGATTATTATAAATAGGTATGAGGTTTGATAGCATTATATTTAATCCAAATGCAGTTTTGAATCCACCTCTCATCATTATCACACTTAAACCACAGAGATTCTACTGTGCTGAAAGGATGTTTCATCTCATGCTGTGTCATTGCTGTGTGACATTTATTAACCCTGTCCTGACTCATTGTGTTTGCTCCTCACTGCAGGGCTGTGCTGCAGAAGCTAGAGTTAAAACAACACAGTGGAAATGATATTAATTCAACTTTATCATTCAGCAAATATCAACTAAATAGAACGCTGATTTTTCTGTGTGCACTGTGCAGTCAACTTTACCTGAAGGCGAAAACATTGTTGCACTGCTACAGGTCACTGAATCTGATGGGTCACAGAATGCAGTGTAACACTGGCGGCATGCAAAGGCAGAGAACTCATCCTTCTCAAATGATCAAAGTGCACAAGTTTATTATATACAGGTAATTAACAGTACCTACAGTTACAGGGCAAGGTGTGTGTGTGTGTGTGTTTCATGCAGACTAGCTAGCTAACTACTGTGTTATTCAGTAGTAGTAGTTTAGATGCGTTTGATTTTAATATCATCAGACCACTTGGAGAGGAGCAAACACATGTGACTGCAGCCCGGTCATTGTTGACAACCTCACCTTTTAATGTGCGAGTGCCGTGAGAGCAAAGTAGAGGTCAAGGGTCTTGTGTTAAACTTTTCTTCGTTGCAGACATTTTGAATCATCATTACATGAAAAGCACAGGTGCAACTTTAAAAACCATAACAATGTCTCAGTTGCATTACATATCCCAACTAGCCATTCCAGTAAACAAGCATGTACAATATCAGGGCCCTGGCCATAGGGTGAAAACAGATTAAAGTATTTAAACCAAGTGTAAAATCAACAGAAAATGCAATTTTGTTTACTTTAATTAAGGATTAATCTGAAAGCAAAAGGAGTTTTCATCAAAATTCAATCTAATTGTCGATATCTAGGTTAACACACACACACACACACACACACACACACACACACACACACACACACACACACACACACACACACACACACACACACACACACACACAGATGTTAGCACACCAGTTGTTTAGCCAGGCCATGTGTTAGGTCTGATTGGGTCTCTGGCTCGTTTGGATTGGTGGGTTCTGGCCCTATCAGCATGCAAAGCTCCAGTGTGTCAGTGATTAATTACCTGTGTTCTCTTCTGTGCTAGCGAGCTTAATCAACTCTTTGTGAAGGAGCTTTCCATTAACTTGCCGGGCCAAAGGTGGTACTAAATTGACTCCCTCTCTACACCCCTTTATCGTCTTACTGGTCTTGCTGTTTCCTTGTGTTAGTTTTTTTAAATTCAGTTTATATTCTTACCTCTCTCTTCTGCTATTTTCATTACTTTGAACAGTTTCACATCTGTAACTTACCAGTTGCTCTGCGATCTTGGTTTAATCTGCTGTTCTCCGTCTTCCTCTCTGTCACTCTGTGTTAGGACAAGGCTTTGGGCTTGACTGACATGATGTGAGTGCTGCCGTAGTGTCAGATGTAACAGTGGGAGATTGATTTAGACAATTAATTGTATCTTCCTCATGGTGCACACAGCGGCAGTAGCTTGAGACAATCACTAGTTTCTTGTGCTTTCTGTGTGTGTGTGTGTGTGTGTGTGTGTGTGTGTGTGTGTGTGTGTGTGTGTGTGTGTGTTGTCTGTGTGTGTTTGTGTGTGTGTGTGTGTGTGTGTGTGTTTGTGTGTGTGTGTGTGTTTGTTCTGACTGTGTTTGATTGTATTTGTAAATTTGAAGTTATACATTTTGTATGAATTTATGTGTGTGTGTGTGTGTGTGTGTGTGTGTGTGTGTGTGTGTGTGTGTGTGTGTGTGTGTGTGTGTGTGTGTGTGTGTGTGTGTGTGTGTGTGTGTTTGTTCTGACTGTGTTTGATGGTATTTGTAAATTTGAAATTATACATTTTGTGTGTGTGTGTGTGTAAGTGTTGATGAGACCAAGAGATTAATTTCTTCTAATTACGTACATATTCAGTTGATTACGATTACGTTTCAGTAACTAGCAGTGCAGAATTGAAGACATGATGGAGTGTGTTAGAGAAGATAATAGAAACTCTCTGGTGGTTTAATGGATTCTGATGTGACAGTGCTGGCTTTATCACATCTGGCTTACAGTAACGGATCATATTTTTAGGCAAAAAGACTACATTCCTTCTCTGGTTCCAGCTCCTCAAATGTTAATATTTTCTTAGTCTTCTGTGATATTTTGACTGTTGGTCAGACAAAACAGGACATTTGAAGAAGACTTTGGGGTCTGGGGAATTGTGATGGACATTTTTTAACCAATGATTAATTGAGAAAATTATCAACAGATGAGCTGATGGTGGACATAGTTGCAGCTTTATATGCATGCATGGATCATAAAATTATCTGTAATCTTAATATCTGAAATATTTCACGAGATTAAAAATAAATCATTAAAAGTCTTTGGTAGTTGGATGGTTAGGTGTTCCTGTTAGTGTGTGACAAACTCCTACCAGAGCTGTTTGTCATGTGTTACTTTTCAATTCTATTTGACTGCTTTCATCTGATTAAACAAATGCACAGCACATGTGTTCCTGTCAGTGCTCCAGCCTGCCTCCAGACGTATTTGCACTTCATATTGGGGAGAAAATAAATGGAAGTATTGAACACATTGATTGAATAATTAGCGTTTGAAGTGACAACTTGAAGTTTGAAGCAAGAACGTAAAACATTAAGATAGAGTGCAACACAAGGGACTTTTATTCCCTGAGTGACGACTGAATGCAGCCGCCTCCTCCGAGTCTGTCAGCAGTGGGCTAACATTGCTCGTTTGGCCAAGCTATATGGCACTGTGCCTTGTTCATTTCCTCAGCCAGTGACTGAGCCTATTTCTCCCTACTTGGTATGAGATTTGCAGATGATGTCATGGTTACTAAGTGTCAGATCAACTCGATTATCAGGATTGGGTTGACTCATCTAGACAGCATGTGAACATGCGGCTTAGCTGATAGCTGTCACATAGGTTGTGAGTAACAGAAACTATAACTGCCTTGCTGCTAAGTATTGTCAAAAAGCCAAATTTTAAAAAGTGATATTTTACATTTAAACAAGACAAGACCTGCTAGAGGTTGCAATATTTACTACTGTACATCACAGAGTACAAGAAAGTGTGTTGAACAACATATTCAAAGTATTGTTATTATAACCAGTGTAACTTGAAGTTCACCCTCCCATTAGTGATAGAGGAGATTAAAACTGGTTTATCTATGCTCTGCAAATGTCATGCTATCTGCCAATTATACATAGACAATGACATTATCCGCTGAGGGTGGGCCTACAGTATAGGAAAGGGTCAAAAATGGAGAGGGTTCATCCACTAGGAATAATAGCATGAATATTCTTAGTAAATTTAATGGCAGTTTTCCTATTAGATATTAACATTTCTTGTTTCCAAGCATGGACTTTGACCTGATGGTGGTTTGAGAGGAAAGATCAGAGGGTCACTACATAATTTAAACTGGGGATGACAATAAGCATCTACAGTGCATTTAATGGAAATCCAGCCATTAATTTGAGCAGACACAAGTGCTGGTTGAAAGGTGAGATGAGTCCCTCTCACTCAAGACACCATGGGGTAATATGAACCTCCGACCAGCTGGCCAACACCAAACCACCAACCTAAACATGTTTTGTCTCCACTCTATCCCACTAAGACATGGTCATATAACTAAATGTGCAAATATGTTTAAGGCAGTCGGCACCATTAGGCAGAAATATGCTGTTTTTAAACAGCTTTCTACAGGGAACTAATGTAGTGAGCCTACTATAAGTAGCTAGGACATCTATTACATGATTTGATTTGTGAGATTTACTCACCAGGTTGGGAGGAGGTGAGAAAGCTGCCCTCCAGTCACTACTCAGAGAATCAACATATAATTATATGTATAGGTCTTGGTACGCTTTCCAGGCCATTATTGTAAATAAAGGTTTTAATGAACTACAGTACCTTACTGAAATGACAAAGTGGGAAAGGCAGGGCACTAGAAATAATGTTTTACATTTTTCAATAATAAATTAGGCCAAATCGTCCCACGCTTACTTTTAGAATCAGACCCAGACATTGAGGACTCTGTTAAATCCAGAGGTGCAGGTTGTGTCCTGGGTTGTTTGGTTGGACTATTGTTCTCTCACATAGGGTGGCTGCCAAGTGGCTTCTGGTTCTTCTGTAAATGTACCCAAACAGTTTGGAGGTAAAAGCACATATATACTGCAAATGCAAAGATATTTCTGCTTGAATACATTGCTTGTCTGTATGTTAAGGTCACCTTTACTGGCAATGTTAATTTATCACGGAAGCAAATAGAAATTGTGATGAAATTAGAAACTAAATTACTGGATCAATTATTTACAGATATTCCTTCTTTACTCACATCTAAATGCTACTTCTGTATCTTGACCCTAATATTTCAAAAACATCCAGGCTGCACTAATGAAAGACCAAGAACATCAACTACAATTATGCTTATTGCTTGGTTGGGTTCAATTAATCTACAATGTTAACACACACTTCACTTAATTAGTAAATTACATCCTATCGTCCTGGCCAATGTATTATGGCTATTATTTTTTACCACAAATAATACTATTTAAAAACAATCAGAACATTATGGGATGTTTAAAATGAAGTGTACTGAATGAAGCTGGGAGAGAGACGTCGAAACAGGGTCATTGATAATTAAACAGCCGAATATGAGATTAATTAACAAACTGTGTGTGTTTGATTAGAAATATGATGATGAAGCACGTTGGGCTCAAACTGATGAGGATTGACGGCGGCGCTTAGACTGTGAGCAGGAGAGAAAGAGGAAGGAAGGTAGATGAAAGGTGGAAAAAGAAGAGTGTGATGAAGTGGAAAAAGCTGAGTGTTGGAGGGAACAATGTGTACACTGCCACTCTTGTGTGTGTTTTTATGTGTGTGTTTGCGAACCACTGTCGCTGTGAGTTCTGAGGGTTCACCTGTTTTCTCTCAAGCAAGACTCCTCTCTATCTGTAAGCCTTAACAGCCCCCCCCACCCCCCCCCCCCCCCCCACCCCCTATCAGCCCCCTTCTTTGTCTGCCTCTCTCTCTCACTCGGTCTCTCGTCCTTCCAATCCTCTCCCACTAGTGCTTGTTGAGCAGTGGGCCGATATGTTGCTCTTCCTCTGCAAATCTAATTGGAGACAGGCTTTCATTGGCATGGCATGGAGATGAGTTGCCAAATCCTTTCAGCCCTCCTGCTTTAGGCTCGCTCCACTCAGCTCTCATACAGTACTGCGCACTGACGTAGCAGCTGCAGCCGCAGAGGTAGGCTACGGATCCACGGAAGTGTCTGTGATAATCTGAGCAAAATCAAACACACCCATTACTACCTGTCTTAATGGGTTTAAATCATGCAGCCGCCCCTGGTGCTTTGCTGGCAGACATGTTTCATTTAAATATGACAGAGAGAGAGAGAGAGAGAGAGAGAGAGAGAGAGAGAGAGAGAGAGAGAGAGAGAGTGAGACACGTCAGCACTGTGGGGATCAATCTGTGAAAAAATAGAAAGCTTTGTGGTTTTATTTACAAAGATGAGTGTGTGCATTAACATACTGTGTATTTCCATCATCCACTGGGCCTCCAGTGAGTTCACTGAGAGTGTGGAGTCACCATCTCAACTGGAGGTTGTACTCACATGTTATAGGCAGCACTACAGCACCTCAGGGAGTGGGAATGAGACACAGAGGTTTGTGTTACTAAGCTAGCTCTCTGGTGCCATATCTGCACAAGGGTTGAATAAAGCCTCCCAAGTGATTCACTTCTCTACCAGTGTATTTCAGGAGGGTTATTCACACATCTAACTGTTGCAGATTCAGTGCCGGTACACCTAGACTATTTTGAGATTCCTGTGTTGAGGCTCAAACACCAAAAGTGATGAAAAAGTGGGAAAATACAGGAGTTGAAGTGTGATTAGTGATATTAAATAAACAAAGACTAAACTGACAAAAAATACTCTACTATAATATTAGGTTGTGACCTGCCACTGAAGAAAAACGATATTTGAAAGTACATCAGTGGAATATGAGACTCTTTTCATCATTATTATTTAAATGCTCACGCCACAACACTTTGGGTAATTTACCTGCCCCTTGTTGTCTTGGTATAATAAAGGCAACAAAGCATCAAGCAAAAAAGGGGTAAAAAGCAATCAAAATACCCAACAAATGATCCTGCAGGAGATGCAGGCCTACATGCTTTGTTGATTAAAAAAAAAAATTGACAGAATGGCAAACATAACCACATATCTTTAACACAAGGTCAAAAAGGTCCCATCAAACATTTATTCCAGACTGCTAAGGCTATCCTGGGTAAACAACGATAACGCAGAAGCTCAATAGTTTTGTCTACCACTGTATCAAATCAAGGACCCATTATTAAAAACATTACTAAGCATTTTGACTGTGAAATCTGCCGCCATTATTGCAAGCGGCATACGCTAGAATGTAAAGTCTGACAGGGTAGTAACAGTAACTAAGGAGGGGCTTAGTGAACAGCAAGTTAACAAAGTTAGATCTCAGACATAATCTTAAATACACCAAAAGGTTTTGAACTGTAAAATGCGTCTTCAACACATCTGAGTCTAGCTTTTGATGTTCATTTTTTTAAAGTTCTATTTATATACCAACTAGAGCGACACGCTCATGATACCCATTTATCCTGCAGTCCCTCCAGTCATTTTCAACACTGTCTAACCAAACCTGACAGCACAAATTACAAGATGTATCCCACCTCACAGACAGTAACTTGCAACTTATAGCAAGAAGACACAAAAACAGAGCTTGAAAATTAGGTGACAAACCTCTTTCTTGGGCTAATAGTGTATGATGTGAAACGACAGGCAAGAAAGCAAGCAGGAAGGGAAATGGGCAGCTCCGGTAACGACACACGCACAGACTTTGCCCTGCAGTACACTTCACACCTCTGTGATGTGAACTAATGGAGCTGCAGGACATTATACAAAAACAGAGGGCAGAGAGGAAAAAGATATCAGGCAAGGGTGGGGGTCAGGAGAAAGAGAGAAGGAAAAAAAGCCTGACACTAATGCCATGTGAATAAAGGACAGAAACCAAATAGAGGTGATATGGATATGAAAGAGAAAGTAGAATGAGATGATGATTAGCTGTAATCTAAGGAGAAAATTAAGTAAGTAATGCCCTTACGATCCCTCTGAATGGCAAGTTTGGTCTCACAAGTGATTACACCTCTCTGAGCCTACTTTTAGAAAGAAAGAATCAGGAGAGAGTGATAACAAGACAAAGAGGGAGTTTAGGGGTTGAATGAGAAATGGATACTGTGTGAGTAAGTAAGCGGGAGGAAGTGAAAAAAAAAGCAAAATCTCACTAACTCAGTGATGGAAAAGGAGGAGAGAAAAAGTATGAAGTCGAGCTGAGGAAAGTCATTTCACCCAAATAACAAAAATCGTATTAATCAGTTGCTTCTAGTTGTCTAATATCTGTGCGATATCAGATATTTGTCTCTGAGATTTCTGCTGCCACCCAAATACACTGGAGATGGAAAGCATTGGAACATTACATTAACATAAGTCATCAATAA
This sequence comes from Gymnocephalus cernua, assembly GCA_023631565.1. Classification (NCBI taxonomy): domain Eukaryota; kingdom Metazoa; phylum Chordata; class Actinopteri; order Perciformes; family Percidae; genus Gymnocephalus; species Gymnocephalus cernua. The sequence continues at coordinate 24,991,242 of CM042427.1, read as the reverse complement.
TGGGTCTTTCCAAAAACAATGGCCTGGTTAGCCTGGATAATCCACAGAACAGTGAAAGTACATTTTAGAGAAGCAGCCAAGATTTTAGGTCACGAGTCGGCCCAACAGCACAAAACCTCCCTCAGACAATAATGATCAGAAACCAAAAAGGTCTCAACTTTTATCAAAATAACTTGGATGTTTTACATTTTATTTATTACAATCAACCAATTGTTTAATTATACACATAGTCTAAATGTTGTATGGAAGTCCGTCCTGCATCCTCACTGCCAGGAATGCAATACATGTGGAGAAATGCTAAATGCATAAATAAATGCTTAAAGTTTTTAAAGTTAAACGTATTCAATCTAAGAATACTAGAAAAACGCTTATAAAATAACCACAATGAGTTAGTTTTTAATTGTAAAATGTAAAGTCACCTCTACAAAATCACAAAATTAATAAATGAATAAATAGGTTATCAGGAAATGACCTTACTGTCTTCAGTTGTGGCCATTGCCTTGTGCAGAAGAAATGGTCCTTATGCTAACTTTTCACAGTAACCAGGACATTTTTCTGAGAAGAGATGTTGCTGTTGAATTTTTTAATAACATTTTTTAGTCCTGAGAGGCTGGCATTATTTTATATTTTTCATACTTTCAACAAATCCCATAAAAAGACCAAAACCACCGAGTCCACTTGTCTATTCTTACCTACCTTGTCTGTGGCACCCATCCTAAAGCTAATTTGTTCCCACTGAGGATGCAAATCTTTAAAGCCCCATTGTGTAACATTTGTAGTTGTTTATTATCAAAATCTGTATTGCCCTTCACAAACTTGTTCTTTTTTATGAATATTGACCACAACCATCAATTCCAAGTATTCCTATTGGCTTGAAATTTTACATTTGCGCTTATATGAACTTGGGTAGACGCTCCATAGCCATGCGCCATCTTGAAATACGGAGGCCGGAAGGGACATACAGGCTATACTGCTCTGCATTTCGCGCTTTTCACTCAGTGGCACTGACTGTGATGTATGCCAGGGAGGGAAGGGGGAGAAGATTATTTGCGACTCACCGTCGGCAGATTTGAAAGCCTGTTGCGTCTATTATCGAGGACATGTAACTGAATCGCAGAGGAAATTAAAATGACAACGTGACAGGCAAAGCAACAAGACCAAAGTTAATATTGTTGTGGCTTTTCCAAGATGGAAAGAGCTGATGAGGAGCAAAGATTTTAAAAGGGACGCCGAAGTTGCCTGCTTTCTTCTCAACAGGTAATTCTGCCTATTTGTGTAAATTACAAGTTTTATAGTGTCTACTTGCTTGGCTAAATAGCATGGTTGTGTATAACGCTAGAACGATGTCTAGGATACTTTTCCTCGCGTCAATGATGAAAAAGGATTGTCTACCTTGTAACATAAACGTAATCATATGTGCCGTGATTTCTCTGGCAGACAACTCACGTCATGGATCTGTAACACAGACTAGCTACAGCTAGAACAGCTGTGTGTAAACAATGGAGATACTAGGCTAAGAGATCATTTCAGTTTCATTGACATTGTTCATGCTGCTCAGAGAAATATATTAAAAACACAAACCTCCGTTGCTTCTCTCCTACGCTGTAAACATCGCCTTACACTATTAATCTGGTACAATATACAGAATAACAATAGCACTGATACGTTACTAACATTGGCTTGCATATGTTTGGGAACCTGATAGCTGATGTTAGCAATGAAATGGTACCAAAATAACGTCAAACTATTATTACACTGGAAGGGACACTCACGGACGGTTGTCGCTAATTTCGGGTTCGGCCACCGTAGGAGTTATAACGCACTCGGAATGGGGGGGCTAGGAAATGAAATTCAGTTGGTTGTCATATACAATTTCACCGCTAGATGGGAGAAATTCTTTATGTTTAATTCTTTAAATAAATATAAATATCTAGTTTAGTTTTTTTTTTTTTTTTTAAAGGCTAAGTATTTTCCCAAAACAATTGGGGACTGTAGTTTTTAGCAAACGTTACTCAAACAGGAATAAATAGCACAACTCTTGGGACTATTCCCAGCCGCTGATTAACACACATGCTGCTCTACGGAGTATTTACAGCAACACGATGGTATGTGGGAATGACTCAAAATAGTGCTGCGTTCCAGGCAACCCGTAACTCGTGTTTTCACAACCTTCTACCCGTGAAAGTTCCCTGGAACGGCCGTCCAACCCGTAACTTACTACCCGTGAACTCGTACCAGATTTTGTACTCCCAGTTACAGTTTTTGACGTCACACACACATAAACAACAATGGGGACCCCCTGTTGATGCTGTACAGACGCCGGTGAAATAGAAATAAATAGACATGAATAGACAACGTAAAGTAATTCCGCACATTGTAATCAAAACAATACACACACAATTGTGTACTACTACAGGTTATGTTTGTTAAAAAGCCCAATATATGTTGCTGACTAGAAATCGCTAGTATCAGCTAGCACTAGCTAACGTCAACGTTAGGTAGCCGCTAGCTAACGTCAGCGTAGCCACTAGCTAACGTCAACGTCAGCGTAGCCAGTAGCTAACGTCAACGTCAGCGTAGCCCAACTTGTACCCTGGAACGCTACCAAGTCGTGAGTCGTGGCTTGAAGTCGTAACTTACGGGCTAAAAATTGTGTCTGGAACGCAGCATTAGATACAGTGGCCATATTCATCATAACGAAGGAGCTTGTTACCCAGTTCAACAGTGTGGCTCATTGATGTATTTTAATAAATAAATAATAAATCTTTTGAGGTCTGTGGCACAGAATAATAAGCTATGTCAGGCTTTGGCTACACAAAATTTGTTCAGATCAACTCATTGTTGGTTTTGGTCTTTTAAAGGGATTTGTTGATAATAAGAATAATAAAGAATAGTGATGGGTCTCGACACCCGGTTCTGTTAAGGACCCGGTTCCAAATTTCTCAAAACCCCAAAACTCATCATTTTATGCTCATTTTCAGGTTCATAATTGTATTTTGAGGTTGTACCAGAATAGGTTTACATGGTTTAATTCTCAAAAAACACCATATTTGTGTTGTACTGCTCCTTTTTTCAGCTCTGTTCAGGTCTCTGTTTTAGCTACATAGTGAGACAGCTCACCTCTATACCATCTTTGTAGGGATTCGCACATGCGCAGTACCTAGGTAAGGCACATCAGCTAGCTATCTTTTTTCTCTAACTTCAAGGCAGGATTAGCCGGGAGACTTCTTCTAAACAGGGCGCACTTCCAACTTTGTGTGGAATACCTGCAGATGAGGGACATGTAAGTGGTTCTTTTGTAGATATGGTGAACTTGTGTGTGTTGTAGCAGTGTTTTGCCATTGAAAACGAGCTAGCATGCTAGCGCTAGCTTGCTACAGTTAGTCACCTCGTCTCGGCTACTGACGTAAAAAGCCCTGCCGATTTTGAACAGCTCACTCAGAGACTGAAGGCAGGAATAATTCAGAAACCCGTATTTCACTCAAAACAGCATGGATTATTTTTTTTTCCAAGTTTGTATGCGTGTGGAAGCACCAGAGACACAAAATAACACCCCAAATCCCAGAAAAAGTGTTTTTGTTTTCATAATATGGGCACTTTAAAGACAGGAAAAGGTGTTTGTGTGGTGAACAGAAGGATTGTGAACATGCAAGAAAATGACTGGATCCACTAATAGAGAAATAATGTCAGTGCAAATTACATGTAGCACTCATCTTTGCAATTCATTTAAAAGCATGTTGAAGCTGAAATGCTCAAACAATGGTTGAAGTGTGAGGTTAGAGTTGAATGGTGCATTAGCTGTCATTCATGCATGAGAATACCTTCATTACCTTCTCGAACAGAGCAGAGTGTATTTACTGTCAGTGTATAGGTAAAACATCAGGTTTCAGCCTGAGCACACACACACACACACACACACACACACACACACACACACACACACACACACACACACACACACACACACACACACACACACTCTCACACACACACTCTCACACACACACTCACTCACTCTCCTTCCCCCCTCATTTCCACCACTTCCAATCCCTCCACCCTCACTTGACACTGCAATGTTATTACCTCATTACAGTGAAAAGTTGGTAACCTACCATTTCTGTCATAAGAAAGTGGAGGAAGGGGGAGATGGGCTTTGATCTAGAGTGGAGTTAGCGCATCTAACTCGAGGAGTGCTCAGCCTCCTGTATGACTAATTTTGCATGGCCGATTGTAGTTCACGCATGTGTATGAATGCAGACGAACATGAAACATATACAGAGTGTAGAAGTGCATGCAAGTGTAAGATGTTCTGGGGGGCACATGTAAACAACCACTGAAGAGTGAATGCTAGAAACTTAAGCCTTTAATTTTAATTTAAAGTTCAAGACAAATGAAGTGAAATAATTGATTAAAAAGCATGTACTGTAGTCCTCACTAATCATGCTTTGACGTGTGCAAGGTCCTTGATTTCACCTAGATTTTGATCACATTCTGTATCAAAACTGCAGAGTAAGTGAACAGCAAAGATGAGGATTTAAAGGGGAGCTAGATTAGAATATTGATAATACTGTCTGTGCATTAAATAATGAGCAGTGACAGTAGTCTTTATCAACTGGAATTAACACAAGGCTCAAAACCTATGAGAGTTACAATACACTTATTGCAGAGACATGAATACATGATGACTGTAACAATCAAGGGTGCACCACTATTATGCAGTATGACAGGATGCTGCATCACAAATATATATCACGTATAGCCCAAATCAATGTCATTACCAAAGAAACAAGGACAAACTCACAACAACTAGTCTCATTTACTCAAACAGTACGACCACCAAGCAAGCAAAAATGCCGTAAAACACAAATAAATAACACAATCAGGATTCAACAGGCGTCCTCACAGATTGTAGCCAAGCTGCTGGGCATAAAAGCACATGCTACCACACACACTCAAAGGCACAGCCAGGCCACTGAATCTGAACATCATTTACACTACGATCTAAACTACGATCTAAAGCAAGCAATAATCAATAGTTACATAAAAATCCATTAAACTTACCAAAGCTGTTCATCATTTGAAGACAAAGTCCATCCTATTTTCTTTGTGACATGCTCATTCGGTACATTGGTGCATTTCAGATCCAATAAAAGGTCCTTCTCAAAAAAGGCTTTGCCAGTAAATCCGCCACCAAATCTGTTTCTTCTCCTCTTTCAGCCATTGTGCGTTAAAAACAACAAGTAACAGTCTAAACAAAGAAATCTAAAGCAGTACGTCTAAAAATCGAAACGTCATGAAAGAAAGTCTAAATAAATCTTAGAACTTGAACTTGAACCAATGCTAGACAACAGATATGGGCTGGCTGAAAAATGCTAGGCAAGCTAGAAGGCTCCGGCTTGTCAAAGAATACACCCAATATGGCAAACTCGGAATCTAAATGGTTAAAGAAAATGACAATTAACAACATTACCTCCATTTGCTTCAACAGCTTCACTCAAACTTCTGAAGGCCTCAGTGTAGATATTTCACCCGGAGACAGCACGGGGTAGATCTGATTAGATTGAAGCTCCAATTTATGTGAGCTACACTGGTATCAGCGCAGTTGAGGGAGAGAGTAGCAATGAAATGATGTTACTAGACTAATGGGAACAAACTTTGTAAAATAAATATAGCATTAATGAAAACATATATATGTATACGTATATAAAATTATGATTATTTTGTTTTATTTTTACAATCTCTAGTCCAGCAGAGAAGGCATGCTGTCCCTGACAGCCCATCTCTAATATTTACACATTATACATTGTTTAAATAGGTAAACTATAGAGATCTTATCAAGTGTATTTCTAGTCATGCTAGTCATGTGGTTCTAGGGATGGCAATGTTGGTCGGTCGCTTGGTCCGCCACATCTTTGGTCCATAAATATCTCAACGTCTATGGATGGATTGCTACATTTTGTACAGACATACATGTTCCCCATAAGTTACACCTATGTAGAATTTGTCTTGGTGAATGGTGCATACATAAACAAACAAACACATTAAACATAAATAAGAAAACAGAAACAAATATATACAAAATAGCTGTTTAGCATAAGAACAAATGGAGGCTGAATGGGTTGAGTGCAGAATGCAAAAACTATATAGTATCTGTCTTTCAGTGACACAGAAATATGAAACCTTAGACAACACCTTTTTAAAGAGATTTTTGACTATTGGACCGAACATTCAAATGATTTCAAAACGCAGTCTTGCTTCCGGTGTTGTACTGGCAACATTCTAGCATGCAGTAGTTCGACCTTTAATTAAAAAATCCAATCTGGACACATCGGTCTTGCAAATTTTAGACCTGTTTCTGCAAAACGCTGGCGACACTCAAATCTACCTGCCTTTGAAACGGAAAGATGCAAACTCCTTAAAGCCACTGTTGAAATGTCTCGAGGACATTAGATGGTATTACATTTCTTATGATTTAATGAAAGTCCAGATGTTTGAACTAGGTGGTGATATGGTAATGCAATTCATGTGGACCTGTGTTTCCTGGGACCATATATGAGGTCTACTGTGAAAAAATGTAGGTGTGATAATGGATAGTGATTTTAAATTGGACAAGCAGATACTTGTCCAATTTACTGGCCTCCCTTTACTGGCTCCCTGTACGTTTCAGAATTGATTTCAAGATACTATTGTTTACGTGCAAAGCACTTAATGGGCTAGCTCCAACCTATCTCTCCGACCTATTGTAACCATAAGTCCTCCCGAGGTTACTCGGGTCAGCTGACCAGTTGCTCCTCGTGGTCCCAAGATCAAGGCTGAAGCACAGGGGAGAGTCAATGTCAGTAGGGGTTCGGGGGCTTGTTGATGATGCTGACTGCAGAGGGGAAGGAACTGTTTTTATGGTGTGAGGTTTTGGTCCTGATGGACCACAGCCTCCTGCCAGAGGGGAGAGGTTCAAACAGTTTGTTGTAAATAACGAGAAGGATCGGCTACAATCTTTCCTGCCCGCCTCAGCGTTCTAGAGCCGTACAGTCAATGTAAACTATTCTGTTAATGTAAACATTACTTATTGAGCGATTTAGACTATGTAACAATCAAGTATGACCATGTTCAATCATGAACCAACATCTCCAGTCATCTCAGTCACCTTTCAAAAGTATATTTCACTCTGGACACACAAAGAACCCATGACATGATGCTGACGCCTCTGCCATGTCGCCTCCGGTCACTAACACTCGTAATAATCCATGTTGACTTCTCCCGATGAGTTGCTTGGCAGTTTTACATGGGGGATCGACCTGCCCTTGAACAATCCATAGCATCAGACATCGAGGTCCTGGAGTGACAAGAACTCTTCTTACTTTGTCTCTTCTTTCTCTCTCCTTGGAGACAAATGTTTTGACAGAGATGTCGGTCCACACATTTGGTACCCTACGTTAAATATCATTGAACCAGGTGGCCATCTTACCTGTCATGCTCTCTGCCGCATACTAAATGTGCTGTCATAGCTTTGATAGGGCTCCTTGATAATAAATGAGTCACCTTGGCTATGTTTTGAATATTCATAACTAGTGGAAAAACCTTCTTTGACCTTGCACAGAAGTAAAAGTCTCTGATTAAAACATAAATACAGAAGGTAACTATGGCATATTGCTGTATATTCTTTAGTTCAGATACAGAGCATACACAGAAAAGGCACAACTCCTATCTATAAATGGAACTATATTACTTCCTGAGGCTTGCAGTAGCTGGACAATGCTCCACAATCATGTGTGCCCTACCTTCCAGTTCTCTCTCATGCTGTGTGACTCATCACCTTGTTTGCTGATTGGCTTCTTGTCTCCGGTTTTCAGGACGACCACTCCATGTTTTTCCAGTTTGGTCCGTCCATCGAGCAGCAGGCTTCCGTCATGTTGAACATCATGGAGGAGTATGACTGGTACATCTTCTCAATAGTCACGACGTACTACCCTGGCTACCAGGACTTTGTCAACAAGGTAAATTAACAACATAAACATTAAGATATACATGTAATAGACAGTTTGTTGAATGGTTCGTTCGCTCACCCATGACTTGCGAACTGCCCCATGAACAACTCTTTTGTACTGTAATTAAAAAATGTAATCGAATTAATTACAGACTCTGTGATTAATTAATCTAAATGAATCGCATACATAATTTTTGCTGTGAAAGTATTTTAAATATTTCAATTCAAATTAATCAATGAATAATCAGCATTAGTGACATTAAAGATAAAACTCTTTTTATTATTATTTTCACTGTTCAAATAATGACCATAACAATCAACAATATGACCTAATATGCTGAGGAAATAAATTCAAAAGGGTATTTTACAATAACTACGAATGCACCGCGAGGCTGTAGGTTACCAGTTTCATTGAACGCACCGTCTCCATCTGTGTTTTTCCGACAACGGCAGAAACGCAGTCAAACTTTACACCATTTAGCGTTAGCTGTCTGCATTTTAACCGTGTTTAATCCAGCTACTAGCATTACCTGCTGTTGAGTGTAGTGTTAACTAGCGTCATGTGCAGCAATGTTTCTGTTGCGCATTCTCTCGTCTCCCTCCTTCATTTTACAGTTGAATGGTGGCTAGAATGGCTCCGGGTGAAAGGTCAATATGGAATGGATTAATCTGCGTTATTTTTTTTAACCTAGTCTTTTTTCACAGATTAATTAATCAAAATGAACGCGTTATTTCGACAGCCCTAATGTTTTTTTAAATAGTTTTATTTAAAAATAGTTTACTGCTTATAAGCATATGCCAGTAGGTGTGTATGCACTACCTTTATACATTATAAACTACTACTACAATTACAAAGAATATTATCTGCAAGGATAAATATATCCCTTTGATTATAGTGTACAGCTAATGACCGTACATTTTTTCAACCATAGATTCAAATGAGAGCTTCACTATTGCTCTGGGTCCCAGGCACATTAGGTATTGTTACTTTTGTCTTTTGGGAACCCATTATAAGAGGCCTGACATATACTGTAGTTTTGTTTTATTTTTTATTTATCCATTGATAAATCTTATCTTAATAATATCTTATCTAATGTTTTAATTACGTTAGATAAGATTAATAACGTTTATTTAGCTAGGAATATGTACAATTGATGACAAGATCCTAACAAAAGCCACTATTTCTGAAGACTTGATTGTCTGGTTTGAAGCCATAATTTCAAGCTTTTAAAAATGATAAGGTTTGGCGAGTTCCATTTTCTGATTGCTGTAATGGAAAAGGCAGAATGGCCGAGCATGTCTTTTTGAATGCAGCCACTCAGTGAGACTTCAGCCTCCTTATCTCCAGGGCTTAGAACAGACTCTTTAAAGGGGATGGTATGAGATCCGGAATAACTTTGAACATCAAACACATCTGAAAAGAATGAAAAATTATTGGGTCAGCTAATCATATTTCTTAATAATACTGCAGCAATGTCAGGGTCTTTCCTTTGAACAAAGTTAAAGCAACAATCTGGTATAAAAGAACAAAAATCATATATTAATCATCTAAATTGAGGTCATGAAAAATAATATTTAGTGCCCATGGTCCATTAGCTTCATATTGAATGTAAAGAGTCTCATATCAGCTGGTATAGTTTACTGTCCCTACTATGTATCTGCAAAATGTTTAAAGGTATTTTGAAAGCAAACTACTCCAAGCCTTAATGAATTAAGCAGCTAGAAAAGCATAAACCAGTTATTTGCAGCATATTAAAGCTATAGTGCGTAGTTTCTGTCACCCCCATGACGAATTCCACAAAACTGTGGTGCGTCCACATGATACATGATTTACACGATCGCACACGTGCCCCCTTCCTCCACGCAGTTGCTAGTAGCCAAGGAGGACACGGAGGATCAAAAACATGATGGACTCTTCAGAAAAGGTAATTATCTTCACTCGAGCTTCTGCGTGGGAAAGTCACCAGACGACACAATCTACTGAACACAGCCATACTGAGAAATACAGAGAGAGTTGTGTGGAGCTGATAGTCTTAATTAGCTTTGTAGCAGCTCATTTGGCAAGGGCTTCAATGTAACGGACGTTCATTAATACCAAAAAGTTACGCACTAAAGCTTTAAATCCTACTGTCTCTCGCAAGCAAATATCAAGCACACATATAAGATTCAAGGTTTCAAAGAAAATAAGTCTTGTAATGGGATATGCTGTGCACAAAATGCTTTGTTCTGCCTGTTCCTCAACCTGTATGGTATAACTCCCTTTGGATTGATTCCCTTAAGATATGGCTATTACTTCGTCTCTCCCTCTGGAAGACAAAACAAAAATATGCCTTTCATCTAAATGCTACATATAAAATAAGGATCCCGAATCCTAAAATCACGTATTGCTGGCTGCACATAATCTCTAATTAAGCCTGTGGTGTTGTGTTCTGGGTTTACAAGTTCCCATGGAAAAATAAAATAGACACCATCTCCATGATAGTTTCCTCTGTGTGTATGAGGATATAGCCTTAAGATTTGGGAAAAGACATTATCTAATCTCACTCTTGTTACATTGCTGCGTCCTACTCCCAGGGGATATGTAAAGACAGAACAGTTTTGCAATCTGGGAGCTGGAGGAGGAGACAGGTTTGTCTCTTCTTAACAACTGTATGTGTGCAGCCTACACCTTTTTTTTTTAAATCACATTTATCTTGCCTATCTAGGTCCGCAGTACCATCGATAACAGCTTTGTGGGCTGGGAGCTAGAAGAAGTCTTCCTACTGGACATGTCAGTAGATGACGGAGACTCCAAGATCCAAAACCAGCTAAAGAAACTGCAGAGTCCTGTAATTCTACTGTACTGCACAAAGGAGGAGGCAAGCACTATCTTCGAGGTGGCCCATTCTGTGGGCCTCACAGGTTATGGCTTCACCTGGATTGTGCCCTCGCTGGTGGCTGGAGATGCAGACCACGTTCCCTCTGTCTTCCCTACAGGTATACCCAAACACGAGGTGGTCTTACCATTCCAGGGCTCAAATAGAGATCTCACATGCTTAAAGTATCATACCATTGCTGACATAAAAATGCAGCTAATTAAGGTTTTGCAGAGAATGCTCATTAAGTGCCATGTGTCAAATTTTAAACATTAAGCCACCATTGCCAAATTAGTTATGATGCTTTGTTTTTAATCATAGCGTAAACAAATAACACCAAAAGACCCCCCCCCCCCTCTCTCTCTCTCTCTCTCTTTCTCTCTCTCTCTCTCTCTCTCTCTCTCTCTCTCTCTCTCTTCCCCTTAATCACAGTTTTCAAAATTGAGACCACTTGACTGGAAATGATCAACATCCTCAGAGTGATTTGTCCAGTTGTTGTCCATAAACATACCCTGACAGCTTTAGTGATCTTATCTGGAGTGATGATGTCTCGAGCGCTGTTATAGTTGCAGTTATACTGTATAGCTTTTAATAATGTGCAGCCTTGGTGCCCTCTTGACGCTTTGTGCCATCAAGCATTTTTCTTTTTAGTTGTAAAGCAATCCAAACATTTCCCTTTAACGTCCAACCCAGGGCAAACAATGTAAAATGTAATGTAGATGCTGCCAGGGATGCTCTTGTTTCTTCACAGTAGTTGTATTTTTCTCTCAGAATTACATCTCACGAACCTCAACCAGTTGGACTCTAGCCGGGGACCTTTGTTGCATTTGATTCCCAATCTCTCTGCCCTAATTTCCTCTCACCGCCTACTGTCCTTTCTCAAGTGAAAGCCACTTAATGTTATTATGAAAGTCAGTGTTTCTGCTATCAGTTGCACACATTTAGTCACTTGGGGCTGTCAAATTAATTTTTTAGAGCAACAGCAGTCCCCGACCCTAGGTTACCTTAGATAAATGCTATCCCAGAAAGTTTCAAGCAGGTTTACAGATTTTGAATATGGTAAAAAAGAGGGTGCAGGTATCAAGTACTCAGTGTTGACTCAGTACTCAGTATCGGGAGAGAAAAGGTTAGATCAGTGCATCCCTAAAACATGTTGTGGCACTTCCTGAATCATAAAAGTTTTGGAAGTCCAGTCAACATATTATATAATAATTATTATATATATATATATATATATATATATATATATATATATATTTTGTGTGTGTGTGTATATATATATATATATATATATATATATATTGTATTTTATATAATTGATTCATATGAATATAAATTGTTGGTACTTTGAATTTAGGTATCTGCATTATGTACAACTTAATTAAAGTATCCCACCTTTGCTGGATGTAATTTACAGGGAATCAGAGGTTCATAGGTCAGACGTTAAAACCCTCTCAGGCGGCGACGGCAATACAGTGCAGACTTACTTTTTTTTTATGAAAGCAGTGAAATGCGTCATTTCAACGAGGTCCTCCATGCAATTGTAGGATTGCGTGAATTGTATGGAATTACAGTGTCTTTATAAAATAAATAAATAAATATGAATTCAGAAATCGAGTCGCGTAATCTCCATTATCTCCGCGACACTTCAACCCAGACTGGTTCTGTTATGAGCTTGATAGCTAACGGCTTTTCTTTTGTATTTATAGTCATATAACAATGTATACATTCCTATAACATCCCTGCAGCATACTGTGTATATTCTGATAGCCTAGGTTGTCCTCAACATTTAACTTAATTGTGCATAGCAGGGTTAAGGAAACCAGGTGAACCAAAGATTGGAAAAATGGCTAAGACCTCAGAGGGTTCAAACCTGAGGGGCCAGGTTCAAACTAATTTAAGCAACTCCTCTGCTTTAGTGTTGGAGAGCAAAACACTGAAATCTGTATTACATTATTGTAATATATTATTATGTGGTAAGTTTAAAAAAAGTTAAAATGTGGGCACAAGCGACAGATGGGCTTGTTTGCATATATGCAAATGTTCTCTGTGAGTTCTGTGTATTTGCACTACACTGTGCCAGTCAGTCGTAGGGTGCAAACTGATTTTTGTTAACCTCAGGTAAGTGAGATTATAATTTGTTTGGAAGTTTATTTGGTCATATCTGTGTGGAATATCTCACATAAATATAAGATAAATGTGGACTGACAAGCTTTACTTTTATGTTGTGTCCATCAGTTCTAATAATAGTCTGAGCTTTGACCTCACTGGAATCATTAACAGAATGTCCAGTGATGTTGTTTTGAAAATATTTCTCCATGGAACCGGGTCAGGCAGGAAAGAGACCCCTTTGTGATTTTACAGTGGCTGTGCCTTGCCCCCTTCCCTTAGTCACCAAGCATGTTTGAAGCAGTTTATTTGAAGAATTACACCTGTAGTTCCACATTTCATTTTTCATGTGTGTGAAGCCAGTAACAACACCAAGGCTGCCTGAAAATGCAGGTTTGCCTTTTTCCAAAACATTTACGATGCAGGTTTCAAATGTGAACACAGAACCCAAACCAGCCATGGAAAATGACCCGAAAGCGCAGTTGTTGAACTGTTGTACTGGTGTAAGAAATAGATGCTCACGTCTGATAGCCAGCAGTTCCTCATGCTTGGAAAGCCAAAGCATAACAAAATGAGCTGAGGGATGGTCGTGGTCTCGACTGACGCTCATATTCAGCAAATATTTCTTGTGATTTCAACCTCTTTTTTTTTTTTTTTTTTTAAACAGAGTAGCACAGTAAACAGCTGCACTCTGGCTTGTACCAAATTAACATATTTTAGGTATATTTGCAGTCTTGATTTTGCCACTTTTCAGTGTCTCTTCTAAAATGCTTTCATTTTTGTATTTCTTTTCCCCCCTCTGGCTGTTTTTCATTGCACTCTGCCTGCCTGTTTGTATCTTCCCTCTCTTTTTCATACTTTTCTGTCTCTCTCCCCCTCCTTTTCATCTTTCTAATTTTTTCCTCCCACTTTCCATACATCCCTTCCTCTTACCTCGCTCCATCTTTCTCTCTTTCCCAGGGCTTATCTCGGTGTCATATGACGAATGGGACTACAACATCGAGGCCAGGGTACGTGATGCAGTGGCTGTCATTGCCACGGCGACCTCCACTATGATGCTGGACCGGGGGCCACATACCCTGCTAAAATCAAGCTGCCTCGGAACACTTGACAAAAAGAGCTCCAACACCGGCCACTCCAAGGAGATACTGAAGTGAGTCAATGCTAGGGGGATGGGCAGTCAGGGGGAAAGCAGGGCAGAGTGGGGCGGGATAGACAAATACAAGTATTAGTAATGTAGACTGAAAATGTGTTTGCAAAATCACGCCCCGTTTGTCCAGTCATAGTTTACCAACTGTAACTAGCCGCAGCAGGACTGTCAAACTTTGGATTTCTCTACATGTTGAAGCGTTGCACTCTAGTAAAGGTGATCCTCAAGTTTGTGGAGATTGGTGCCTTTTTAGCATTTACAAAACACAAAAGTGTAAGGAATGGATTAAACTGTGTATTGATCTGCTCTAAACACGAGCTGCAAATAGCATGCCCTGCTAACTAGCTTACTACCTACAATAGTAATGTAGAGTTATTTCGAAAGGAAAGCGAACCACGTTATTTAGTGAGGTTTCATGTTACGTTAGAGAAATACCTGTTCAGGGCTGGAACATCCACCCCGTGTGAGCCACGGAAGCCATATATAGAGAGTTTAGTGTAACAATAACAGCACTGTCCTGCTCTTTATTTAATTTTACACTTCAGCTCAATTCCAGCCAAATATATGTTAGATATTGTTGTGTTTGCCAAACTCATCAGTGATTCATCATCCTCAAATCCTTTTCTCTTGTAAAAGTGAAGCTTGCTGTGTGAAAATATGAACAATAAGCCATAAATCTAACCACTGTGTTGCTTCATCTCCAAGTATGTTTACATAATAAGCATCCAAACCACCCAAGAATATGTTAGAACAAATAACATCTCAATTAAACTTCATTTGTTCTACTGCACTACTGGCTCTAACCTGCAATACATGAACAATGCTGCACCTTATTATAATATGGTGACAAGATTTGTGTCTGGGACAAGTAGTTAAAGCCTCCGTTTTTTAGTATGATATCAAGTATGTAGCCATCATTTGATATTTAAGACCCTTTTACAGGGTTCTTCTTTTTAAAACAAAACATTAAAAAGTCAGCTGTATACTGAGTTTCCAATCACAGGGTTTAAGTGTTAGCATTAGCTTACACTATCTAACTGTGGGGGTGGCAGTACCTCAGTCCTTAGGGAGTTCGAGGGTCTGGAGTACAGAGGTGGACTGGTAGCTGGAGAGATGCCAGTTCACCTCCTGGGCACTGCCAAGGAGCTCTTGAGCAAGGCACAGAACCCCCGCAAACTGCTGCAGTCACAGCCCATTCACTCTGACATCTCTCCATGTAAAAGTGTGTAGTGTGTAATAACAGAGTGTAAATTGTAATTTCCCCATTGGGGATCAATAAAGAGTATAAATTATAAATTCTTATTATTTATTTATAGAATTACATCTGATAAAATCTGCTCGTTACAGTTGTCATTTCAGCCAGCAAATTCCAGAGAAGCTGCTTTTGTTCACTACAGTCAAATCAAGGACCCATTGTTTCAGAAATGACTGGGAATTTTGATGGTTAACCTGCCATAATTATTGTACACTGCTTATGTGGCATGCGAGAACAGGTAGCTTGCCAGATGTAGCAACAGTAACTAAGTGAAGTGGGGCTTTGGGAAGGAAGGGTCCAAGGCTTTGGCTGCCAATTGCTCTTCAAAATGAACAGGTTTGCTTTTACATCACATTTTCAGCACAGATCATTTGTCTTTGGGAGCTGTAACTTTAAATAAACAATCTGTGCTTCTGATTAAATATTGTTTTGCGTTTGAGCCCAGGTCCAGGAGAGAGAGACAATCATCCCTTGCTGAAAAAAACATGGCAAATTAAAAAGCAATGAGCCATGTTCACCTAGTTTTTATAAGCTTTGAAATGTTTTTTGGTACAGAAAATGAGCAGGGTGTCATGCACAATGCAAAAGCAGATGACAGTTTTTATTTATTTATATGAGTCCGAGCCAAAGGAGCCGGCTGGTAAAATCACAGGGAAAAAAGTGTAGTTTGGTTTTCTGTTGCTGAAGCTGGTTGAGCAAATGTGCAACGACACACATGCAGTATAACATGGACTACAAATACAAACACAAATAAAGACAAGTTCCCTAAGAAGGTTTAATTAGACCATTTAAAATACAAGATGAACAGAGACATTAGCTCTCAGACTTTTAACAAGATCTTGTATTATCTTTAGCTTAACCCACAGCCATCTTTAAAGGAAAACATCTGTCTTTTCCTCTTCCTCTGAACCTCCTTGTTTTTGCTTTTTGGCACATTACAGATCAAGCAAGAGCATTGGTATTCAATAATCAATCCTCATTTAACTTTATAGGGCATGCTTTTACAGTTCACATTGATCAGAGATTCCACAGATAATTGAATACTCGGGGAACAACCGGATTAATGAAAAAAGAGCTAAAGAACAAGAGTGTGGTTAGCACTAGCACACAGACACACACACACACACACACACACACACACACACACACACACACACACACACACACACACACACACACACACACACACACACACACACACACACACACACATATGTGTTGTTATAGCATGACATTTAACTGCTCTTCAGGGCTTACTTTAATAAAAGCTTAGAATTATTAATGTCATTCCTTATTGGATGCATTTTAGCCTTACTAAACTATGCATATGCCTGTCTGCTTTTCATCCCTCTTTTTTTCCTAATATTTAACATTTTGTCAGTTTTTGTTTGTTTGTTTCACTGTCAGTTTGAATTTGAGAAATGTGAAGAACTAGGGAAGCAGTATGCAACCTCCCCTGGCACTGCTGCATTAATCTCCAGGTTGAGGTTGATGTATTACTGTAAATTTTGGTATTGCTGTTTTTAATATTAGAGGCACTTATGCTTGCCGTGTAGGATTCCGCCACCAACCCAACTGAGATAACAATAACACCGCAGCCATGAATATTTAAGTCCCCAAAGGACGCTATCAGACACAGGGTTAGCTCTCCATCATCCTTCAGGCACACACCTGGGACGCTACTGTGCTGTGTGTGTTGTGAGTGATTTTTTTTTCCATCAAGCCATTCCATTTCTCTCCATTTGACTGAGCAAAAGTAGAGGCTTTGGATCTGTGGATTTCGATGGGGACCCCAGAGGCTGGAAACAACCACAACCACACACACACACACACACACACACACACACACATACACACACACACACACACACTCGCTCACTCACTCACTCACTCACTCACTCACTCACTCACTCACTCACTCACTCACTCACTCACTCGCAAACACACAACACACACACACACACACACACACACACACACACACACACACACACACACACACACACACACACACACACACACACACACACATATATAATTCCACCTATTCCATCCCCTCACCCCCAGAGACAAAAGCAATAATAAGGCCATATATCTCTGCGTGGTCCTGTATATCTACAGGCCACAGTGGGCTGCATGCATGCTGGATAGACATGCCATCCTGTCAGTGCTGATGGACGGAGATGGGAGGCCCCAGTGAGTCATGCTCTCAAATTAGTTTAGGGGCTGCTTGACCTTATGGGGCAGACACACACAAACACGCACATATAAATACATGCATATGCATAGATATGATGTAAGAGATGATTAATATTTTGTAGCGAATTTGCTTTTATGTGATCTGAAAAGACGTTTGTAGAGCTCAGTGGAGAACCTTTTCTGCAGGCCAGTTGACCCGTGTGCTGCCTGTCATGCATGTAAGGCGAGCATGCTACTCTCATCCTATTTCACCTTTAAAGTAGAGCAGTATTATTGCTTTTCAATAAAAGTGGCTTTCTAATAAATTCTGGCTCTGTTTATTAGAAGGCAAGCAGGCCTAGAGCACAGCTGATCATCTCTTTTCATAGATCCTTTTCTTTTCTTTTGTTAACCTCATTTCCACTGAGGTCTCTTGTCTGAACTGCATTAATACATGACTTTTTGTTCCTGAGTATTCTCTGCTTTTTACCCCTTTGTTCTTTATTTTTCTTTTCTCGCTCTGTGATGCTCCTACAGAAGTCCATTCTCACTGAAAATTAAATGAAGCTAAAACGCTGAATCAGAGAGCAGTGATGGCTCTCTTCCACCCCCCTCCCCATCCACCCCCCATTTCCCTCCAACTCCACTACTTCTCTCTCTTCCTCTGTCAAAACAGTTTTTCCTATTTTTTTGTATATGGATAAATTCATTCATTCATTCAATTTTGCTCCTTTTACTCTGTCAACTGTGTCCTTTCCCTAATTCCTCTGAGGGACATTTCAATGCCATAGATATAAGCAATCAATATTTCATACAGCCCTTTACCTATTGGAATGTTTACTTATTGGATCTGTGAACATCTGTTACTACATGTTCAGTGCCGTATGTGAAAATTGTTACATGATTCACTGTAACTGGCATGATTAGTTGTAGATATATAAATTAACTGACAGCTAGTGTTTAAAATAGTTACTGCAGTTCAAATTCAAAATATTGGAGAGAGTCGTCTCCCCCTCCCCTCCTCCCCAGTCTCGAAGTTCACGGAGGTTGCCAGGCTGAGTCTGCACAGCATCCACAACAATGCTTGTCTCACATTGCCAGACATACTTCACAGCACAGCGGAGTAGCTAACGTTAGATACTATTTTCCACCCGACTGAAATACACACTTTATTGTCTTAGAAGTACGGCAACAATCGCTAAACACACTGCAAACTCACAGTCTTTTCTTCTGGATTTACAGCCCCCCCCCCCCCCCCCCCCCTTGGCTTAAAATAACTCACCTACAGCGGGCTACGGCATTGTAAACAGCCAGGGCCAGCTATGGTCCTCCAGTAACGTTAGCTAGATAGCAGGGTTAGCATGGTGCCGTTAGCCAGGACCAGTTACTGGCTGAGTCTCAATTGTTTTTGCAAGTAACCAACTTGTGTTTCTAGCTATATAATTCAATGTGACTACACAAATGTTGAAATGACATAAAATGCTCGTCCCTAGTAGCTGTGATAAATTAGCCTGAAGCTAATGCTTACTTGTTCAGGAGGAAATTAGCCAACTCAGCGTCCTTTTGGGCTGTAAGCTGTCTCCATCTTTAAAATACATCTCCAATATTAACCCGGGGTTTGTTACGTCTCTGGTCAAGCAACTGTTAGAAACATGCTGTTTTTTTAGGTCGAGTAGAATCTATCTCCGTTGATATGGTTCCTTCATTTGGTGCTTTCATGGCTGTACTAACGTTACAGCTGTAGCTCGCTGGGTTTACGTGTTTACAGGTATATCTGGCAACCCGGCCTGGCTGTCAAACTGGGCAGTTGATAACAACACACAAACCAAAACATAAACATAAATTTCATCACGGATCGTAAATTTCCTAACATGTTGCCTTAATATCTGATGAGGCGTCATTTTTGGATTTATTACAGTACATATATTACATATTGGACCTTTAAAAGTGGCTCTTTAAAAGATTAAAAATGAATAAACTCCAGCGACTCGTTTATTTTTGTTTATGTCATATTAATGTTTAATATGTTTGTTTGTTTGTTTGTTTGTTTATGTATGCACCAATCACCAAGGCAAATTCCTTGTTAGTGTAAGGCTGATTACACACTGCAAGTGTCTCGCGAGCATGGCGTTTCTGTTGCGTCTCAGAAGCGTGGCAGCTGCGTGGATTTTTCTGTCCTACACACCAGAAGCGTGTCTACAGCTGCTGCTGTAGACATGTATGTTTCCCATTGATTTACTGCACTCAAGCAGTATACTTCATGTTAAACATACTGATTTGATTACAGCAAAGACAACGTCGGCAGTATTGACGGCAAAATAGGCTACAGTAGCCTATTGACAGGTGCGACATTTGAAAATCGATAATTTTTATTGTTTTATTTTACATTTATATCTGCATTTATGTCAAAACCTAGATACTTTCAAACATCAAAATGTAATTTATTAATATGTATTCGTGTCTAAATGATATATAAACATATTTTCTTATTCTATTTTGCCGGGAAATGCTTTCAACACGCTCGCGTCTCGCGTGAAAAATAGGCATTGGTTCTATTTCTAGCAGGCACGCGTGTCTCACGCAGGCAATGTGTAAGCTCTAACCTGATAACATGGGAGCCGAAATAAAAACGGACACGCCACGCGGCTGACACGCTCACGAGATGCTTGCAGTGTGTAATCGGCCTAACTTTGGCAATAAACCTGATTCTGACTTAAAGGAGAACTCCGGCCAATTCTTACGTTAATCTTGCTAAATATAACTATGCGAGACCTGTCTATAGCAAAAAACTGTTAGTGCAACAGCAGCTACATAGACGGAGCTGCTGCAGCTAATGCCCACCGCTCCACTTAGCTAAACGGCAGTTATGGGGGCATAAATGAAATAGTGCCTTCGTGTATTTTAACAAATGCAATTAAAATGTCTGTGTAACATGGACAGGGCCCTTACATGACAACAAGATACATTTTCAACATTCACCTACCCTGTTAGCTGCTAGCTAGCTAGCTGTCGTCTGGGACAAGAGTGTGTTCAGTCAGGCTTCAATAATAATCATCATGCAGCAGTCCCATGTGTATTTGTAGCATATATATGGATATATATGATCCATTTTGTGTGCGATCCATCTGGCGTTGGAGAGTAGTATTCTCTGCCAACAACAATCACGAGAGCGCCCGCTGGTCTGGAGGATGTCCTCCGGAGGACCAGTGATGCCTTCGCGGCACAACACCCACACGAGGTTCTCCTTTAAACAGGCTATCAACAATGGCGAATCAGTAGAAATGTAGTTTGAGTTTCCCTGTCAAGTTGAAGTATTTATTTTA
Source organism: Gymnocephalus cernua (assembly GCA_023631565.1). Taxonomy (NCBI): domain Eukaryota; kingdom Metazoa; phylum Chordata; class Actinopteri; order Perciformes; family Percidae; genus Gymnocephalus; species Gymnocephalus cernua. Next base: position 24,970,388 of record CM042427.1, on the reverse strand, counting down.
TTTTAACTTTATTGATGACCTGGCCAAGAGGCAGCGACGGGAGGCAAGTTGATACAAGACATTAAAACATAGATGCAGCTAGTGCATTAAAACAGACACAATTAAAACATACAGTATTTACAGCAGTAGAAATGCATGTACTGTGTTCTAAAGAAGCGAATTGAAACCATCTTGTGTGTAGTAGTATGCCTTTGCAAGTTGCCACAAATAAAATGAGATCAGATACAGTAAATTATCAGAATGATTTTCTTGTCTCACTATGTCCTAAATTACCTTCTTCTCTCTATAAATATATTTTACTAAAGTGCTGTTAAGGACATATTCATGTCATTTTACCTTGAAAACTAAAATTGGAAGATTTTTTCTGAGATTATAGACAACCACTAGAAAAATCCGTATTTGTGGTTTGCAGACTGTGAAAGGTCAATGTCCTCGCCTGTTAAACCCTTGCTCACATTTTAAATGAGAGAGGGCTCCCTCTGATACAGTGCTCCCTCTCTCCAGACTCCACAGGTAGCTGTCTGATGTGACCCACTCAGCAGGGTCCTCATGGACCAAGATCACATGAAGCTCCTGTGGACTCACTTATTAAAGGCTGCAGCTCAAAGAGACTCAGAGCCTTACATCTTTCCTATGTGTAGTCCACATCACTCTATATTTCTGCTGTCAGAGTGGTGCCACCAGCAATAAATGAGTCAATAAATAAACAATGATTTTTTTCCCTAGTCTTTTTTTTTTTTTTTTTTATTCTGTTTCAGCCCCAATAAAAATATTTTTAAAGTTATTGTTTTATTGGAGGGGGAATTCAAGTAAATTCCACAAATCCATTTTGCAGAGAGTTTGGTTTGCGCCTACTTCGAGTTAACCTGACGAGCCCAGTGGTTGTTTTTCGTGGGATTTTGCATGATTTCATGATATCGTGAGAATCCAGCTGCTAGGCAAGGTAAACTTTGAAGCACTTGGGAATGACAGTTGACTGCAGATTTGACCAAATTGGCAGGCAGACAAGCAGATACTTACAGTACCAAACAATAATAAGTATGACACATGCTGGAGACACAATCATGCTGATCATGTAAGTTATTAAGACAAGTTATTTCAAGTTAATAAACTATTTACAACTAGGCTTCTTGTGCAAATTAGACTCTTTTGTGATGGGCTCATTTGCAGTTTGATTATATCTGCAGTCACACGTGATAACAGTCATTAATAACAAAAAAACTTTTAGGGGACAAAAATAGATTTTTGAAAAATGTGAACTTTGTATCAGAAAATACAAATTAATTTACCAATATTAAGATCATAAGTCATTATGTCCAGTTACAGTGATGCACAAACAAACCTTTTATTTTTATCGTAGGGCGATTTTAATGACTTGACAATGTTCATTAATTTGTTTTAGCTGAAGTTAACAATTGCTGTGGTAGTTTGTTAGTAAAGTTATTTTTGTGTTGGGCAATGTCCTTGCTCTCTTCTTTTGTGTAAAGTAACTGTTTGTTGTCTGCTAAACACTCTTATGTGTACCTGCTGTAAATTGAAAATATGGGTTTTCATTGTATGTAATCACACATAGGGCCGCATTGAAAAACTTTCTAATATGTTCTGTAGTAAACCCTGAGTGGCACAGCTCTTACACCATACTCTTACCATAGTTGAACATATATATAGTTGTACATTTTGCACAAATCACACAGTCACTGCCTCTATCCTACAGGAATGTAATGTGCAGTATATTTCATCAGTAGCTGGTAACTCTTCAGAGGCGGGTCTTCTGCATTCATCCCAGATTACAGTATGAGTCATCCACCCAAACCTGATACAGTATGTACATGTGTGTGTGTGTGTGTATGTGCAGCACAGACTTCCTTACACACATGCTCAGCAGGGATATGTATTTTTGCATCCCTGCATTAAAGCGACAGAGAAATTGTCACAAATTTCATATAGTACAGTGTACAGCTTCACTCAGAGATAAAGGGAAGTTTTTTACATTTTAGAGGAAAATAAGAGGGATTGTGTCCATGCCATTGAGGATTCAGTGTCTCTGTAACTTAAAGATAAATTCCTCTAACAGCAGTGATTAGTTGGGGAACAGTTGGTGAGCAAGGCGCACACAAGCGCTGCATATAGCTGTGATGAAACCGCATGAGGCTCAGCTAGTAGCTCATCCTAGTAGTTTAAAAAAAAGAATCTTCCAGCAGAGCCAGAAGGGAATTCTGACATGTGAAGGGATCAAACGGCACATTAAAGCTTCATCAATGGGATACAAAGTGATAAACAGAGCAGCCTCCTCTGCTGTAAATTCACAGCATGCATCACTCTTTGTAAAGGCACAGGTTAATGTACGGGCAAATGAATCCTATTGATGTGTGATTCAATGCGCTGCTCAGAGGTGAGATGGAGAGATTGATCTGATAGTGAAAGACAGCATGAGGGGAAGTGGATAAACACTCAGGTTTAGACCAAAAAATACTGAAAAATACTCTTCAACAAGCCTCTCTCGGGTGAGATTACTGTTCCCATGGCAACACAGCTGATTGCATGAAAATTGCTGTGGTTGTGGGTGCCATGGCAACACATTACATTATACTGGCGTTAAGAGCCTCCCTGCATGCGTCCCTATGTTGCGGTTTTGAGTATACTTACGTCACCATGTCATGGTGACACACACGGAGGCCTCTACTAGTCTCAAGGGCCGCCATGGTGTCTGGCCGGCAACAAGTTGGACCTCCTGAGCCTTCACCCACACCGCTTTGATCTTTTTGGTTGCCTATTCTAACTGAGATTATGTTTAGGAGGCTAATCCCATGTTATACGCGCATTACAGCAATGCTAGCCAGCTAGTATGCAGCAATAGGCATTTCATGGAGGCTTGAGTCATATTATTGACTTTCTCAAAGCATGTAGCCAACTTAGGGGTGTGTGTGTGTGTGTGTGTGTGTGTGTGTGTGTGTGTGTGTGTGTGTGTGTGTGTGTGTGTGTGTGTGTGTGTGTGTGTGTGTGTGTGTGTGTGTGTGTGTGTGTGTGTGTGTGTGTGTGTTCGCAGTGTGAGAGGTGGGATATAAATATAGACAAAGACGTTACAGATAGAGGTACTGAATGTTCTAGTAGGAGGTACTTGCGATAAAATCTAGGGTAAGTTTCAGGCCCATTGCTCATCTGTTGCCTGTGCTTTTTTATTCACTCGTGAATAGATTTATTGTCATTTTTCACACTGTTGACTTGTTGGGAGATAATGGTGGGTAAATGTGCACTGCACCTCCTTTAAAAAGTCAGCATGCTCACTCTCTCACACACACACACACAGACCCTTACTCCTTGCATTCAGACAAGATATTTATTTCTCCGGTGGATTGTTTCAGAGGCAGAGCGTCTCCATGGTGATGGCAGCCCACAGATCAGGACGAGGAAGAGTGAGGGAAGGAGGCGGCAGAGAAAGAGAGAGAGATGATTCCAGCTTATCTCCCAGTGCTGTACACTTGTTGACACACATATATGCTGATGTGTATTCATACAGGCGGTTAATACACTCTCTACTCCTTTCTCTCCCTTCCACCTTTCACTCATGGTTTCTTGTTGCTATCTTCGCCCTCCCAGCTCTCACTGACTCTCACAGCCTCCCTGTACGCCATCTTTATCTTTCTCTGTCTATCAGGTGCAATATGTTTAACCAAGCTTCAAACTGGGTCATCTTTGCCATATTTTACGCTAACTAAGCAACCTTTATCCTTGACAATATTGAGTCAGTTTAGGTGGAAAACAGCAGCATTAGAAGCACACGCGTGTGTGTGTGTGTGTGTGTGTGTGTGTGTGTGTGTGTGTGTGTGTTTGTAAAGCCATTTGCTTTTAATAAAATGGGTTTGCAGGAAAGAAAGAACATTTTGTGAGTATTTCACTACTGAATATTTGACAGCTCAAATGAGTCATTACAATTGCCAACCGTGTGCGCTTTGTGATCGAAATGTTTTGGCTCAATATTTCAATGTTCAAGAGTTTGAGGATATTTATAAAATAGGGTCCTTGATTTTACGTGTGTGCTTTGTCCCACCACACCTCCAAAACTGTGAGCATGTTAGCCTTATGACAAGAGAAGTTACCAGCATTGTACCTGAATAGCAGAGGTGTTTGATTAATGCTGCGTTCCAGGCAACCCGTAACTCGTGTTTTCACAACCTTCTACCCGTGAAAGTGACCTGGAACGCCAGTCCAACCCGTAACTTACTACTCGTGAACTCGTACCTGATCGTTGTACTCCCAGTTACAGTTTTTGACGTCACACACACATAAACAACAATGGCGACCCCCTGTTGATGCTGTACAGACGCCGGTGAAATAGAAATAAATAGACATAAATATGCAACGTAAAGTAATTCCGCACATTGTAATCAAAACAATACACACACAAGTGTGTACTACTACAGGTTATGTTTATTAAAAAGCCCAATATATGTCGCTGACTAGAAATCGCTAGTATCAGCTAGCCCTAGCTAACGTCAACGTTAGGTAGCCGCTAGCTAACGTCAGCGCAGCCACTAGCTAACGTCAACGTCAGCGTAGCCAATAGCTAACGTTAACGTTAGGTAGCCCAACCTGAACCCTGGAACGCTACCAAGTCATGAGTCGTGGCTTGAAGTCGTAATTTACGGGCTAAAAATTGTGTCTGGAACGCAGCATTAGTGTTGTGGCTCTCTGAACTCTGAACCACAGCAGCAGAAAAGCTCTGCACTGAACTCTACCTGCTCTGCTCCAAACAGCAGACAGACACTTTTAGCGACTAGCTGGTGAACATACTGCAGTGAAGCATTTAGCAGCTGAAGATATTTCCCTCAGGAGTTGGTGGAGAGCAAAACAGAGCTAACAGGAGACTTCAACTTTAGTTATAAAATGTCAATGTTGTGTGTACAGATTGTTGTCCTGTGTGCTGCTCCCAAGGCCAGAAAAAAATCAATCAATGCAGTTTTAAAGAAATCTACAATATTTTCAGTTCATCTTGATGTCACCGTTGTAAAACATTTATCAGGTTCACCACAATCTTGAGTTTGTTGAGGGGGTTTTACTTCCACTATGTATTTAATAGGTTGTGGGTAAGAATAATGTTTAAAGTCTAAATTCTGCCCATTTTGCTTTCAGACCAAAAGACAGATCCTGATCTATCATATTTCTGACTCGGACTTGAATTGTCATTCTCAGGTACCTCATGAATGTGACATTTGAAGGCCGAAACCTGTCATTTAGCGAAAAGGGTCACCAGATGTTTCCCAAACTGGTCATCATTCTTCTAGACAAGGACAGACAATGGGACAGGGTGAATATCTTTCTCTCCTCTTCCTCACTTCTCCTCTGTCCACTTCTTCTTCTCTTTGTCTCCTCTGTCCACTTTTTTTCCTCTCTTCTGTTCTTTTATTATCTTTTCTCTTCTTTTCCTCTCCTCTTCTTTTTTCCTCTTCTACAGTCAACCTCTTTCTGTGTCCTGTTCTGTCCTTCTCTTTTCCTCTAATCTATCTTCTGCCTTTTTTTCTTGCTTTGTATTTTTCGCCCTCTGTGATGTGTCTGTCACTTCTTTATTTGGAGTGTCTCCCTGCCACTTGAAGTACCTGTTACAGTTAGCCTGTATATCACACAGCCCTCCTCCCACTTACTCATGCAGGTTGGCAAGTGGGAGAGAGGCTCTCTGACGATGAGGTACCATGTGTGGCCTCGCTTTGAGCTGTACTCTGCAGCGGAGGAGCGGGAGGACCACCTGTCCATCGTGACTCTGGAGGAGGCGCCGTTTGTCATTGTAGAGGACGTGGACCCGCTCAGTGGGACCTGCATGAGGAACACTGTGCCGTGCCGCAAACAGCTCAAACTGAGGTGAGAATTTAGACATAGGAAAAATGTTGGGGGTTTTTGCTACTTTTTTCTTAAAGACATACATCTTTGTCTCATGGGAGTAGAATATCTGATTTTTTCTTTACTGTGTGAATCCAGGATGAATATTTTGGAGTCAAGTGCTAAAAATAAAAACCCTGTTTTTTAATGAAACTTGGTGTGAGTCATATTGATTTATACATCAATAAGACTGCAAAATGATTTATTTCAAACTTTTCTGGTATACTGTGTAACAAGTCAAACAAATCACCAGTATAAAAAAAACATCAACACCAAGAGCTGCATCGCTAGTTTAGCAGAATATTATGCAAACTGTGAATGTAAACAAAGGTAATAAAGAAATGAATCAATGTTATAATAAAACATGCATGTATGTAAAATGTATAACATTTATACATCTGACCGCAGGTGGTTTCACTAAGCAGTTCCTGGTGTCTGTTTTTTGTGCTAATCAATGGAACAAACTGGTGGCGTTTTTGGCTGGAATGAAAAGCTGCATGCTCTCAGCACATGTCATCTGGTTGTTTTTACTTTTATTTTATCTCATCCCTACTGCTGTCCTCTTTTGAAGCTGCTATTTATGTATATTAACCCAAATAACTTTTACTCCTGTTGCCCTATATTTACTTTCTCTCCCTGCTCTTCCTCTCTGTACCACCTACCAGCAATCAGACAGGTGATTCAGGGATTTACATCAAGCGCTGCTGCAAAGGTTTCTGTATTGACATCCTAAAGAAGATCGCCAAGGCGGTCAAGTTCACTTACGACCTCTACCTGGTCACCAACGGCAAACATGGCAAGAAGGTTAATGGGACATGGAACGGCATGGTTGGGGAGGTGAGGGCATTTTACACAATCACTCAGTTTATTCCACATGTTCTTGATACATTTCTGGCTTCGATTCTGTTTCACTGATCTGTTATTGAACAGGTTTTTCTTTTTTGGAGTTACATATACGGTTGTGCAGAAGAAGAAAGGTGGATCGTGTTGGCATAAGGAAAATCAGAAGGAAGCAGCAGCTTTGCATCGGCTGTAAAGCTTTAAAATACCCTCAATACACAGACCTGCTGGCACATCAGCTGATTGTGGATTTTATAGCTGGCAGAACACTGCAGCACAACGCTGGAGACCTCACCATGCAACCGTTATTGAACCAGCAAAGTGACTAAATAGAGCAATGTACATAATATCTAATTATATTCAGTGTGTTTATCTGACTTCTATCAGAACCAAGTATAGTTCACCAGTACATTTGCTATGACTGAAGGTCTGTTTATTAATTGGCATCCATTTAGTTCATTATTGTGGATGGTGTGTCACTGATGGCATACAGTATCCCTACTGCTATTTCACTATTTTATTTAAAGCGTAGTGCATTCAGCATTCCTCCCTGAAGACATGTAACACTAATATAATGACACAGTGAAAAAATCAGCTTCAAGTGGCACGGGTCAAATTTAACATCTGCTATTTTGTAGAGTGAGAAATGTTCAAATTTAGTACTCAGTATAGCTGAGAATTTGGTTACCAAGCTTCTCTTTCTCATTGCATTTGTTTAATGGAGCCTGATGGAGGTCATTTTAAAATTTGTAACACTGGAAAGTAAAATGAATCACTTAGTGTTGACCAGTGGAATATTGGGAAGTTGCAAATGAGGCTACACAAATATTAACCACAAAAAGAAATGTCGCAATTAAAAATAAAATGCAGTGCTTTGTTTTTTGGTCACACCAAAATTGAGTCTACTGCTGGATGAAAAATACAACAGCTGTGGATCAATATGTCTTAAATTGAATCCATTTTCATTTAGTCATTATGCGTTATGCTTATTTATTAAATGTTTTTTTTTTATTTCACTTTCTTTTCCTTTGCTCATTACTTTTGCTGCTCTTACAGCAGTTTGTAATTCACTTTTCTTAATAATATGAATACAATGCAAAGACTAAATTGCTTTAAAAAAAAATAAGCCAATTAAAAAAGCAAGTAAGTATATAATCTAATACTAATGCTAACACTACTACAACCGGGGAAAGTGTTTTGGTGCCTATAGGATTTTATCTTTATGATAGGGCTAATTATATTGTCTGAATGTCTCTTTCTTACTGTCTCTATCAGCTATCGAGCTTTACTTGTTCCCCGCAACCTTGCCTGAGGGGGAGCTGTGATCAGCTCCACAAAACCTCCTGAAGCTCCTAATCAGAGATGGAGAAAGAAAAAGACAGAGAAAGAGAAAGCAATTGGAAGAGAGAAGGCAAGAGGAAGAAAGCGGCCTTAGGGAAAGACCCACTTCTCTCCTGCACACATTACACATTAGACATTCATTGATTATGGCATAGAATTAGTGACTTTAATATTATCTTAAGAACATAATTGAGTTAAGATTTTCAGGATAATATAAAATCTTAAAGAAGTACTTTACCACTGTAAAGAGGGTCTTTTCATTACACCGGGCTGTCTATGCAGTAGAATGGCACATTTTTTTTAATTGGTGCTACACGGCTAGAGAAAACAGAGAAAAGGGGCTGTGGTATTCCCTTTCACTCAAAAGGTAGAACACCTACAACTACCAGACTGCACATCACCAGACCAGTGCATTCTGGTTGCAGGGGGTTGTAGGGGTCTATCTCTCTCGATCCACTTCTATACTCTTTGTGTCTGTGTGCGTAACTACTATCTGTAGTTCGAGCAACAGCCAGCGAGCCCCCACCGGATAACATAAAAAGCGTGATCCGGCGGTTTTGAGCTGGGAGATGAGCACAGAGATCTGGGTGCTGACATGATGGAGCGAAGTTTACCATAGCTGATGTACACATACTACACACATTATTATGATACAAAGCTGATTGGAAATCGGCAAAGTATCCCACCTATGTAGATCTTTTTATACAATTCTTGAAATATACATTAGCATAAAGGCAAGGCTATGCAAATGTGCAGTGCATGTATCCGTTGATGCATTAGTCAATGCCCTGCAATGCCTAAGCCTAAGGAAGGGGGGGGGGGGGGGGGGGGGGCAGGACAACAGATGCAGAAAACAGAATGAGATAGAGAAACACAAAGCAGGCCTCTATGAAAAAGTGTGACAAATGGAGGAAAAAAAGAGTGCATGGGATTCCTGCTCACTCTGGCATGCATATGCCTTATTAACACAGTTTTTTGTGCTCCATTTTTATTTATGGCCCGAGGCTTCAGAAACTTAGGGCTAAATATACCTGAACACAGTCAGAGGGAGGCTGGGTTGGTGGGGAGTCGAATACTGACCCAGTGTAGTAATGATCCCCTTCTCCTACTGCTTCCACTCAACCGAAATAGTGTGTTGAATACGTGGCTTGTGTATGAACTGCAGCACTGAATTACTTTCAACTTTTCACCGTAATCCTGGGAATATTCAGCACTGACCTTCCATGTTCCCCTCCTGTCGGTCTCTGTCTGTCTGTGGTTGTCCCTCAGGTGGTGTTAAAGAATGCCCACATGGCAGTGGGTTCGCTCACCATCAACGAGGAAAGGTCAGAGGTCATTGACTTCTCTGTGCCCTTCATCGAGACGGGGATCAGTGTCATGGTCTCTCGTAGCAACGGCACCGTGTCCCCCTCCGCCTTTCTTGGTGAGGAGAAACGCACTTGGTGCTTCTGGCAGATGTACAACACAATCGAGAGCACTTAGATGCACAGGCACCCACACACTCAAATCGAATAATAAATGCACAATCACTGATAGAGTACAAGCAGGGTTTTTTACAAAACAATGACATTGTTTAATTGTGTTGATCAATGTGTTCCAGCAGCACAAAACAGTTTGGTTACATGGTGACATAAAATGCAGCTGAAAATTGCTTAAAAAGCATCACTACAAACTGTGCATGTGCTTGTACGTTAACATTATCTCATGAAAGTGCTTGGTTGAGATTGAAATTAATTTCTTCACCTTTGGAAACTGTAGTTTCTCTTTCTTGTTCTATCACTCACTGCTATATTTGATGATAGATCCAAAACATGCCAAAACATGTTTTGTAGACATATTGTACTTTTTGATGAACAATCGCTGTCAGTGTTTCAAAATAAAATTTGAATGTGAACTAGCAGCAGTAGGAAATGTGCAGTTTGCATTAGTAGTAACTTAATAGAGGTCTGATATGGCTGTAGATTTGAGGGGGAATGCCATCCCCCTTTTTAGCTCTATTAGCAGAGAGAGTGCAGAGGGGTTGTTTAGTTGAATATGTCTAATCTGCCTGATACATTGATCCTTTACCTGACTGAGGTTTGTGCAAGTTAGAATCTATGGCCCTGACCATGGCTCTGAAATATCAGTAGCCTAACTCTATATTATTAAATCCATGATGCTGTTCGTGGTGCTGAAGTAGCAAACAGATTTGTAATTGCAACTTTTTCTCTTGAGTCCTGACCTTCTGTCAGTTTAAAGATACAGATCCAAAAGATTCGTACATGGGGGGGTTAGCTAGTTGTGGGTGAATTAAACAAATCTGTCTCCCCTGTTAAACATTTACAAATTGCCTACTGGCTGTAGGTGAGTGAACAGTTACAAAAGAGCTGAAATTACAAACAGTAATATTGGATTACATGCTGCTTTGTTTCCTGTGAATCCCTTGTGCATGTAAAGGCAATTTAAATCCAGTGCGAACAGCAGCACTAACAATGAAACCTAATGTATAGAGAGCTAATTGTAAATAAAAGAATGAAAATGTTGATCATAAATTGTTTCAAAAGTGGGCATTGATACTATTATTAACTATTAAAATTGGAACATTTAGAACAACACCATCTGCTGATGAAGATTGTGTAATTCAATCAAAAGCTCCAGAGCACTAAATTGACCTTGTAGTGAGATTGTTTTGTTAACTACAGTACTATGGTGTTTGTCACAGATTGTTCATTGTGTGGAAATTGCAAAGCAGAGTGCAAGTGGTGGAAAATGTGCCCAGTTCAATGAGTACATCTGTCCATTCACACCTACCTACCTTCCTCTCAGTTTATCTCTTGAGAAGTGCTTGTTAGTGTTCACACAAACGCAAAACACAAAATCCATCAATGTGCAACACTGAGCACACAGTACATAACGTCTGAATACAATTAATCATGTTGATACCAGGGGGTGATTTTTATAATTTTCTTTATTTTGGTTTAATGAACTTCCTTTCTCTGTCTTCCCACTTCCTCTGCTGCACCCTCTCCTCCCCCCATTCCCCCTGCCCCTCTCTCACCCCCTCTCCCACTCTGTTTTAGAGCCCTTCAGTGCTGATGTCTGGGTGATGATGTTTGTGATGTTACTGTTGGTGTCAGCCGTGGCTGTGTTTGTGTTTGAGTACTTCAGCCCGGTGGGTTATAATCGCTGCCTGGCAGATGGGAGAGGTGAGAGGATTGCACACACACACACACACACACACACACACACACACACACACACACACACACACACACACACACACACACACACACACACACACACACACACACACACACACACACACACACACACACACACACACTTTATACTCTATATCGTGGAGTACTTATCTCCATCTACAGACACTTAAGCTCTTTTACTAATGAAAAGGATAATTGACAAGAGCCAGATAGGTAATCTTAAGTATTCTTAGCATCACTGTGTGAGACTGTGAAAGAAACTCTTGCATTACGTCTTTTTTTATTGTGCCATTCTCAAATATTACATATATATTGAACGTTGTTACACCAACACATCTAGGGTTGTAAAACCGATGAGTGCACTTAAGTAGATCTATTACCATACATTGAGAATGTGTGTCAGGTTTGATGGTGTCTGACAGTATGGAACAACACCACCCTGTTGAATGAAATTTGGTTCCAGCAGGCCATTCAAATCAATTTGCCTATCAAAATCAATGGTTCAGATTCAATCTATTTTTTCTCCAGGTTTTATACACCCAGCTCTGTTTGACTCTCAGGACTGCATTAGCCTGCCACAACGACAGCCACTCAAGATAAAACCAGAGACTTGTTATATTGCTGCTCACAGCTTTTTTTTTTTAAATCAAGGAACAGAGGGGAGAAGAGTAATGGTGTTTGGTTTGGAGTTATGTTGGTTTTCTGAATGTCTTCTGTCACAGCAACAGTATATGGTGTGTGTGGTTTAATTGCTAGGTTATGTGAAGCTGTTGTCCTATACTGCTGCTCCAGCTGTAGCATAATTGTAGCCTGCTGTGTGCCCATCCACCCCTCCCCTTTCTCTCTCTTCCTCCCTGTCTCTGATGCCACAGAGCTACAGTAGGTAGTGTTTCCATCCTGCTACCTTGTCATACTCCCACAGAGGTAGGTGGAACAGAGGTAGTCTGTAACAGTGGGTTGTCACTGCAGCGTCTGGAAGAGCGGATGTGGACCGCACAGCACATCCTGCGATCACTGACAAACTAAAGGGTGGGAATAAATCCAGTCTTTGTCGCTGCCATCCATCAAGTGCCTCCCACAACAACGGTCTTGAGTGAATGCAGATAAAGTGAAGTAGCACCTGGGATCTGTGAAACTGGTTTCTTGCATCCTCATCCCTCAATCATCTTTATTTGTACCCTTCCTCCCTTCTCTTTTGTTTCTCCCAGAGCCCGGCGGTCCCTCCTTCACCATTGGTAAGGCCATCTGGCTGCTTTGGGGTCTGGTTTTCAACAACTCTGTCCCCGTGCAGAATCCCAAAGGTACCACCAGTAAGATCATGGTGTCAGTGTGGGCCTTCTTCGCCGTCATCTTCCTGGCCTCCTACACTGCCAACCTGGCTGCCTTCATGATCCAGGAGGAGTATGTCGACCAGGTGTCAGGCCTGTCAGATAAAAAGGTGTGAATTCAAGGCAATGTAAGGGGCTGTGGGGCGGAGGAGCAGGTGTGTGCAGTACTTAATGTGGGGTGTTGTCAGACAGCGTGTACACGGCTTTTTGTAGTTTGTGTGAGTAGATTAGAGTCTATGACGGGGTAGGGCTCCCACTAAAGATTATTATTTTATTTCATTTATCCTTTATTTTACAGAGTATGAGTCATTATTTTAACAGGGAACAGAAAAAAACTATAACTTTTGGGATTAATCGTTTAGTTCAGTTGTTCCCAACCTTTTTTTTGTCTGACATACCACTACAGCACTATTAGATGAGCTCAAGTGACCTGTGAGTGACAACAACCGTTATGTTTCACATGTGTTCATTTAAATGGATTTGAAAGTGTTATTTAACAGTATAAAAGTTACAATATGTTATATCATATAGTTAAATCATCATTGTTTTGGTAGGATTGGTCACAAATCAATTTGTACAGTATGACAACTGTTTGTGTTTCTAAAGCTAACTAGTTTTCATGCACCCTTAATTGCAACACATGGTTTTCAGGGTGGTGGGAGGGAAGTCCTGTGCAGTCGGCCTGTTGTAGCTCGTAACTTATTGGTTATTGTGACAATAATATACTAAAGTAAGCTATTCCACAATCTTTTCAAATACCCTCTGGGGAAAAAGTACCACAGGTGGGGAATAACTGGTTAGTTGATAAAAGTAAAAAAATAAAATGTGAAAAATACCCTTCCCAAGTTCTTAAAGCCCAGGGCGATTGTTTTCATGTTGTCTCTGTTTTCTAACCATTTTGTCTCTGTAATCAAAAAGCCAAAGCCCTCAATTTAAAAAGATATAAAACAAAGGAAACTAAGCTTGACTAATTGTTTTTCTATGAAATTTGGCCCAACAAATACATTTGCACTTAAACTTTATTTATAGACTAATTTGTACTATTTAGTCTATAGTATTAGTCAACAGAAAATGAATCAGCTGCTATTTTGATTATAGATTCATCAATTTAAAATAATTTTCAAGCAGATTTGCCAAAATGTTACTCAGTTACTAATTGTAAGTATCTGCTGCTTTTCTTTTCTTTGTCTTATGTGATCGTAAACCTAATGGGTTTTGGAAATTATGATGGGCATTTGTCACTTTTTTCTAATATTTAATAGACCAATCGATTAATCAAGCAATTTAATTGATTATTCAGTAATGGAAATAATCATCAGTTGCTAACCTCAACCTGAAAGGTGGTTCTTATTTTTTTAATTTGATCTGGTGTACAGTACATGTTTGTCTAAATGTGTGTTCTGGACTTTCCCATGTCTGTCTGTTGAGTACAACACTAAGCATTTCGTTAATTTTGAGTTTCCAAAAGCATAGTCCTGTGCTCCTGCTCAACATTGCATTAAAGGCAATCTGATGCGGCTCAGTGCCTTTTCCATGCTAACGAGCAGTCCTCTGTCACTTTCTCTGTGTGGTTTCTTTTCCGGAAAACACCCGCCACAGTTCCAGAAGCCTAACGAATTCTCGCCGCCATTCCGGTTTGGCACGGTGCCCAATGGGAGTACAGAGCGCAACATCCGCAACAACTACCGGGACATGCATACTTACATGACCAGCTTCCACCAGAAGAATGTAGATGAAGCACTGCACAGTCTGAAGACCGGGTGAGGAGGAGAGACGTAGAGGGGAGGATGTGAGGAAGGAGGGAGTTGAAAGAATCTCAGCAGGGAGAAAAGAGACTGTGGTGGAGCTGTTAGGTCCTGTACTGATGCAATACAGAGAAAAGATGATGAAGGAATAAGAAAAGGGAGACAGAGGAAGCGGGAGCATTCTGGGCAATGTGGGTGGGCAGCCAGTGGAGCTGTGTATCAGCCTGCCACTGGCACCCAGAATAGCAGCCTGTGGTTGTTGTGAAAGCTAGCTAATATTCACACTCTGTGCCTCTGAAGTACAGGCTAATTTCTTCCTTTCCTATTCACTCTTTCTCTGTTTTCCTTCTTCCTGTCTTCTAATGTCTTCTTTAATTCACTGCTAAAGGATCAAGAATACAAAACACCTCTGGTGTTTGGTGAGAGTTTGAGCTGAATGACCACAGAGGCCTGTAGAGCCCAGAGGCACCATTTGATGGTAGTTTGTCACCAGGCTGGAGACTGTCATGTCAATTTACCTAACAAATCAGTTAGGGTTGGTCTGGATAGAATAGAGTAGAATACAGGGAAATGTCATACTTGAGCTTAATTAAAGATGAATTCTTGATCTTTGTTGTTTCCAAAAGCTTTCAACCACATCTCATGGCCTTCCTCAGCCATCATGGAGATGGTTCAGGTTTTACCACGAAAGTCCATACTAAGGCCACATGATGACACCTAAACTGCCTCCATGACAACTAGGCTACTCTGTTCGCTGAGGAAGATCACAAAATGTGCTTTGAGCTTCAGAAACATGTTAGCAAAGATCTTTGTTTCAGACTAGGTGGTCCGCTTTAAAATACTACGGGATACCCAGGAATAAAACAGAATAGAATAAAATCTCTCCATTCCTGGTTTCCTGTATTTAATTTCTGATACATATAATATATAAAATAGAGTGTACAAAGTCAATTTGGAATATCTCTGTGTTATATAGTGCCCTCATAGGGCCCATAGCATGCACACTGCCTTTTCCTAAATATCCCTGAATGCAATGCTTTGCCAGGTAACACTTTATTTTATGGACCATACATTTCTAATAATTTCCTTGTAAGTTTCCTTTAAATAACTGTGGAATTTGTCATTCATTATAGCTGAAATAGAGAGTTCCATTGTTACATTTTCAATTAAATCCAATTAAATGCTAAGCCAGCGTTTCCTAGAGTGTTTTACTCAGTGCGCAGTAGGTCGTCTGAACATGCAGCACACGTCCACAGGGGATTATACATTTCAACATTAATGAAGAATGCAGTCTCCATTAATAAATGAATGATTAATAGCTACCTAAACCAACTAATACAGCTGTCTAAATTGTCTCTATGGTACCAAATTACGTAGTTCTTTCCAGGAAACCTTTCAAAAATGAAACCCATAGAATGAAGTGTTGTCCATCGCATGTGTAAATTAAATCAGCAATGACACAAATTATGTTGAGTCATAAGTATCCTAAAGTCTCAATTTATTATAAATAAATATATATATATTAAGTGGGAATAGTGAGGGAGTTATTTTGGACACATTCATTCACCGTCATTATATGATTGGAGGTACAAGAGGCTCGATAACACAATGTAAAAATGTTCTTTTAACAAACTTTCCTTACTCCACGCTCTGTAGCAAACTGGATGCCTTCATCTACGACGCTGCAGTGCTAAACTACATGGCGGGCAGAGACGAGGGCTGTAAGCTGGTCACGATCGGGAGTGGCAAGGTGTTCGCCTCCACTGGCTACGGCATTGCCATCCAGAAAAACTCTGGTTGGAAACGAGCTGTGGATCTGGCTATCCTCATGCTCTTTGGAGATGGTAAGGAACTTGAATAAAAAAAAAAGAATGAAGAGGCATTATAAATGTCATAATTATAAAGCAATAATGATGACATTTCTATTTGGCTTTTCTCTGTTGCTTTTAATATAACAACAACAGAAAATCAGATGTTATGTAGGTGTAGTGGCTATTGTTAATTGCCACTTTAATGTAGAAGTAGCACAAATGGTATCTCAAATGTTTTTTGAGATAATGGTTTAAATGGTGTCCTATTTGTATTGTAATATCCTGACAGGGAATATCCCGTAGATAGGGCCTTAGTATCATTACACCGTCTAGGAGGTATAATGTTGTAACGAAACTATTAGAAATTGCTATTGTAGCCTAAATTTATTTCACTCAGTATGAACAAAAATGAACTTCCCTTCAGTGGTGAATCACTGTTAAATATTTTCAAGAAACAAAACAGTGATCATTCACAAAATGAAGTTATGCTCCTATCAGTGTTAAGGTTGGGGACATGAAGTCATCGAAGTAGCTGTAAAGGAGATGTGACTCAGAAGGTGGTCAATGTGTGATTTGTTGACAACCCAAGAACCTGCTGGTAGATCCTGGCAGTCAATGAGGCTGTTGAGCTGCAGGATGAGGCCTCCTGAGCCAGGCTGGCACAGTTCAGTCTCTAATCAACAGTCAGGTACCAGCAGGCCTGAAAGACTGCTGCAGTTGGAAAAGTGAAAGTTTGAGTGTGGCTTGTTTATTTGGTAATTTAGGAGTATTTGGCAGCACATTGTAAAGGCTGTTTTGGCAGGGATGGGAAATATTGACCTTAACTGAAGATAGGTAGAAGGAGCTCTGTGGATGTTGTTGGACTGTTGTAATTGACATATTTCTTCAGTGTCACATGGGCTGGTGGACTTGTTCATTCAACAGGGAAACCTTACATGTAAATATACTTCGATTTGTTTTGGCTATGTCTACACTATAGTCTCTTAACAAGTTTTTCACATTTGTCAATGACAGGATTTGAGTTTGAGAGCTTTCCGGTATTAACCACATGCTAATGTTTACAATCCCTTTGTCCACAGATTGCAGTACCAGCTTGACATATTAGAAGTAAAATCCCTCCCTGATTTAGACTAGTGTAACATTTTAAGATGTTCTTTAATAGTTCTTTGATAGATTAAAATATATAAATGTATAAAAGCTGTAAAGCTGAGCCTACGATTTTAAAAAATCTGTAAATAATTGTAATCCTTTACCACCTCCAGTGGCTGATAAGTGATGTGCAAGGAACACAGGCATAGTGATCATAACTAGAACAAAAATGTAAGTCCTGTAACACTGTGAAACCAGCTAACTACACCAGCACCATATCATGTGAATATTTATATACAGTAAGGAGGTTGAATCATGAGTCTGTATTCCATTAGTGTACATCAAGTAGGAAGCAACACTTGTGATACTGTATGTGCCACAGAGCAATACTCTAAATTTGTAGGTCAGGTTTTTGTTTTCAGCCCCAGCTGTTGTTGTGTGATTTGGGTAGTGACTAGGGTTGGGTACCGAAACGCGGTGCCAATAGGGCACCGGTTCAGACATAAACGGTAGTAAATTTCGGTGCCTCATTTCGGTGCCTGATTTATTTTATTTCAGAAGCATCGCTGCACGGGATGCTACGTTTACCGTTAGCTAGTAGCTGGATTAAACACAATGGTTAAAATGAGAAAAAAAGCTTACGTTAAGCGGTGTAAAGTGTGACAGTATTTCCCTGTAGAGGATTCCAACACCGGAACGTAACAGTCTGCAGCTGCTGTTGTCAACACAGACGGTGCGTTTACTTGAAACTTGCTATTGTAAAATACCCTTTTCCCATCTGGTGCTTGTTTTGTGGTTTACCAGCAATTCACTGGTGAAATAACTCATTGTTATAAGTTATTGTTATTACATTTTTAATAAATCATTTTATTTTGACCATATGGCCTTAGCAATAAACAAGTAGTTATTAAATTTCGCCAACTGGCATTTTTTTAATATTTTATATTAGATATATTATAAATATATTACATATATTTCAGTTCAGGCTGACAGATAACATGTTCAGGCACCGTTTAGGCACCGGCAGCGTTTTAAAAGTATTGTTTTAGCACCGGTATCGGAAAAAACCCAAACAATACCCAACCCTAGTAGTGACCGAAAGAAGATGTCAGGGTGTCTGGCGCCACTCAGTCACCTCGGCCTGTATTTTCTTCTTTCTTCTTATGTTTGAGTGCGGGATGTTTATGGCCGTCAGCAAAGAGTTCGCATTCGCAACGACCGCCTGCATCTCAAACTGTGTGTGTGTGTGTGTGTGTGTGTGTGTGTGTGTGTGTGTGTGTGTGCGCGCGCGAGCGAGCGCGAGCGAGGCTGGAATTCCGCTGAAGGTGACAAACTGCCTGTTGGTAATGTGAACCAGCTGTGTGTTTATTTGTGCTTTACACCATAACCGCTGTGAAACAATCAGAAAATCTAGTTTTGTAAATATATTTTGTATTTCAGGAAAAGCTTTATGTAAAAGAAATGATTGTCCCTCATGTGAATCGTTGCCTCTGGAGAGTACACCTACAGTAGCACTCCACCTCCAGAGATAGTATGTGCTCCATACTCCTCACCACCTGTCAGATCATACTATACATTGTATAATGCATAATGACACACACGCATACACAGTGGTCTTTGTGTGATGGATGAAGGGGTCAGTGCAGAGAGAACATTCACCTCAGATCAGATCTTTAGGAGCCAAATTGACTCAGACCTCGACATACGCTGCTGAGTGATGTACACTAAAGTGCCAGTCTGTGCATGTGCACATGGGATGTGACTGTGTGCATGCTTGAGGCTGTGTGCCCCAAAGATCATACATGTCTGCACAAATTTACCAAATGGAAGTAAAGTCTTATTGTTGTGTCGACTTTGTGCACGAGGCCATCACGTCAAACGTTACCTCTCATTATTACCTCACGACTGTTCTGCTGTCGGCACTCATTTGTTAGTCCTGGTTAAGAGATCAGGCTCTGAGAGAGATCTGTCACGTCCTGTTAGAGTACAGATATGAACATGATATAAGTCATATGTGTAGAGGGAAAGGATCAGCGACGGCCTACTAACATGAGTGCCACTTCATGTGAACAGATGCAAAATCGGGAGGGAAATGGAATAAATGTTGGAGGAGGAGGAGGAGGACGACGAAAAAGAAAAGGGAGGAGGTAGGAGGAGGGTTACCTTAGCTAGCTTAGCCGACTGGAAGCATGTGGGGACAGTAGCCTGGCTCTACGCACAGTTCTAAAATACACATTTACCAGCACCTCTAAAGCTAATTAATTAGCACATTGTATACCATTTGTTTAATCCATACACAAACAGAAATGTAAATATTTTGACGTATGAGTATTTATTGGTGAACAACAACCATGTGACTCACTTGGGTCATCACAGTGAGGTTGCCAGGTTTGGTACCCTTGTACAGAGACCTATACTAAAAGCTGTGTTCTACAACTGTATCTGACAATCTGCACTATAGCCAGAGACTGCGCTGCAGACAGATAAAATGTTTGTCAAAAAATAGTTCCAGCACGCAACTGCCAACCAAAAAATTGTTGGTTGTACATTTCTCTTTGTTTATGTTACGTCGTCATTAGTGAGCTTCAGAGGAGCTGTTGTCCTGACTTTTTAACTTTCGACATAGCCAGGCTAGTTGTTTCCATCTGCTTCCAGTTTTTATGCTAAGCTAAGCTAATTGTCTCCTGGCTCCCGCTCTGTAGTTAATGCACAGACAGGAGAGTGGTATCGATCTTCTCATTCAACTCAGAAAAAGAAAATGAAAGTGTATTTTGCAAAATTATTTTACGAACAAAACAAATGATATACTTTTCCCTTGCTTCGATATTTGATATGTTTTTGTCTGTTTGGTGCTCATCAGCATGATAGCAACTGATCATCGTAAGACTGCCACTTTATACTGCACTTTCTTTTCTCTTACTGAGGTTCATTTAGGTAAAAAATTCTTTGTGAAAACTAGTTAACAGCTGCCCAGGACACACACACACACACACACACACACACACACACACACACACACACACAGTACACAAAACAGTGTTATGCAAGCATTGGAAAATATTTATATACCCCTTGATCTCACACAGACGCACACAAAAACAGGCCATTGGTGCAGATCAAACAAATCTCTCTGGACGTGTCCTCCGCCCTTAGCATTTCCTCTGGGGATATAGAACTGAGGGGGACACATTTTAGTGCAGAAACGCTTGTCACATGACCACACACACTTCCTCCTTAAGGACTGTCAAGTCCCAGCAGCCAGTTTTTTTTCCCCACAACAAGGAAGAGATACCCTTGCATAAGCAATCCTTAATGAGGATGATCCTCAGGGGGATGTTTAGTCAAAATAATGCAACATGACATTTGTTGCATGTATATATGACCTGAGCTGTTTTTGGCATCAACTCTCCATCCAAAAAATGTGCCCTCTCTTTTTGTACTCACACTTACATGTTCAGACACCTATGGGCAAACTCATCCAAGTGCACAGGTCACACAAACATGCACACAAACATCAACACGAACACATCTATTCAGTAACCTGTGTATATGTGTCTCTCCTTCCTCCAGGTGATATGGAGGAGTTTGAGGCGCTGTGGCTGACAGGCATCTGCCACAATGAGAAGAACGAGGTGATGAGCAGTCAGCTGGATGTAGACAACATGGCGGGGGTCTTCTACATGCTTGGGGCCGCCATGATTCTCTCATTAATCACCTTCATCTGTGAACATTGGTTCTACTGGCAACTGCGCTTCTGCTTCATGGGCGTGTGCTCGGGACAGCCCGGGGCCACCTTCTCCATTAGCCGAGTGAGTGTGCTTGTGTTTTATTTTAGGTCTGACCTTTGTCCTCCTGACAGAAAGATCACAAGAGGGGTTGTATTCCAACCACTTGCTGTGGTTGAGGTGTATCGAGTCAGTCGGGGGGATATGATGACTCACCTGATTTAACCTGTGGCTTTTTTTAGCCCAGGCGGGCTTCACCTATCTTAATTCTACTGCAGTTCGACATTTTCAGTTTTTATAACACACTGCAAATCAGGGGAGCAGAATATTGCAGTAATGTAATATAATTAGCAGTACAAATAAGAATTCATTAGACCCAATCTAAAAACTGCATTTATGTAAAAACAAAATCTAAAAAACAAAATCTATTTTATTAGAATTCTGAAGGTGTTGAATATGAACACTAACACAACTAACCAGTGAAATCTGTGAGTTTTTTGGTATAACTGACTGCATGTACGGGCTTACAGCAGACTAATAACAAATACATGTTAAAGTTGAACGTTTACTCAAAGTTAAAGGTCTAGACTGTAGGATTTAGGTCAATCTATTGGCAAAAATGGGATATAATATTAATACTATGTTTCCATTAGTGTATAATCACCTGAAAATAAGAATTGTTGCATTTTCGTTATCTTAGAATGAGCTGTTTATATCTACGTACGGAGCGGGTCCTCTTCCATGTTGCATCTCCATGTTTCTACAGTAGCCCAGAACGGACAAACCAAACACTGGCTCTAGATAGGGGCCATTCGCGTTTTCCCGTCAGCCACCGTAGTTCTCCAACACACTTGGCACACAGGAGAAGTTTCAGTTGTTTGCAATCTGTAACCATCGCAAGATGCCACTAAATCCTACACACTGGTACTTTAAGGTGTCAGCATCGCTGTCAGGTTTTGTTGATTTAGCAAAGTGCAAAAAATTGTCGGAGAGACCAACCAGCATCAGCATCATTACCTCAGTCTCTGACGGGATTAACAAAGCCTGTAGTCTTTGAGAAAGGCCACTGTTTATCACCTTAATGTTGCTGAAATAAAAGCTACTTACTATGCTGCACATCGTCAGCCGATGACCTGAAGGTGTGTTTGTGGATGTCGATGAGCTCATCTCAGCGCGGTTACCACTCTGCTCAAATGGGTCACTTAACAAGGTGTCTAAGTGTTATTGATGCAGGCTGTTTAGGTCCATATACATAATCACTTGAGGTGTAATTTATTTGCATAATGTTACCTTTTAAGAAAAAAAGGAAGTGGGGGTTGTTGCATGCCAAATGTCTCACTTATTATTATCCTGAGAAAAAGGTCACCAGTGTTTATGTGTTTGGTGTTTCTAATTGTAATGCCATTTGGTTTACACCTACTCAGACTAACCTGAAACAACTTAAAACACAGATCTGGCCTTGAGCACTTCAGAAACACACGGCCCTTTCTTTTCTTTTTTTGTTGAATTGCCAGAAATCTCCTTCTGTCTTTGTAGCTTCCAAAACTGCTATTTTTATGCAAAACACAAGCACAGCTTTTCGATTTACTCTGAGCTCTGACATGCTTGAGACTGCATTTACTTGTTGCATTACAGCATCCCTTTTAAGTGCATACACGTTTCAAGAGGTGCTTCTACAGCCAGATATATTTACACGTTTCCATGCCTGGTTTAACACTCAAGTTGCGGCCAGGAAAGAAAAACTATTAAAGAAAGTGCATCATACAAAAAAAACTGCATTTCATATAAAGTATATAGAAAGTGTAAGAATGGACAAGTGATGAGAGTACAAAGGGCTAATAAAATACAGAGGAGGAAAAAGAGTTCAGTTAGCGAGAGTCAATGATAAAGAATAAAACGGGTAGCAGGACAAAGGCAAAATAAAAAGGAATAGACACAGCAGTGTGCCAGGAACCTCTGTTCTATTACCTTTCACAGCAGCTGTAGTAGCTATAGATGTAGAGAGATAGACGGACAATCCCATTGGAACGGCTGCCGCTCACCCGAGCGTCCGGAAACGGAGATAAAACAGACACAAAGAGAGAATGGAGGTATAAAAGAAAAGAGGGTTGACGATCCAGATTCATGAATGTAGCTCGGTGACGGGGAAAGTGACTAAGAGACAGACAGAAACTGTTTCTGACAAGTTGACGCCTTTGAGGAATGCTGGCCCGCGTGCTGGCTGGTGGGTAGTGTGTCTTCGACCTTTCGGATTTGGCTGTCGCCTCGACCACAGAGTCCCTCAGCCCCCATTTAACACGCTTGTTTGACTTCACTCGCAAAAGGCTTTCCCCTCTCTTGAAGATCCTGCTCTTACCCACAAACCAAAACAAACACACACTGATGGATAACAACATTTTAAATAGACGATTTTATATGCATGTGTCTCTTGATAGTAATAGAAAGTCAGAAAAACGTTTACAAAGGCATTCATGTCCTTGACAATGTTTTTCATGAAGGGAAAAAGAGTAAAACAATCACAAGGTAGAAAGCGAGTAACCAGTGTCAGCTAAATTTAAATGACATTGATTAAACCTATTGATTTGTGGTCAAAACCATGAGCTTAGTGCACGCCGTGTGTTATCAATCAAGGCTTTGATCTGCTCCCTCAGTTCTCTGTGTCGGAGGTGGAGCAGCAGCTGTGAGGGTCCATGCTGTTCCCCTGAGAAAAGTCATTTATAAACTCGGCCCCTATTACTGTTTAATAGTGTGTAAACAAGAGGGTGGTCACAGACAACATGGCAATGCATTAACCTCTCTCTGCCTCTGTTTGCCTCTGTCCCCTCTCTCTCTCTCTCTCTCTCTGTGTGTGTATTCTGTTTGACTCCCTCCCTCTAATGGTGTTTTTCCATTGCTAGTACCAGCTCGACTCGACTCGGCCGCGTTGCCCCGTCCTCCTGTTTCCATTGCAGCATTAGTATCGCCTCATGCGTGAGGCGAGTGTAGCTGGTCGTCTTATAGCGGCGCCGCAGGAAACTGCCGTGACCTAACGTGACACACACACACAGAACGTTGAAGGTGTGTTGTTGTTGCCACAGTCAGAAGACACATTTTGTTTCAAATGAAGCTGGAGGCAGCAAAAACAAAACACAGCTGGCTAAACTATTTAAAAATGGCGGGTTTGTTCAGGACACCCCCGTCTTGTCACTTTCACGTCACCTTTTGGTATCGGCTCAGCTCGCTTGGAACCTCGACTGAGGTGGTACTAAAAAAAGTACCTGTTAGCAGGTACCAGAGACTTTTTTTCGTAGCGGAAAACCAAAAAAAAGGCGAGTTGAGGCGAGTCGAGCAGGTACCATGTAATGGAAAAACGCCATAACATTAAACGCCCTTTGGTTCTTGATTCCTTACTACTGCCACACATTTTACTGTTGTTTTCTTCTCACTTTGGCTACTACCTTACCACTCTCACTCTTATTCTTCTTCCCATGGCCTGTCTCACCCTCTCTTTCTCTCTCCACCTCCCTTTTCTTCTAATTTTCACACTCCAGGGTATCTACAGCTGCATCCACGGGGTACAAATTGAGGAAAACAAGTCAACCATAGACTCACCCTCAGCCACCATGAAGAAGAACATGAACAACACCCACTCCAACATCCTGCGGTTGCTTCGCACTGCCAAGGACATGACTGCCGTCCCGGGCATTAACGGCTCTCCGCACGCTGCCCTGGAGTACAGCCACAGCGGCCGTGACTCGGCTATCTATGACATCCAGGAGCACCGGCGCAGCTTGGTGGGTCATCCTGCCGACTGCAAGTCAGCTCCACCCTACCTGCCAGAGGACAACATGTTCAGTGACTACATCAGCGAGGTGGAGAGGACTTTTGGCAACTTGCCCCTGAAGGACAACAACCTGTACCAGGACCATTACCTGCACCACCACCCGGCCTCGGCTCTGGGTATGTCCGGCCCCCCGCCTAATAGGCCGCGTAGCTTAGGCAGCACTAGCTCGTTGGAGGGGGGCATGTTCGATTGCGACAGTTTAGGGGGAGGGGTAGCGCCCATCTTCACCACCCAGCCCCGCCCCTCCATGACTCACAGGAATACCAATAAATTTGACCTGATTGCTGGCCACACCCCTGCGGATTCCA
Organism: Gymnocephalus cernua; assembly: GCA_023631565.1. Taxonomy (NCBI): domain Eukaryota; kingdom Metazoa; phylum Chordata; class Actinopteri; order Perciformes; family Percidae; genus Gymnocephalus; species Gymnocephalus cernua. The sequence continues at coordinate 24,945,307 of CM042427.1, read as the reverse complement.
CCCAGGGTGGGTTCAAGGGAAACAATGTGTACGGGAGGTTTTCTTTCAAAGGAGGCGCATCCAGCACGGGGCTCATCGGGGGTCATGACAGGTACTGTGGTGGGGGCGGGGGAGGCTCAGGGGGGGATGATGGGAACATTCGCTCGGATGTTTCGGATATCTCTACGCACACTGTCACCTACGGCAACCTGGAGGGCAACAACAAGCGGCGTAAGCAGTACAGGGACAGCCTGAAAAAGAGGCCAGCTTCGGCCAAGTGCAGACGGGAGCAGGACGAGATAGAGCTGAGCGGCCTCAGGAGGAGAGCCCACCACCACACCGTCCACCACCACTTCCCCCACGGGCCCCTGGCACACCGCACGGTCTCACCTCCCCTGGAGCGGAAGAGGGGAGGAGGAGGGGGTAATTCTTCACCTTACATATTCCGCAAAGACAAAGACAACCTGAGGGATTTCTATGCGGACCAGTTCTGCTCCAAGGAGGGCAAGGCCAAGTGGGAACAAGAGGGTGGAAATGGAGGAAGTGGTGTGGGCGGTGGTAGTGGTGGTGGTATCTGTAAAAGCTTAGTACCTGTGGAAGACTTCCTTAAAGGTAAAGGCAAGAAGCCAGAGTGTAAAGGTGGGCTTGGCTCAGTGTTGGCAGGGCAGCAGGCCCACACCTGCTGGGATAAGGGGGTTTCTGGGCTAGGAGGGGGGGGCATAGCAGGGGGTGACTGGGATTGTCGTAACAGCCACAATGTATGTCACCACGGAGGAGGCGGCGCTTGCCCAGCTAGCGGGGTTGGGGGTAGCACCAGTCGCCCCAGCTCCGCTAGCTGCAAACGCTGTGACTCCTGTAAGATCCCGCCAAGCAACCTTTACAACATCAGCGAGGATATGGTGTTCGCCGCAGTGAAAAGTAGCGTAGGACCCAGCCAAATGCAAACTCAGGCACAGCGCAGGAAGCTAGGGCCAGGTGGGAGGGTGTTACGGAGGCAACACTCGTATGACACATTTGTGGATCTGCAGAGGGAGGGGGCAGGCCGCATGGGAGGGGCTGGCGGCGGCGTTGGGGGGCAGTTTCCCCAGCCCCGAAGTGTGAGCCTGAAAGACAAAGACCGCTTCATGGAGGGCCCCAGCCCTTACGCACACATGTTTGAGAGGTATGCAGGTGAAAGGGAGTCTTCCATGTTTGGAGGAATAGGTGGGGATAGGGCGAAGGGAGGCTCCTCCTTCAGTTTGTTCCACGGAGGCGAAGGTGGGTTACATCAGCGGTCGGTGGGGGAGAGAGACCTGAGGGACAGAGATAGAGCTATGATGGGAGGTGGGGGCGGTGGTGGTGGTGGTAGCAGCAGAGGGGCCGGGACTTACTCCTTGTCTAAATCTCTCTACCCAGATAAGGTGAACCAGAACCCCTTCATCCCAACCTTCGGCGACGACCAGTGTCTATTACACGGCGCCAAACCGTACTACATCAAAAAGCCACAGACGCAGCAACAGCAGCAGCAGCAACTTCTCAACAACAGCCGAGGAGGAGGGGACTTCCACAGCTCCATGGGAGCAGCTTCCTATTTGCCCGCGTCCGCCACAGCTGGGGTGATGTCCAATGTGGCCCCCAGGTTCCCCAAAGAGCTGTGTCTGGGCGGGGTGGGAGGGCCCATGGGGAACCACCACGGGGCCAGCAAGCTACTGCCAGTGGGCAGGGACACGTTAGGTTTGGGGCAGGGACAGAGACCCTTCAACGGTGCCAGCAATGGACACGTCTATGAAAAGCTCTCCAGCATTGAGTCAGACGTCTGAGGGGGAAGACGGAGGAAGAACGAGAGGGAGGAGATGAAGTGGGTGAAGAAAAGAGGGAGCAAAGCATACAGATGCTGATGGCCTCTCTGTGTTGTTCTCACTCCTCTGAATGGAAAGAATTTGGACGATGCACAGAGGCCACTGCAGGCTAAGCTGTGAAGTCCGGCGGGAGACAAGTTTTTAATGAGAAGAGAGGATTCTGGCGCTGCTCCGACACTCAGAAAGATCGGGAGGAAGGGAGGAGGGGAAAAGTGAAATAAAATCTCCAGTCTCTGCTCTCTTCACATGCTCATTGTCTTTCCCTCCCCCCTGCAGTTCCTTAACACCAAAACAAACATTTTGTTTAACAACGGAAATACAATCATGAATGGGTATCAACGCTTCTGTTGAAGTAACAGGGTAAACTAATAATAATTGTATTGATAATGTTAATAATATTACTGAATATTATTCCAGTGTTTATTGATGATCGGTTGGGATTGTTTTTTCAATTTTATTGATTTAAATAGTTCATGTTACATATTTGTATGATGTTAATTCTTTCTTAGCATACCAATATTACAGGAGACTGGTAGACCAGTCGTCAGATCTTTTTTGGGTTACTGTAATTTTGACTCTTCTTTGCTATTAATTCTTTATGTTTGATTCTTTTTTTTATTACTTTTCTTACTCTTGAGTGCTGTGAAGTGTATGTGAAAGGCATGACTTGCTGAGTACATTCTATGTACCTACACATTTGCAAAGAAGGTTTCTTTTTTTCAGCTGCAGAAGCAACATCATCATACTGATTTGCCGTTTCCTCTCCTTTTTTTCCTGCTCGGCAGTACCAAATGGTGGCAGTCTCACATTTTGAGCTGGATGTGCCTTAAAGGATTAATACTGATTTTCTACACACACAATCACCTGCAAACAATTGCTCTAAGTGGTTCGAGTTTAAGAATACACCTGACAAAGTCTGATCTGAAAGGGTAGACTTTTAGGCATTTAACAGATATTATGTTACACCGCTAAATATTCTGCCATAGAGGAAGCTTAAATTCCTCCATAGATCCCCAAGAAAAAAAGGAACCAATAGCAGGATAACAAGGGTTAAAACCACAGTGCCATGATGAACAAACATTCCTGTTCCCCCCAAAAGTCAGCTATGACAGAGCCGTGCCCCTGTATGTAAAGAAATAGCATTTAGAACTAAAATATAGAAGCAGCTTCTTGTGGTATTAACTCCACAATTATTCTAACTGCAAGTCCTTGAAATCATTTATGAAGAAGTTTAACAAGCTTTCCTCACCTCCTCAAACCTCACTGTTCATTACAGATGACCCAGGAACCAACAACCATTAAATACATGTAAATCCCATTTAATGTCCGCTTGTTGCTCTCATCGTGTTTCATTGGGTCTGACTCAATTAGCTGTGACAGTTATGCTGTTCAGGACAGGGACATAATGGACTCACCAAGTGAGGCCTCTGTTGCCGGGATGAGCAGCAGTAACGTTAATTATTTCATGATTACGGCTATACGCCCCGCCTGCTGTATTAGATGGTGACATTTGACTGTTGTGCAGAGAACAGGTGTTAAACATTTTCACTCTGCTGGTTTACAGGACCACAGCAAGCTCTAGTACATAGTCTAGCCCAAATAATCTCTTTACTTAGTCTTGCAATTATTCATAAATTACATCTTTATAGCATGTCATTTAATTTCATTATTTCTCTTAAAAAGACGTGTTTCTAGATCGGAAATGAGATAAATGGTACAAACCGTTTGTGCCAACAATACAGATACTGAATAGTCTTCCCCTGTGATTTAAAGGAATAGTTTGACATTTTGAGAAATACGCTATTATGCTTTCTTGCCAAGCCTTAGATGAGAAGATGGATACCAGACCACTCTGTACGGTGTGTACAGTGAATATGAAGCTACAGTCAGCAGTAATTAAACTTAGCTTAGCTTAGCATAAAGACTTGGTTGAAACCGAGGGAAACAACAGGCTCTGCATAAAGGAACAAAATCCACCTCCCAGCTCCTCTAAAGCTCACTAATTAACATGTAATTATTTTTTTGGTAAATACAAAAACCGAAGCGTAAAAAATGGACATGTTGGAGGTTATCTACAGGACTTTTTTTGTTGTTACTGTGATGTTGCTATGCAACCAATCAGCCAAAAAGTAGACCAGCACACAACCTTCCACAAAACCACAACTTGTTGTTTTACAGTTACAGAATAAAACAAATGAGATATAAGGTGTTATGTTCTTTTTAGAGGTACTGGAAGGTGGATTTAGTTTCCTCTGGACGGGCTTGTTGTTTCCACCTGTTTCTGGTATTTGTGCAAAGTTAAACTAACTGGCTCTAGCTTCATATTTAACATACAGATGTTAAAGTGGTTTCGATCTTCTCATCTAATTCCCAAAACGCCAAACTATTCCTTTAATCTATTTTCTTATACTCTGAACAAGAGAACCTGGATAATACAATCCCATTCAGCATTACTCCCACCATGTTGCCCAAGATCAGATTTTTTTTTACCAGACAGAACACAAAGAATAATTTCTCTATGTACTGTAACACCCCCCGCCAACAGCAACAACTTTCCCTTAAATCCTCAATTATAATTTACATCTATCTCTAGCATTAAAGTATTATTGTAAGACGTCTATTTTCCATTTCCAGTTATTTATTGTCACTTAAACCTGACTTTTTGTCATTTTGCCAAACCAAATTTTGATACCTAAGCACAAGCAGGCTGAATGGGTCGGATATATTTAGTTTGTTGTACATCCCAGTCAAAACTTTAGAAGACTTTTCTTCTCTTGGTTGACAAGTCAGTATGTATGATAGGAGATCTCTACTGTTTGTAAGGACTTGCATGTATACACTTTTCTTTATTTATGTTTTTAATATTAACTTTTTGCCCAGACAAAAAATGGGTGTTTTTGATCAATATTTGGATTTTTTTCTTAATTTCATTGATGATCCATGTAGTACTGTAGATGTGTGCGCGTGTGTGTGTATGTGTATTTTTGCAAGAGAAGACACCAATCGTAACAGTCTAAATTTCAGTTATACTTTAATAAATATGGCTAAATTGATTAAAGATTTTACTAGGATAGAAAACATCTTTTTATTAATCTTCTACAAAGATCAATTTTCTTTCTGTGTAAATGCTTTTAAACAAGGTTGAGGTCTTGATTAATACATTCATCGTCACTGAAGAAGCCTTTTTTCATTTCAACCAGTTTTCCTATTATTTTCCTTTTGAAGATCTCGTTTCATTATTTCTGTTCTTGTATGTGCCTGAATCCATATGCTTGATTACCTCTGTGTGTGCTCATATGGGAGAGAGACAGAGTGTGTGTGAGAGATAACTGTTTATTGTACATGTACTATAAAACTGTATGTAAATACTTTACCTCATGCTCATGGACTTTTGATAAAAAAAAAAAACTGTACAAAAACACCAGAGAATAGATCTATTTGGGATAAATCTTTGATTCGTACGTCCCCTTGCAAAATTGCTTTTGTAACGACTTCAGGCCAGGATATGTGTAATCGTTTATTATTACACAGTGTGCACATTTAATGAGTCATGGTTTGTTGATGTGTTTTTATTTTCTTGTTTGATTTGGTCAAAGACCAGCTGAGAAGGTTGTGTTCTCAAAGCACCATCATTAATTGGTGCACAGAAAGCACAACAGATTATGTATTGCATTTTTACAGAGGTAGTCTCTTTCTTTCCTCTTTAACTAATCTTCTGTTGTTCTTTTTTGCCACAGAAGAATCAAACAACTCCACCCCTGAGCTGTACAGATTGTGAAAAATGTACATAGTACAAAAATCTAGTTCACCCTTGCATTTTTTGTATGGAGAGAAATTACTTGTGTGAAGAGAGTATTTCAAATTTGATTGAATATTTAGTAATATTGAAAATGAGATTAAACACAGTCAATGTGAAAATAAGTGCTGAGAAATATTATTCTTCTGTCTCTTTGGAATAAAAGTGTTGAGTATTAAAAAAAGAAATCTCAAACGTATTTGTCTTCTTTGTATTTCATCATTTGTTGTGTCCACAGGTTGGCAGCGAGCAACAGGACGTCTCATTTGGGTCCTATTTATACTTGACCATCAAATGTGCTGTGTACATGTTGTAACAGATCATATTGTTACAGTATGTCCCATACTGTCAGTCCACAGTGGAGCTGAGATAATGGCTGCAGCTGAGTGTCATCTTCTGCTCTTCCCCTTCCCTCTTTTGTTGTTTCTCATAAACAGGACTCTCATCATGTGAGATTAATGTTACTCGTGTTGGATAAGTGTTTTTTTGTAGACCGAAGAGAAACTAAATGAGGCTTGGGAACAAAAAGGTGGAGCGAGAGGCAGAAGAAGAAAAACGAGATATTGAGGGAAGAAAGAAGTGATGCAAACTGAACGAGCAGCAGAGATCAAAGCACCCCAAAAACCTCACTCCCCCTCACTCCTCAGACGCTCTCTTTACTCTGAAAGCCTTGTCCAGCAACAGGAGTTATTTAAAGAAACCTGCAGGTTTGAAAATGTACCGATGCCTTGTGTGTATAGATTTAGTGGGAGAATTTTCACATCTGTGGCCCTGGATGCTGAGGCGGTAGAAATAATCCTATAATCAGTTTTTATCTCCTGCTTCTTAAAAAAATATTTTCTATTTTTCTTCTATTCTTGCTTACTTGTTCACTCCTTACACCAACCCAACAACCTCAGGATGCATTGCAACACATGTAACTACTTCTTGACAATTAACTGTTACCTAGCAACTGGCTCTTTTTCCAGAGATGGGGAGGGAGGTGTGGAAAGAGAGACAGAGAGAGAGAGATTTATACAGTATTCCCACAGCATCTTAACTGGATTGGATGCAACAATGCATTGACAATACAATACCAAAATGGAAAGTACAGCCTGAGCTTAACGCCCACACATAGCAGTGTAGAGAGGAGAGAAGAAGAGACGGAGGGGGAGGAGGAGGGGTGGTTGATGTACAGATTACAGTTTGGAGAAAAAAATAGAGGGATGAAACCCATGCAGAGGGAAACAAAAGAGGAACTGACAAGCAGTGAGTGTGCAGATGCAGGTTGAAAATGAGAGAGTGAGAAACATGCTGCAGCATGTGGTGTGGATGACAAGTGGAGTTGTAGAAGAAGAGGAGAGGAACTGTTTGCTGTAGAAACACTTGGCAAAGTTTTAATGAAGGCATAAAGTTTGATGGCTGTGCCCACAACAAACACACACACACACACACACACACACACACACACACACACACACACGATCATATGCAAACAAACAGTATAATAATGTTAGCAGATACTAGGCACCCCCTGCTGGGCCCATGAGGACCGTTCTGACTTCAGCTGAAACACAAAAGATCATGCCTCCGTGAATCAGTATTAATGTCACATCTGGTTACAGCAGCAGGAGAGCACTGACACCTTGTGGCAACAACATGGCACCCTCCGGTTACTGTATGTAGGACAGGTACATTTCTTTCATGACTAGAGTTTAAGGTAGGGTTAAAGTAACAAAGCACAGTGGTGAGAGATGCTACTGGAAAATCAAATGTAAAGTTAAGGCATACATTGAGTGCTGTCTTTTAGTTTGTAGTATGGTTCACGCTTCAAAAACACTGGACGGAACTACATGCAGGAGTCGACCCACAGGCGGGTCAAAAAGTGACAAAGCAGGGTTTTGAGTAGCCAAAGTTATTTATAACTTACAGAAATATTGCATTAAATAGTCCACCGTCTCTTCCCCTCTCTCTCTTTCTCTCTCTTACATGTGCCACGGCGTTCAGTCCATCTCTGTCCTTCTCCCTTCATTGTGCCACTATAATGCATAAAGCTGGCAATTTGCAGGTCAGGTCAGGTTGGGGTGGTTGATTAACGCATTTTTGTTAGGGTTGGGCGGTGCGGATTGGCTCACACACTACTAGACGCCTACGATGTTGTGTTACACATCACGCCTCTTTTGTTCCCAGAATGATGGCATGCTGTCTAAAATCACACACTGGTGCGGCATTATGCTGCCGTTGTTTGGTTCAAGCCATGTCCACACGAAGACGTCTGATGCAAACGCATCCCGTCTTCCCTGGATTCGTTTCAAGAAAAGTCGCGTCCATACGAATCCATTTGTAAATAACTCAGCGCGCTACTTCATATTCCAGGCCAGAAATTCACCAAAAACGAAGAAGAGCAGCCTTCAGTCACTTCCACTTCCCTTCATAACATGACTAGCTAGTTCTCTTAATACATCCGTGGACTAGACTTTAATAACTTTCACCACTGCTCGTTAATAGCCACCGCTAGAAAACGTGTCTTTGTTTACATTGTAAAATGTGCTGTTGGATTGCTTTTTATTTTGCAATTTTGTCTGCTATCGGACATGATTGCAGCGCACTAGCTAGCTAGCAGAGCTAACATTAGCTCTGCTAGCTAACATCGGCAGTCAAACAAACATCAGTGATCCAGTGTCTTTTTGATAATCTACACATTTTTCTTGCGGTAGCCTTTCTACAATAAGCCGTGCTAAAAGTTACTATAATCCGTTCAAGGAATTGATAAGCAGACAGATTAGCTAGCTAATTGATAAGTTCTCTACTTCCACTTTATAAACGGCTAACATTACGTCCCTGCTAGAGCGGTCAGCTACTTTAGTACTAGCGGGGTAAGGTTGAAGGCAGCAGGTCAAGGGGTGTGGCGATGACATCATCGGTACGCACGTATACAGTTTTGCTGTCCATACGAAGCCAAAACTGAGCCGTTGTTTGTTTTTTTATTCACCTTGGGACCAGGTTTCAAAAAAGTGCATTTACAGGCAGTGCGTTTACAGGATTCGTATGGACGATCGGCCCAAACGATGCAAAAGATGTGCGTTTGCATCAAAACGCGTCTTCGTGTAGATGGCCTCTCAGTGTGAACTATGGCAGTTGGCTATTGATGAATCTCAGTGTGAAAGAGGCTTGTGATAACCCTGATGACGTCATTCAGGTTTGTAGTATGTTTTGTTTTGTGGTTTGTAGTTACTTTGGATTAACTGTTTCTACAGGCTGGGTAGTCCTCCTCCTGACGAGTAACCCAAACTTCAGGCAAAAAATAGGTGGGTTGCCCCTTTAAGGGGGAATCCACTGTGGACCTACATGCCTCTTGACATCTCCTGTCATGGAGTTGAAGTGCAATATTAACTGAATAAATAGTAAATAATGAAATAATCATATTAATTAATACAGACAAAATATATAATATAACCATACAGTTGTGAAACAATAAAAACATGTCTTTATTTAATGTGGCTGTTTTCCCAAATTAATTTATAAAATCACGTTTCAACGGCTTACTAAACACTTATTTGTTCATGTTCCAATAAATGAAAAGCAAAAAAGGATCACGTGATAACAACAGAACCATCTCCATGAGAAGTGGGCCACTCAATTCTGCTGAGGAACTGCTGTTTCCAATGTCAAGAATGAACTTTAAAGCTAAAAAAACACTTTCTGATCAGGTTGCTGTGCAGAAGCATCCACTGAAACGGATTAAAGATGTAATATAGCCTAATAACGATAGCTAATATAGATTTATAGTGTTGAGGAAGGTTTGTGATCTGTGTCCTTAAATTAAGACAATAACAATGTGCTAATCATAAAAAGAGTTTATTAAAGATATACAAAATATAATCACCATCTCTGAGCTCAAGCAGTGTCTATATTTTATTGTCATGTCTAGGCTGTTATTTAAAAAAAATGAAATCTATACAGTTAAAAAATGGATTTCTTACATTATATAATATTTGCAAAAGCTCTCTCTCTCTACTTTTACTACACACACACACACACACACACACACACACACACACACACACACTCACACACACTCACACTCACACACACACTTTCTCTTCACCTCCCTCCATCAGTGTGTCACTGTCTATCTCTCTCTCTGAAGCAGCTTCACTCCCCCTTTCTTCAGGACTCTCACCCGTCTCCTCCTCACCACCCGGCTCCCCCTCGGTGGACCCGCACCGGTGGACCCGGTCCTCGGGCTGTACCGGGCCAGGCTTGCCACCTCTCCTCTCAGGCCGCCTCCCTCCTCTTCCCCCACCTCCCAGTAGCCGTGGTGACGGAGGAACGGTTCCAGGGTTGCTAGGCGATGAGAGAGTTCGGTGATGCGCTTGCGCAGCAGGGACACTTCTCTGAACAGGTCGTTGACGGACTCGGACAGAGGGCGCACCCTGTAGGACGAACAGAGGAGGCTTCACAGATAATGTAATATAATATAGCCTATAATATAGGTTAATATATAAAACTGAATAAAATACAATACAAAAATATATCTTAACAATTGTTGTGACAGGGTGGCTGATTATAATGAGAGAATTAATCACATTACAGCATGCTTGTGTGCTACACCTGCACTCTCATTCACTCTCTTATCATATTATTTTACATCACTTTTTAACATTAGGCTGGCGGCAGGATGAGATAAGGACATTAAAAAAAGATTGATGTTTTCCGTTGATGTGAAATCTGACCTCATATTAATTTGCTGTTTATGGAACTTGTGATCATATCACACCTTCTTCATTAGCAGAAGTCCATGTTGCCATGAAGTTGTAAATTAATTGATGAAAGAATTTTTTTTCTGAGCAATTTCAGGACTTCTTGTCTATGTTGGCATATGACAGAGGCTATAACAGTATATAATTCTATAATAATACTTTCAAAAATATTATATATAGCCTACTTTTGTTTGAAAATATGCAATGCTATGACAACTGCTGATGAAGACTAATGTGATATATCGATATTTCGATTTGGTTTTTTTTGTCAACTGCTGTTTCCTCGGTCAAGAAGGAACTTGTATCTCAGGTAGGGAGATCAAATTTTCACAAAATACTTCTCGATATACTGCCAGGAATATAATTCAGATAGAAAAATAATACTTTTGTTCACAGCCTCAAATTGCCCCACGCGCGAGGGTCGATTAAGTAGCCTATTTGAATTGAATTGAAATAAATTTAATTTAATTGAAATACCAAGAACATGACCTTGGGGTTGTCAGTAGCAACTGCAGCCCCCGATGTTATAAATAAAATCACTTGCAATACAAATGCTAAAACATGACAGACCACTGTTTGGTAGCCTGAATGTTTTAGGGTAAATAAAACAACAATACAGCGACAGATATAAAATATGGCAATGTGGAGGGATAAATAAATGGATAAAAGATGTCATATAAAAGCAAATGAATGGTAATAAAACCTAAACAATTGTGCTGACACAAGCTGCTCATAAGGGACTACAGGCTCTGTGGTATAGGCTACATAGGGGACAGGTGATAGTCGTAGTAAATGTACCCTACTGAAGAAGTGACGGAGCAGAATAAACCAATCTAACTGCTCAGAGTCAGACAGCCAGATATTAGGGGTGAGAGAGTGTTAACATTACCTGGAGTAGTCAGGCAGCAGTGTGCTGGGCTGAGAGTGCAGCAAAGTCTTGATTTCACGGAAGATGCGTTTTCCCCAGGCATCTAAAACTCTGGTCACGCTGCGCACTGAGGCCACATTGACACTATCAGCTGAAAACAAACCATCCATCACACCATCAGGCTTCAATTTGAAGAAAAACAGCCTGAATGACTCATGAATATTATAGGCATGTGTGTTCTAATCACTTTAAGACCCAAATGTTCATCTCATCTCTGCAGTTTCTTAAGTTGCTGCTTTTATAATCTATAATGTCAAATGATCAAACGGAGGCTCGTGATTTACCTCCCTCTCTGTAGTTCCAGTATCCATAATCCAGTTCATTCTCCTTGCTGACTGAATGCACCCCAGATGCCATGGCAACCACCATCAGCAGCATCAACAAAGAAGGAGGGGCCATTACGAACAGACACTTCCCTCTTTAGAAAAAAAAGATAAGAATGAAAGAGAAAAACAGGCCTTATGTGTTGCCTGTTGAAAAGAAACAGATAAACATATTTCTTTTTTTATGCAGAAGAGACAAAAGAAAAGAAATAGTCTATAGGTCTAAAATAAGTGAAACACAGACAGTCTTCATGTGCATACATCCTATCCAGTGGTGAAAAGTAACGTAAGTAGGCTACAGTTTTATTTTGATAGGCCTACTTCTACTTTTTACATTTATCTGACAACTTTAGTTACTTTGTAGATTCTGATTGATGGCCATTCTTCATGGGGAATACTTTTATTTTTGATACTTTAACTAAATTCCGCTGCTATTACTTCTGTACTTTATGTATATTTTACACTCTGGTATTTTTTCTTCTTTTACTTAAGAGAATGGTTTGAATCCTTCTGTTGGATTATCCATGCACAGTGAGGGGCCTTCAAGCCTTTCAATTTTAAAGCCATTCATAAAAGAAGCCTAAAGAAAGCAGCCTTTTTCTTGTGTGGCAGTCAGTTCTGTGGGTCTGTTATGAGAGCAGAATGGCCTAATCCCATGACTCCAGGTGTGCGAGGGAAAACAAAGGAGAAGTTGAAAGCAAGCGACCCAGAGAAGAGGAGAAAAAAAAAAGAAAAAGCAGGATTGCATCCATATGACAAAGTCTATGAATCACACTGGACAATAATAAGCCGATGACTCATTGTTGCTCATTGCCTATAAATGTTGTCAGGGAATATGAATTTGGAGGCCGATCAAAGGCGCAGTGAAAATAAGCCGAACTATAATCTGGTACAGCTTGTGTCACATCTAGACAAACACATCAACAACACAACAATCAAGCCTCAAACCAGTGTCCTGAATGTGGTTTGTGTTGAAATAACTACATTTCTTAACTTTGCAGACTAACAGTTCACTGGTAGAAGCATCACAGGCTGGAAAAAGGAGCCAATGAGCCGATACTCACAACTTTAAAATGATGTTGATGCTTCAATTCTCAGCAGGAAGTCCTCCGATCTAGCTTGAATACCAGATGCTTCTCTTGCCTCTCCACTCTGCCACTGCCCCGGTCTTTTCTTCTTATTTCTTCCTCTCTCTCTCTCTCTCTCTCTCTCTCTCTCTCTCTCTCTCTCTCTCTCTCTCTCTCTCTTCTCTTCTCTTATGCTCTCTCCACCCTTGTGTCGCAGCTGTAATATGATTAGGAGGAGAGTGTGGCAGGTTCAGTCCTGAGTTTAAAAACTCCTTATTTGTGGAGAGCTCTTTACACCCCAACACACGCCCAACTCCTACTCTTTCTCTGGCACACACTATGACATCCAGATCCAGCTGCTGCCAGATGTGTGGCAGGTCCTCTTCTTTCAGATAACTCTCATTATTTACCCCGTTTTGATCTCCTCTTCTTCACCCCTTTGTGGAACAGACAGGTATATGTGCCCGACACTGTAATTTGACTCTACTGCAGGATCCAGTTCCTCCTCAAAACTAGAGTTATAGACCTTTTTCATCTTTCTCTGCTTCCCACCATCTGCCCTTTACCCTCACAAAGCAGCTCACAGGCTTAACACACCTCAGAGCCAAAAGATACAGGGCTTTTGAATATTTCATTTTCAAGACTTTTTTCAGATGCTCTATTCAAGTAAAGTAGCATTGCTGTAACACATTATGAAAGTCCTGATTCAAATTCTTCTTAAAAGTACAGAAGTATTGACAAAAAAAATGTATTTACAGTATCAGAATAGTAAAAGTAGTCAGTATGCACAATCTGTCAATGTTATATTATTTTGATGTGGATCATTATTTTTGAAGCATTAACAAGCTGAATTTAAATATACAGAGCTGAAATGATTAGTCAATTGATTGATTGTGTCCATGCCTTTTTTCAAGCAAAAATGACAAATATTTGATGGTTTCAGGTTCTCAAATCTAGGAATTTTCTACTGGCCATGTTCTTACAACATAGTCAAATGATTAGACTGAAGTACAAGACAGAGGACGACAACAGGATAAAGAGATATTTCATTGGGGGAGGGCAAAGTTGAAAGTCAAGAGGAGGAGGAGAAAGATGGAACGCATGATAGAAAGAGAAAAGAGGGAGATAAAGTAACATGGAGGAGAAGATGAAGAGAAAAAAAAATCAAAGACAAATAATCATTAATTGTAGCCCAATGTTGCACCAGGTAGAGGTGACGCTACTTTTAATTACTTCATATACTTTGGGGTAGTTTAATCTATATCAAGGCATGCATATAATACTTTTTTCTGAAAAGTAACAAGGAACTATAGCTGTAAAATAAATGTAGTTGATTAAAAAGTACAATGTTTCCCATTGAAATGTGGTGGAGTTGAAATATGTTAAAATATGTATGTGCATTTAGGAAGACTGTTCTTCTATGTTGTGCTTCTTTAAGTGCTGTTCTTACAATGTTTTTTTTATGTATAAAGGATTTGTATGTTTAACTCCCCAGGAAAGAGGGCAGATAAGGAGTCTATGAGACGTGATATGAAATGGAATGAATTATTCTTTATTGACTGGCACCCAGATGTTATTCTAGCTCTATGTGTCTGTTTCCATGCTGTGGCTGAGATGAGGTCAGAATTGGCCACTAATGCTGCCAAGAGAGAAAATGGTGAAAAATGTGTAAAGAGAGAAGAGAGGAGGAGAGGGGAGGCGTATCAGGGGTGGAAGAAAAAACAGTAAAAACAAATGGGGTTAAATGATAATAATAACAACTGCACTTCAACATCTCCACGCCTCTTCTGGCTGCCTCAGAGAGCGATTTGACAGAGAGTTACTGCTGTGGAGAAGTCACTTCCATCAGCCACAGCTGGTTCACATTACCAACAGGCAGTTTGTCACCTTCAGCGGAATTCCAGCCTCTCACACACACACACACACACACACACACACACACACACACACACACACACACACACACACACACACACACACACACACACACACACACACACACACACACACACTATACTCTATACTATGAGTCTTTTGCTTCATCTGTCTTTTAAAAACCACATGACGAATATATATATATATATATATATATATATATATATATATATATATATATATATATATATATATATATATACACACACATTTATCTGAGTCTTTGGAATGCAACACCACCACCACCCCTATTGTATACCATGGTCTTCAGCTAACAGACCTTGGACTTATGCTTGGACTTTTGATTTAATCGAACTGACATTGACCTACTCTGTTCTCCTGTTTGTTTGCCTGTGCCATTTACTTGTCTTTCTTTATTCTCTCTTTTTCCCCCGTATTGTATAACATGTTAAATGCAATAAAGAAAGAGTATAAAAAAAACAACAACCACATGACGAGGTGAATGAAGTGTTTGACGCTTAAAATTTCAATTTTGCTCAAAAGTGGAGATCTGAACCCCCTCAATGTTGAACCCTAAATTACACCCTTGTGTGCGCTCACACTTTTGTTTCTCCAACACTGTCTCACTGTGGAGGAAAGCCAACATTGCACTTCACTTCACATCCAGAGGCTGACGTAACAGAATAATGCAACCAGAAATATTTCCTCTCACTGTAACTCAATACAAAGCCAGTTAGAGGCCACCTTTCTACAATTGTATTTCTTTGTGTATGTATTCTCGTGGTTTACAATGCTTTCAGGCTTTAATGTTAAACATCATGTATCAAACAGAGTTGTAAAGGCTCTTTTAATCAGTGCTCTGGTCCCTTTATTGTCCCAAATGAGTCAGTGTCAAGAAAACATTTTAAGGAAGTAGTTTTGGCAGAAACAGGAAATCCAACGCTGCAGTTTATGTACCAAGACAAACTGAAACACTGAATAGATATGTGAAACAACCTCAACGAAGAAGACTAGAAATATCTCTAAAGATCACAACATGGAAGCTCAACAAATTTGGCGTCTTTCTTTCATGTCGACCTGGATATTTGTCTTTTTCTTCCTTTCTGTATGCTCAGGAATGGACACACCAAGTAAGCTATCCAAACTATATTTTGATCAAATGATGTTTAGACATATGTTTAGCATTTTGCTTAATAATTGAATTAATAGACCAGTCATTTTAGCTCAAATATGAGCCTTTATGTTATGTCCCCTCACAGAACTCAGCCTGGAAAGCACAGTCTTTGTGGCCTTCA
This sequence comes from Gymnocephalus cernua, assembly GCA_023631565.1. Classification (NCBI taxonomy): domain Eukaryota; kingdom Metazoa; phylum Chordata; class Actinopteri; order Perciformes; family Percidae; genus Gymnocephalus; species Gymnocephalus cernua. The sequence goes on along the minus strand of CM042427.1, from coordinate 24,929,443 downwards.
CAGGTGAAGAGATCGACATTACCGGTAAGTTGGAGATGCCAGCAAACCAAAGCAAAGACATCTTGACGTGCTTTGATCCTCTCAATAATCAGATTTATAGCTGTGACATCTCTGAGACGACCGACCAGGCACAAAGTGTCAACCTGAGATTGGAGCTGAAAAACCTGAACATGTCAGGAGAATACAGATGCCAATATAAAACAGCCAAGGTGTACTGGTTTCTTCGAGTGAGAGGTGAGTAGGAAAGTGGATATGAAATGAAATACATGTTTATGGAAGTAAAGAAGCAGTTACCAGATTTATTAAATTTCTTCAGTTCTGTCTTTGTATGAGATCTTTAAACAAGGTGTGGGCTTTCTGTAAAAGACTGTCCTCAAGCTTTTCCTCCGCCTAATGATGAAGACCCACTGGATATGACGCAAGTGTGCTCCTCTTCATTTTCTGTCTCAAAGCACTGAGGGATAGCACAGGACTCAATATGAGACTGAGCAGTGGCATGAAAATAGGGTAGGGGGGACAGGTGATAATGTTTAACTTAGAAAGAAAGAAATTGATAAAATTGGTTAGAGTCTAACTATTTTGGAATAATGCTGAACTATAATCTAACCGTTAGACCTATGATAGCTTTGTAGTCACTCCATTAACAGCCTTAAAGGTGCTATAAGCGATGCTGTGCGGAAATTGTTGGTATTTGAACTCAACTGCCAAACAAATTCAACCCCCTCTTCAGAACCTCTGCCACCCAGATTAATGGACGTGCATTGCCACAGCGACCACTTCTGCTAGTGTCTCTGCTGATTAAATATGGCAGAGTCGATATTAGTTCATGTTAGGTTGTAGATTAGCAAACAGTCGCTACTGCTGTAAAGCCAACCATTTGGGAGCAGCCATCAAAAACAATAGCAAACGGACGAGGTTAACCTGGGCTCGCATTGCCAGACCTTCCTCCACAGCGCTGCAGGGGAGGGTCTGGCTACTCCACATGGCATTCCGGGATGGGAGAAAAACGTGCTCTGGTTTATTGGAATTTCTTTAAACCAATCACAATCGTCTTGGCCGGCGCTAAGCGCTGGACTCAATGACAGTGCCTCGGGAAGAACCGTTGAATATGTAGTGATTTGTTGGGAATATCAGCAAAGAAAAAGTGATGTAGTGGTGGGACAGGAAGTTCAGTCTTTAGCAGATGTATTTATTCAGGTGTCAACAGATTCAGGCAAAAACAAAGTTCTGGTTGGCACGAAGTCGCATAATTTATTGGGGTCACTTATTTACACAATGTTTGCTGACGAGCCAGCTACTCGCTGTAAAGCCCACAGAGGCAATGTTGTGTGATTTGTTCGTTTCCAATGAGTCGTTTGATTGCACTTGAGCTGTGAGCAGTTCAACCAACTGATGGTTCATTTGAAGGACATTTAGAGTTTTGTGTCCCTTCAGATTTATCTTGAGACCCCTTGGAGGGTCCCGACCCCCAGATTGGGAATCACTGTATAGATGTCAAAAGCCATTAGTTGACAAATACTGGTGCTGACAATGAATTCGGTTTATATTAACATATGCAAAAGTCCATAGCTCTTAAATATTTTTAGACTGTGGATTACTGACATTGAATGGTGGGTGTTTTCCAGTTGACGGCTACACGGATCCCGTAATATTGGATTATACAGAATTCATCATAGTCGCTGTCTTCACTGGTGTGCTGCTGGTTTTCAGTGTGGTTGGCACCGTGTGTGTCTTCAGAGGACATGGGGTAAGATGTGTCCTGCTCATGGCAGAAGTTAAGAAAAAGCATTTTGCAATGGAAGAATGTTGCTTTGTTATAACAGGCAGTGATGTAAATGAGTTTCAGAAGCCCCAGAGGAAGTTGAGTCTTTTTAATGTTCAAATTATATTTAGTCGATCGACACAAAATGAATCGGCAACTATTTGATAGTTGTCATCAAGCAATAAAAATAGAGCAGATACATGTGTGATAAGCAACCATAAACCAAAGTCGAACTTACAAACTGTTGTGTACTAAGTAACTTCTTAAAATCAAATCAAAGGATTATTTAATTAAAAGAGCTGCCATTGACCGTACAATACAACTAGACAGACTGGGCTGGACTGGAGTCCTATCTGCAGAACAGAAACTATTTAGTCTTACACAACAAATCACTCACTGTTGCCTCATCCTGTCAGTGATTGTGTGGGTCATAGCTCAAGTTTAAATAAAGACTATCTGATTGAATGTGTATGGACAGATGTTAATAAATAGTTAACTGACAGTAAATACAAAACTAGAGAATGAGCTACTTTAGTCTAGTTTGTTTCTTATCCAGTTCTTGTTATTAATTTCCCTTTTAATGAATTTCAATTGACATTATTTAGAAAAAATGCACCACTGAACGCGACAACACCGGTAGAAAACAAAAGCAGAACAGAGAAGAAATGAAGGCGACAGAGATGGAGGAAGACAACATGGATGTGATAACAGCTCCATCTACGTCTTTTTATGCAGTAAGCATATTGTCCTCCACCTTCCCTGCTATGTTCATTTTTATAATTGTTGGAAACTGATATGAGAAATTCTCTCAGAGTCTAGAGACTCGACCCAGGTCCATTTATGATGTGCTGGATCACTCAGCTGCCAACAGAGAGCCAGACAAAGGCAAAGCTAAACCCAAGAAAGGGGAACCCAAAGAAACGGTCAGTGTAAACTTTAGGTGCTTTGTCACATTCTGTTATCAGTGGAAAACAAAAAAGCAGTTGGTGACCTGTCTTTTACTTCCTCCACAGATGGCGCAACCCACACAAGACCAGCATGAAGGCGTATTTGAGTGTGTCTATGAAAATTTTTGAATCAGAAATAAAGTTGTTTCACCAGGTTATTTTTATATCAGTGGCTGAGATTATCTCAATTTGATTTGCTGTGTCGTTGTCACCTGTTAACAGTGGTAGAGAAAGTATTTAGATTCTTTAAAGGTGAAGAATCTTCTAAATTTGTTATTTTATTTTGTATTTGTTAAATACCAAAGTATTATCAGCAAAATATACTCAAAGAACAAAAGCAAAAATACTCATTATGCAGGCAAAGTGGCCTCTACTAGTGTTATACTATAATGTATTATATTATTCATACGGATGCAACATTGTAATGTTGTAGCTGGTTGCAGTGGAGCTAATATTAACAATTCTATTTACAAATTTACTGTATAAAAATGCATTATAGGTTCAAAATATGAGTCTGAAATTAAGTAGTAGGCCAACTATGGTTGTCAAATAAATGTAGGGGAGTAAAATGTAAAATAAAACAAACAAAAAAGTACAGTGTGTCCCTCTGAAATGTAGCGGGGTAAAATTACAAGTAAATGACTACATGAAAACAAAACTGTCTCCGTCTGATTTCTGTGTTTCTGCAACATATCTCCTTATTTGGGCATTTCCTTCTCCAGATAAGCGCCACCCTGACCAATGGAATTGCTAGGTTTCGATTCTACGAGCCAATCTCTTGCCATCATGTCAGTTTGACTTCCTGGTTTGGTTTGTTGTGTTTTTCTGCATTGACCATGGCTGCAGAGGGCGATTTTCTGGCGAGATACCGTGCCGTGTCAAACAAACTGAAAAAGTAAGGCGTTGAGTTACATTAGTTAAAATAGAAACAGAAATAGAAACGTTGTTACGTTACTTGACAATAATGCTACAGATAAGTGATACAGCTAGCGCTAATAAGATAGGTTAAGCTAACATTTAGCCCATTGCCATTACTATCCGTGTCATATTACGTTATTTAACCTAAATATATTTGCATGTGATGCTGTTTCTAAAGCAATATCATGTTGGTAGATTTCATTGGTTTAGTTAGGTTCATGAATAGTAGTAATTAACTGGTTAATTTACCTAGCTCCGCACCTGGACAGGAGCTAGCTAAATTAAGCTAGCTAGATGTTGTAAACATTAGGGGCTCATCTTTTTTCAGATTTTTTAAATCGTCATTAATGGCAGCTATATGCACTTTTTTCTCAAGCCATTTCATAAAATAATCCCAGAAAATCTGTTCATAATTTGGTAAAAGCACATTAGTTGCCAAGGACATAACATAATCCTGTAGAGCCTACATTGTATTTTGTATCTAATATTCTCTGCTACATTTGAATCCATCCAATAATATTCTGTGCTGCTTTAACTGTAATACACTTAGGAAAGCCATACATCCTCTCAATGCCCTAGGTCTCTAGTTTCAGGATGTAGAGTTTAATGAGGCTGTGATTATCCTACAGGTAACAACAGGTCATTTGATACTGTGACATCAAGTTTTTTTTAAATGGTGTCACTACAATGAAATGGCAAACATTCCAGATGAATACAATTGGGCTCATTGAATCCACAAGAGTCTCACCTTTCCAGTCATACTCAATTTATGCAATTCCAAGACTGTTTAGGGACCCCAGTATGTAGAAATATTCCAATACACAACTTTAGAATAGGCGAATATAACACATTTATACTGTACTGCGTGAGGCAAACTGCATGGGATTATCATAAAGTGGACATATCTGTAAAGGGGAAACTTGTGGGTACCCATAGAACTATAATTTAGATATTTTGAAGTGAGAGATCAAGGGACCCCTTTGAAAAGGGCCATGCCAGTTTTTCCCTCGCCAACATTTAGAATCTGGAGCGTTATTTATCAACCTTCCCAACAAGCTAGAATGACATGGTTGATACCACTGGATTCGTTAGGTTGTCTAGTTTCAATTTAACCCGATTTGTACAAATAGCTTTAAAAGGGAACCCGCTACAGCCTCTGAATGACCTTAAAGATCCATTAGAGCATTCATTCTTCTGTTTAGCGCCTGAACAGTTAACTGAAGTGCTTTTACTATAGTTTGCTACGGTAGAGATATTTTAGACAATTGAAGTGCTTGTTTCCTTGTCGCAGACGTTTTCTTCGGAAGCCCAATGTAGCGGAGGCAAGTGAGCAGTTTGGTAAGTGCCAGCTAGTCTCTGCACAACCTAACGTTACCTTTACACTGTTAACGCCAAGATTACAGTATTTGTTCAGTACGTACAACATGACACCACCTTCAGCCTTTCTCCTTGTTATCCTCCATGTTGTAGAGAACATGTGTCATCAAACGGTTTCTTCACAGTTTGCCTCGCATGTATTTTGCTGTTTTCACCTGTGTTAGGTCAGTTAGCCAAGGAGCTAAAGCAGCAGGACTGCCTTCAGTATGCAGCCTTCTGTAACCTGGCCATGGCTAGGTGAGTTGACTCTTATGTATTCTCACACCTTTTGCACCAGCTTGACCTGAACCACCTCAGTGTCTAACACAAGAGACAACGTAAAGTGATATTTTACACAATAGCCCACTTCTAACTTTGTGGCATCAATTTGGAAAAGGCCCTTTGTTGTGCAAAAGAAGAAATGGCTTTCCAGTTTGGTGTGGAAGAGCTTTAGTAAATGTATTTTGAACAGAGTGCTGACCTTAGCCCCATCCAGAATCTTTGCGACAATGCCAAATGCGAGCCTGACATGATTACCCAAGATCAGTGGGCGACCTCATTAATGTTCTTCTGGCTAAAAAGGAGTAAAATCCTTCAAGCCGAGCTTTAAATTTTGTGCAAAGCTTTCCCAGATGAGTGGAGGCTGTTGTAGCAACTTATTAATGCCCATGGCTCAGCAGTCACATATGGGTGTTTTGTCCAGGTGTTAGTTCCAGCCATGTACTGTACCTAAAGTCCTCCCTTCACATCATAAAAGATTCTTCAAGTAACTGCTGTTTTTTGAAAAGCATGTAAATGTAATCATTTGCGACACGCTTGAACAGAATCATCAAAAATGTACTACATTGTCTGTGCATTAATTAAGTAATTTGTCAGTTCTCCACCCACGCTGTGTAAATCATACCATGTTTGTTAGGAACTTTTGGAATTTCTGCTACTATGTTTTAAATAGTCAGATCATCTCATAAAGGTACAGTCCAGTGAGTGATGACTCCTCTTTAGTTATTCATGTCCCATACAATAAACCACCACAGGGTGACAGAGATGTTGGTCTGGCCCAGAGAGAGCCTGTATGTATTCATAGTGATGACATGTTTACTGTTGTTGTTACACATCCTGAATGTCTTGACTGCAGGTGTGAGCAGACTCTTTTTAACGCTCCCGGAGAGGCTCTGGCATTAACCGATGCTGCCCGCCTCTTTCTCTCATCTGAGAAGGAGAACCGGGCGCTGCAGGCCCCGGGCTTTGATGAGCACCTTCAGGCTGCACTCAACTGCTACAGTTTTGCCATCAAGGTACATTATGATTCCTAGTTTATATAGGATATTTATAGTTTATGTACTGTATGCGATTTTTGTGGAATATATATATATATATATATATATATATATATATATATATATATATATATATATATATATATATATATATATATATATATATAAGATTAAGGGTTTGCAGAATATATTGTGGAATACATTTCTATAGAGACTGTAAAATAATGCTGATGTACAAATGGCTTACAGGTGCACATTGAGATGAACCAGCCTGTGATGGCAGCCAGCCTGTGTCTAGAACTTGGCAACGCGCTTAAGGTTAAACTTTGGATCAGATCTTCAAGCTGTCCTAAAAGATAAATTTTCCTGATCTTCGCTTTGATTTTAACTTGATATACCGTTATTCAAATGACATGTTAATCTCAACTCCTCTCCTCAATAGGAGATGAACAGACCAGGAGAGGCTATTGTCCATTACCAGAGGGCTGCAGAGTTGCAGACACAGACGCCGATTGAAGCTCTGCTGTCGATGGGAGAAATGGCCACGTGTAAAATTCTCACCCGTGAGTTCAGTCAGACTGTCTGATACATCTGATATGTAGCTGATGTGTGTTTTATGTGCACATATGATTTGTCTTGATTTTTCTGCAGTTTAAGCTCTTGTGTCTTTGTAGGTGACTACGACGGTGCTTTGTCAGTGTTCACTGAGATGCAGCTGATATGCCAGGAGAGAGGACTGCAGCTACCAGGCATCAGCACCCCTGTTGGTGAGACTTTACATTTATCTACTGTGTGTGGGTGTGGGTGTGGGTGTGTGTGTGTGTGTGGTGTGTGGTGTGTGGGTGTGCGCGCCCAGTGACAGAAGTTTTGGAATGGAGGCTAAATACAATATGTCAAAAACATTTCTATTGTTAAAATCAACAGCTGGATGTTTAAACAAAGACACCAGGATCAGTTTTTAAAGGCAGTGTCTCACTTTCTGCTTTAATGGAGAATTCCGTTTTCAACTCAGGCATTGTTTTAATTCACCTACCCTGTCTCAATCCTGCTCGCAGCTAGCTCGCCCTGTTAGCTGCTAGCTGCCATCCGTGGTAAGTGTGTTGAGCCAAAATATCACGCAGCAGTTCCGTGTGTATTTGTAGCTCATCCATATTGTGTGTGATCGATCTGGTGTTGGTGAGTAGGAGGCTTAGCAGTGTCAATCGGTGTGGTAGTTCCCTGAGCCGCGCTAGCTTCTGATGTCTCCCCGCCTTCGTTGCTTCCCACTCCCGAAAACAATCCAGTGAGCGCCCGGTGGTGTGGCAATGTCCTCTAGAGGACAGGTCCTGCCTTCGTGATGAAAACTTGAAGTTTATTCCCCCTCAAAAATACGTAATTGAGCACTGTAGTGGTTATGACCATATCAGTGACTATGTAACTACATGGAAACTGGCCAAATGATGTCTGTGGCTTGCACAGTGATAGCGTTTAGAGAAGGCTATCTGTAGGCTCGCACTGAAGTCCCGCCGGTGCAGCAGGAAAAGGTAAACAGTGTGCAGATCGCGCCGAGAACCAAGGTCGTGCCTGCTGGCACGGCTCAGGGAACTACCACACAGATCGGCCAAGCCTCCTACTCACCAACACCGGATCGATCACACACAAAATGGATGAGCTACAAATACACACGGAACTGCTGTGTGATATTTTGGCTCAACACACTGCAGCTGGCAGTTAGCAGCTAACAGCTAGCAGCTAACAGGGCGAGCTACCCACCAGCAGGATCGAGACAGGGTAGGTGAATTAAAACAATGTCTGAGTTGAAAACGCATCTTGTTGTCACGTAAGGGCCCTGTTCATGTTGTACAGACATTTAATTGCATTTTGTGTCTGTTAAGAGGCACAAAGGCACTCTAAAGTCTGCCCCGACAACTGCCGTTTTAGCTGAGTGGAAGCTTGTACACATAGCTGCAGCTACTCTGTGTTGCCTGCACCGATTCGGGTCGGGGGTTTTTTCAATTGAAAGTGCACGCATATTTATAGCGATTTAACGTAAAAATTGGCCGGAATTCTCCTTTAATATCATTGTTCCATTTTATGTGATTACACTTACTGGAAGATGGTGAAATATTGAACTTTCTTCATTTCTTTTGTTTTTCTTTTCATTTTCCTGGAACAAAAGGTGCATTTCTGGACATTGTGGCAAAATGTGAGATCTCTAGAGTACTACTGCTGATGTTTCTTGAGGTAGGCACCTTTTTTATTTTATATAAAAAGACAAGACATTGTAAGAAAACCATCTATATCACAATATCTGTGTAACTGAAGTGGAAAATACAGCCTCAATAAGGGAAAATCATTTTTATAATGTATGAATCAAACCAGTTCTGCATTTCACTAAACTTATGGAAAGCTACAGTATATTTTAACAGGATTTTTATAAGTAGTTGTGATGAAACACTGTGTACCCAGTGTAAAGTATTTTTAGTTTTTTTACCAGATACTAGGGGTGTCAACGATTCTCCAAATTCTCGATTCTAAGGTCACGGTTCGATTAGATTCTGCATTTTTACATTATTATTTATTTTTAGACTAGACTTGTATGTAATATATCTGACCTTTGTTCGCAATGTACCACACTACATTGTCAAATTTTAACGCACAATGTGCGTGTACCATATTCTGTGTGTGTTCGTCGCACATAGCAGAGCTTGCAAACTGTGTTTGTTTTTTTTTTGTCGACAAACGCAAACGTTGTCAACATAACTCACTGGAAGTCCAAAATACTTCCACCCCGGCGACTTCAGTGAAAGAGGACGAGGCTCAAGTTCTGTCAATGGATCTCCTGCATCTGCACCTGGCCATGCTATCTTTTGACTGGCTAGAGGAGGGTGACTGACTCACAGCAGCGGCAGCACTTCAACACGTGTTTTTTTCCGCTTGGCAAGCCGACCGGACGTGACATGGGGGCGTGGCAGTAATGACGATTCCATTTTTGAATTCGAAATTCAAGATTGTGACTTAATTTTGGTCAATTTCGATTTAAAATTGAAATTGTGACACCCTTACCAGATACACAGCAAGATGTACATTTGTCAATTCTTTGTCAAACAGCCATCAACTAGCCAAAGGGTGAACGCTTACATTTTAAGCATTAAAAGAAGTAAACACTATGACATTATATTAATTATTTATCCCACATCATTACATTACGTACTGGTGCAGCAGCACTTTGATGGTCTAATGCAGTGTTTTTCAACCTTTTTTGAGCCACGGCACATTTTCAAAAATTCCCACGGCACACCACCAACCAAATATTTTTACAAAATGACCTAGCCTAATACAGTATATATAATTTATAATATAAAATGTAGTCTGTCACTTTGTTTATACTCACTTAGTGTGCAACCAGGGCCTGTTTAGATGAACACAAAGCTGACAGGAGCTGGCAGGAACTGAAGAAATGCGTGCGAAAGGTGGCAGTAATTCTATTGTCTTAAATCAAAATCAAGGTCATTATTGCGCTATACTGCCACCTACTGACACGGAATAGTATTTAATATCTCTGCCAGTCATCACATTGCAGGCACAGATGTGCAAAAATGGCAAATTATTTGCAGTAAAATAATTTTGTTGGACCAATTAAGTAAAATCAGATAATTTCCCACGGCACACAGGACGATCTCTCACGGCACACCAGTGTGCCGCGGCAGTGGTTGAAAAAAGTCACTGGTCTAATGTTGCCATTTTCTGTGCAGCCTCCACCTCAGAAGTTGTTGCCAGAACATGCCCAGACACTGGAGAGATACGCATGGGAGTCTTTTGACCCTCACAGCCAAGGTAAATGCACCTCAGTATTTATCTATTATCTATGAATTGTAGACACGGTCTTTTCACTAGGAATGCAGATCATGAATCCCATGAGTGACATTTATTTGAAGTGTAAACATGGATCTTGTCTTCTCTTTCAGTGACCTTCCTGCCTGAGAATGTTTTCCTGCTCCTGCAGTCCGTAGTTGTGAGTTTTCTTATCCACATACTTGGGGTTCACAGGATTTCCTGATCCTTCCTACACGAGGCAGGATGGTCTTCACGTGACAGAGAAAAAATGTGCTAGAGTTTGTCTTTCTTTGACAATGGAATTTTTTTATTTTATTTGCAGTGTTGGTAGACTTTTACCTGTCTTAATATAAGGCAATCAATATTCACAGTTCTTGATTGTTTATTCATGACTTAAATAAAAGATTCTTTAAAGCAACTTGTTCTGGATGAACGGACTCTATCCACAGATAGTTATAAATGAGCATAAACATTGACAAGACTCTGAGAACTTGTCATGGTCATCGGAATGTGCAGTTATGTTTTTTATTTGTGCAGCCTATAACAGCAAATCTGTTTTGCAGATGGCATGTCAGGAGAAGGACACAGAGTCCCTCAAGTCTCTTCAGACTGAGCTATGGTGAGCATTCAAAGTGATAATTTCCATCATGTCATGGGAACTGAACGGCATTTTTATTGCTTCTCAATCCTAATTTTCCATATTGATCATGTGTTTGTTTTTTCTATCCCCTCAGGCCGTTTCTGACTGCAGAGCAGAATCATCTTCTCCACCTGGTGGTTCAGGAGCGCATCACGCCGTCTGGCCAAGGCATTTAGTTCAGTCAAGTTTTTACTCCCTTCCTCTGGGAACGATACTTTATATAATGGAACATTCCTGTTTCTGACTAGGTCTGTTGTAAGGCCTAAAGAAGTGTTCAGTGTTGTAACTTGCACTCAGTGAAATGCTCGGAATACAAAACTTTGCCTTTATTAAGCGAAGTCGCAACATTTAAGAATTAGTGAAAATGTCAGTAGTATTTTGTAGTACTGTGTGTTGTCCTTGTTTTTGTCAGGATGCTAACTTAAATTGTAACTCGCGCCAAAATGCAACCTATGGTGTTTTTGTGAACGTACCGGAGTCAAACTTTAGTTTAAAAGCATAATTAGGACGGAAGCTCCAATTTTAAGATTTACCGTATTCTTGTTTTTTGGTCAAATGGCCTTTTGAATGGGAGTGCTAGGGGCACTTTTATGCTAGCCTCAAAATAGCTATTTTTAAACACTAAGAAGGCTCGACACAACATGAAACTTTGCTTGAAGTATCACCAGGGGCTCTAAACATTAACGCAAGCATTGAGAACATTGTTTGTGTACACAGATTTACTAAAAAAGGTTTTGAACGACTTACTTCAGCAGTTGTTGTTGTTTCCGGGCGCTACCATCTCCGAATGCAACGTAACAGGGAGGAGAGTAAAGATGGAAAGCTCCTAAAGCTTAGCTCCATATAAATGCACGGATAATTCGTAATTTTGTCGTTGGTGAACAACAATAAGAATGATATTTCCTCCTATGGAGTCCGTTCATTCGCATTTGGAGATCGACACTTTTTGACTGGCGAGATGGCAGCGCCCGGAAACAACAACTGCTAATCGTTCAAAACCTTTCTTTTTAGTAAATCTGTGTACACAAACAATGTTCTCAATGCTTGCGTTAATGTATAAAGCCCCTGGAGATACTTCAAGCAAAGTTTCATGTTGTGTCGAGCCTTCTCAGTGTTTAAAAACAGCTATTTTGAGGCTAGCATAAAAGTGCCCCTAGCTCTCCCATTCAAAAAGCCATTTGACCGAAAAACAAGAATACGGTAAATCTTAGAAAGTGGCGCTTCCGTCCTAATTATGCTTTTAAACTAAAGTTTGACTTGGGTACATTCACAAAAACACCATAGGTTGCATTTTGGCGAGAGTTACGCTTTAAGACTAAATTTTAAATTAATTTTAATGCAATCTGTGCTTGAGTGATGGCTACAGAACTGGACCAATTCATACATATTTATTATGTAAACTTTAGTTGCATTTACAGCAGTTTAATAGATAAAAGATGAAGGCTTTGCGTAATAATGCGTTTATTAATAAATGATATGGCTTAAATTCCAATGTAATTACGAGCAAGTCCTATTGCATAGTTTGGAATTATGGTGAAATGAAACACTGTTGTCCTCCATCCCTGGTTCAATTTATGTTCACTTGTACAAATTGCTTGTACTTTTCTTATGATAGCAGCCAACTACAGACACAAAATCAAATATGATTTAAAAAAAAAAAAACTCAATACAAAATGTTACAAAAATATAATGGTTACAATGTACACACAGATTTAAAAAAGATACACTATACTTCAGTTGTAAAATAAGGATACATGATTAAAACTACTTGTATATTAAAGCTTGTCTTTCCTGATTGTTTAAGTTTTGCCAACATGCTGTACCTTCACGATACAGTATATATTCACTCCTTGATTCTGGAAACCTGCAGTACTAACTGTCAGCCTCACAATGTGATTATACAGGATGATAAGTACTGTCAACTCACAGGTATTTTCAGCTACTAAATCTCAAAAGGGCTTATTATGCTTACGCTTTTTTTCCTCCTACATAATCAACTTTGGTAGCTTCCTAAAGAAATAATTTTACATTTTGGTAAAAAATGATTTCTTTCACGCAGAGAGTTAGATGAAAAGATCAATACCACTGTCGTGTATGGTAAACATGAAGCTACCTCCAGCTGCTGGTTAGCTTAGCACAAAGACTGGAATCAGGGAAACTGCTAGCCCGGCTCTGTCAAAAAGGTAAGAAAATCCACAAACCAGCACCTCTCGAGATCACTAACTTCTTGTTTGTTTGAATTGCCGCTAAGCAATCACTAACCCCAACCCCAGATGTTTCCAGTCTTTATGCTAAGCTAACTGTCTGCTGGCAGTAGCTTCATGCCTTATGCACAGATCTAAGTCTGGCATCTATCCTCTCATCCAACTCTCTGCAAGAAAGCGTATATATTTCTCAAAATGTCTATTCCTTTACAGTATGAAGTATTGCCCTACACCTCTTGAATTAAATAGAACTCTATCAAGTAAAATGATTAAGTTCAGCCCTTCATGACTGCATGCATGACTTCCATTTCAATTTATAATATTCAAAATATAAACAAATGACTCTTGTAAACACACACACATTTTCCTAGCTACAGTTTTTTTTTTTCTCAGAATTTTTGAAACACTTCCTATTCTTTAATTTCCCAAATTCAAACTAGGAACATAATCCCAGGCATGCCCTCATTCTTTTTATCCTCTCACTCACTCTTCTTTCGCAGGATGAGGTAGGTGATCGCTAAGATAAAGGTGAATACAAAAGAGATCCAGGCCAGGACATAGGAGTGTCCGTATCCACCCTCCGTTTCATTAGTGTGAAGCTCCGCTGTGTAGACTGAGGCTGCTATCATTATACACAGACCTGCAGGTGAGAAAGGGGGAAAATTGTCACATACACCCAGACGAGGCACAATTAAGACGTAATTATTGCTCCTATTATGAGATATGGCCCATTAACAAGGACGGTGTAGCAGACAGTTCCACTGCAATCACAATCAAATGAGAAACATGACAGTTTCACCTTGCTAATTTCCCAATGATATCAAGTCATGACAATACTGTACATGTTAAAATCCCATTTTGTACTTTCTGTAAGCTTTTTTTATGTAGTTGCAGCGCCAAAGATAATCCATAATTGACCATCTTTACTTAATTGTATTGTGACAGAGATTGCTGTAGTTCACAGAACTTCTGTCTACATGAATACGTTCACTTTTACCAAACCACAGCATGAGATCTTTTATTTAAATGTAGGATTAATACACCTAATTCAGTGGTATGAATGTGGCTTAACTTTAGCATTTGGTTTTAAATACTCAAGTGAATAACGTAACTTAATGACTGGTTTAAGGTTTCGATAATGATCACAATATTCTGCCCTTGTTGCCGACCAATAATTAGCAAGAGCTGAGCTGTCAACTAATTAATAATAATAATAATTTATACTTTATTAATCCTGCAAGGGAAATTACAATGTTTTCACTTTGTTGTTATTATTATACACATTACACACAGGCCTGAATTACACACACATGATCAGTACCTATACATGCACTAATGGAGAGATGTCGGAATGAGGGAGCTGTCCATGGACAGGCGCCCCGTGTGGGCGGCCTGAAGCCTTTATACATACCTTTTTAGTGTACAGAATGCTAAGCTATTAAATAAATTATAGTTTTATTGTTAAACATACATGTGGCAGAGTGAATCCTTAGGATGAACTGTATCTGTGGATGGCTACCTTGGTGACTACCTTACCCATAGGCCAGCCTATCATTGATGTGTTTCTTTTTTCCCCAAATAGGCTGATTTATCTTTGCTAATAATATGTTGGATTCAAGATATTTTCATTTTTGAAAAAACTTACAAAAGATTAACAATAAGTTGGTGTGAAACTTCAGTAACTCTGAGGACCCCCTTGGGGCCCCAGACCCCCTGTTGAACATCTCTGCTCCCGACAATATCTTCACAGATGTTTGAACAATCACTTCTCCACCCCGCTTTACAAACAGCCTCTCACCTCAAAATATACTGTTTTGGTTTTAGCCACATTTGAATGTTGAAAAAGCCATCTCCGAGAGGCTGCAGTTTGAGAAGATTAATCCAAACACGCTGACAGTTGTACTCTACTACAGTGATTTACAATCATGTGTCGTTGAGACTCTACAGATTAACAGGTCAAACCTGCTGATGAAGACTCTTGAACCTGGATGACACAGGAGTGAAAATCACTGACCTTCTGCACCTGCATCCATGTTTGTTTTAACACTAAACACATCTGTACATGCTGCAGCTAAGCTCTGCTTACATACTTTTACTTAAGTAACATTTTCAATGCAGGACTTTTACTTGTAACACACAATTGCATCGATATTAAAACATATCCACGTATTGTTTTGTTCTGCTCTTCCTCGCCTCCTCTGAGAGAAAGTTAACACATTTTAATATGCTACAGGATACAAGAAAATAAATCTATATTTCTTACAGCTGTAGGTCAGAATTTTGATTGGGTTACTTACAGGCGATTAGCTGTAAAATGCCGGTGAAGGTGAACCTCTGGCCTTTGGGCAGGGTGAACAGTTGAGCCACAAACACAAACAAGGCCAGAATGGCAAAAATACAGGCCAGCACTGAAGTGGCCTGCACCGTCTGGAGATACTCTGCAGCAGCAGGACGACAAAACAGACACACAGTCAGTGACGGATCCACAACAACAAAGATACAAGGCGATGTTCACCTTGAAGCACTGTGTAATTATTTGCATTATAACAGCTCTATTACCACTATTTACATTCATACAATAATCACTGATCATTTATGAACATAATATAGAATTGTACATCTTAACACTTTATATCTCCAGTCAAATCAAGTCAATGAAAGAACGTTACCCTCTGGATAGTTTTTCAGGTTGGTGTAATGCCAGGCTGAGTTTGTCAACTCCCACCTGCCCCACAAGTCAGTTGACATTGTAGCATTGATCCACCAGGCCTGAAGACACACAGGGAGATGAGAATAAACACAGATATCAAAAATATCAATGTACACACAGTGGTTGCGACACATGCAAAGAAATATTTAGTACACTTTATGCAAATTGACTGTGTCAATAAATGTTTAAACTTGTCTTTCCCTATTCAGTGTCCCTTTATATGAGCTCTTATTAAGTTGACTGCTTGTTTTAATATTCTGTAAGCTGACAGTTTGACATTTGAATCCAGGCTATTCCAAGTGGTTTAATGACACATGTGCTACCCTGAGCTTCCATACAGAAATACCTATTGCTTTAGGTGTTTGAACAAATCGTGAATAAGACTTTTGATTGGCATTTATTGGCTCATAATGTTCTTACTCTGAGCACTTGGCGTATGAGACACAAGATAATAATCATCCACTTACATTATCAATGGCGGCCACCAGAAGCAGGATGATGGTGGTAATGTGCAGAACAACGATTCCAGCCAGCATCAACATCGTGGCCTTCTGAAAACTGATAACAATGGAGAGGCGGAAGGATGCGCATCATTATTTATTTTCCACGCATGGACTTATGTAACACAGGCTTTAGGAAGCATCAATTCCCACAGCTGTCCCAAATTAATACTGTTACTCAAACCTAAAGCGATACTGACAGAGAGCCATTGCATGCAAGCTCAAACTCGTCCCAGAAGTCTCGCAGACAGACACATTTTTTAATATGACACATATGCTGCTGTCACACACACACACACACACACACACACACACACACACACACAAACACACACACACACACACACACACACACACACACACACACACACACACACACACCAGTTTCACACGTTCAGTTTCGACATTTTTTTTTCTTTAAAAACACTTTTTTCTATTATATGACAGGTTAAATAAATTGCGACCCATTTGTTGCGCCCAGAAACACTTACCCGTTTGCTTAACGACTCATTTTCATGTTCACTGTTTCCGTCGACAAGAAAGGCGCATTTGTTTAGACCGCGGTGTTAGGGCATTCCCAAATTGGGGCCGCTCCATTACACACACAGGCCCTGTACTATAGTCAACAACTTTGGAAAGAGCGCGAGAATACAGAAACCAATAATAAACAAACCTCTAACTTATAAACATAAATATAAACACTGTTGACTATTCCACTCTATGCTCATCTACAAAGTGTGGGGTTGCGTGTTCTTTAAAATACTTTTTCTGCGCACAGTCATATATCCGCACAATTCTTCAAAGCGCTGGTGGAAACCTGGAGTTAACTTTTCTCTTTTTCTCTACTCAACAAAAAAAAACACACACACACACACACAAATCATGCGTAAGAGCGTCCAACAGCGTATGGTCCATACAATATAACTTCACAAAGAGTTAACAACGTGGATAAACTTTACCTGAAAGTGCTTTAACGCACGGCACCGGGAGTTTTTTGGGAATGTGAAACACTGTAGACCCACCCAACTTTGAATTCACAGCACACACATCACCCTGTTTTCGCTCTCAATTCCCTCGCTTTCCTCTCACTAAGCCCCACCCATAACGTTTTTGTTTTTTTATTCCCCTCAATGAAATGTCCAGACGAACCAAACGGCTTCAGTTGTCACCTTCGACTCCAAACGCTGCGTAAAGAGGAGTAGGCTAGAGTCTTGAAAATAATTCATTGTTACAAAGGGGTTTTTAACACATCCCTTTGTTCATCAAATTCCTCCCCTAACACGCTGCTTCAAACCGATTTATTTTAGTGAAATTTCTCACCTGGGTGTCCCATCTCTGTAATAAACTGGCCACAACTACAGCTGCAGTGTTTTTTTCCTATGAATATGAAATAACATTTTGGACACACATGTATTCACACAGTTACTGGTTCATTAAGCTCATAAAATGACTTTTTGAAAGATGGGACATTAAGAAGTGATATAGACAACAGTGCACCAGACACCAGGGGCGTCTCCATCTTCATCTTCATCTTCAACAGTTACACTCTGATGGCAACATGTTTGGAAGCAAGTAAAAAAGTGAAATTCAATAATGGCTCATGTAGATGCAGTTTCGATTGCTGCCAGAGAGTGACATTAAAATCAACAAAAAGCCTTCAATAGATTTGTCACTGTGACTACAGTATATTGATTCTGCTCTCATTGCAGTGACACATGTTGAGTGTGTTTCCCATAGACCGCAGTCATTGGTGTTACCAGCATTACATTTTAATTGTAGGAACTGACACTGAAATTGTATTTTATATGATTTCACATGACAAATAGTTTAAGTGGACAAGAAGCTGTGCAGGAATATGATGGGATATTCAGGGTGGTTTTAACTGTCCAATATACCATGACAGTCAAAATCATGCAAAAAGACATGGACAATTTTGACACTGAGATATGTAAATCTTTCATTCACAAAAAAAGACGAGTTAGAGGCGACAAGACGTTGTCCTACTTTACTGCCACCCATCCCTCGAGCCCTCACTGGGCTGGCCTACGTCACCGTGTTGGAAAAGCTCCATTTACGCACCAAAACACCAAGCCGACGTTAAAACATTCAAACTCTTTGGAGGCTGTTTTGGAAAAATCCGCTCTGCAGGGGAGAAAAATGCCATTTTAGGCCAGAGGAGGGCTGAAATGTAGGACAAAGATATGCATTTACAAATGTAACCAGCCTAATGTGGACGTACTCTGAACCAAAGCCATGTTGAGCTACTGTAGAGCATGTAATAAACCTCATTTACAATCAGAGTCCAGCCAAGTTGTTTTTTAAACATAAAATACATACACAGAAGAGGTTGGAAATTAACAGATATCAAGGACTTTAACTCACATTAAGTGGTTGCATCACATGTAAATATTCAGTAAATGTTTTGCAAATCTGCTCCATAACATGTTAAAACTAGTCTTTCCCCGACTTTGTTTTTATTGTACACATGTACATATATACCAATGTAGATAAACCCATTCATTGTGCCCTTTACATGAGCTCTTAATAATCCAATTCTGTGACACTTTGGGTGGCAAAATATAAAAAAAATATACATGTATTGACATTTAAATACTTTTCAAGTGGTTTAATAACACATGCAGTGGTCTGAGCTTCCATTGGAAAAGTAATTTATATAATACATGTAGGAACCTTTTTCTGTCATATATAAACTTATAAGGTGACTATAAGATATTTAGTTTCTCCTCTGGACACTGGCCTCTGTTAAATGGGAACACAAAAAGGTTGGAGTGAATAAAAAAAAAATACTTACATTATCAATGGTGGTCACCATAAACAAGGATGGATAAAGACAGTCATATTTTAACCGCAAACTGTCATATTTGAAATAGATACCGTCAGATAGGTTTTATTATTGGCTGCAGTCAAATAATGCCATGTTATTAGGGGTTACTTGGCAGACAGACTTGGCGGTGGATATCTAGGAAAGCCTTTTATCACCAGCCTCAGATGGGCGAAAGCTCAAGCAGTTATGGGTCTTCTTATTTCCATAAAGACGCAGTATATAAAAACAGTAAAAGAACATTTATGTATCATTTAAGGCCTCAGCTCATGTCTGCCTCTGTCTTATCTTTCCTCAGGCTGTGGTCTGGACGGAGGAAGTCCTGATCCCAGTACCACAATGGTTGCTTTATCCTCCTTGTGGTGTATGAGGATAGATACCATAATAGCTTCCTTTGCTCTTTTACAGACAACTCCCTCAGTTGTTGACAGTACAGATTCACTCAGTAACCTGGAAACGTATCAGGATTAGGAATTATAATGACACTTTCCCACTCAGGTCATCATACCGCTGTTCCGAAGGTATTTCCAGAATCCTCACTCTACTAAACCTTTTCCTCAACTTCCTACTCTAATCCAGGTAGCCAGCACAAAATGTCTTTGCTCTTTTTGTAAAACACATGCAAAATATTAACATGTTATTGTGTATGAACAAGACATCAATATATAACAATATTAATAATAATATATATATTTTTTAATTATGGTTCATGTTGCACAACATTAGCAAAGAGATATGTAGTTCCAGCTACCATATTTGAAAGGATTAGGTAACAACCATGGTGGAAGAAGTATTCAGATCCTTTACTCAAGTAAAAGTAGCAATACCACACTGTAAAAAGAAATTATATTACAAGTAAAAGTCCTGCATTCAAAATGTTGCTTAAGTAAACATTTGTAAGTATAATCAGCAAAATGTATCAAAGTAAAAGTACTAAATGCAGTAAAACGTCCCCTGTGACTGACATATGTAACATTTTTAGATTGTTAATACTGATGCATTAACGTGTAAGCAGAATTATACTGTTGTAGCTGCTCAAGGTGGAGCCAGTTACTTTATATAGAGCTGTGACTAATAATTACATTTATTATGGATTAATCTGCTATAGAAGCAAAATGAGAACACAAAATACTCAAGAGCATGTAACGCAAGTACTTCACTTGAGTAAATCCACTACTTTCCACCATATGTCAACAGTGGCACAACTATAACTATTTTTTTACCCCACTTGTCAAAAGACTTTCAGAATTCTGGAAATACCTTCAGGACAGCATTACATGTTTCAAAGATTGCCTGGTAATCAGTTTTCAGAAAATTGGATGCTTAGCTTTGTGACTTGAATGTAATGGTGCTGTAATACCCAAGAGAGGCCCAAACTGTGGCTAGTTAAAGTCTAGCATCTGTGAATGAGAACATTGAAACCAAATATCTCTTTTAGAGTGAATACATTTCTCACAAGTTCTCTGACTGGGCACTGATTGAGCCATTAGTGTAAGTCTCCGTTTTTATTATAGTATTGCTGAGATGGAAATCATTTTGAGAGCTCTATTATTGTCTCAGGGTGTAGGAATGGATGAGGGGAAGTATTTTCTCCTGGCAGTAACTCTGAATAGAAGTCAAAATTTAAACCATTATATCTGACCCCTGATGGTTTGTCATATCCTCACAGTGAATGGTGAGTGGGTGCTTAGCAGTATTGGTTCTCCTCATATGCCACATCTGAGTCACTGGAGTTTTTCTATTCCCGTCACAACATGTGGGCCTCCACAGAAAGTACAATCTAACATCCATTGTGCAGTAGGTGTCCATTTAAAAGACTTTATACAAAAGTAGCTGCTGCTTCAAAGGCCTGAAAATAGTAAAATCTTTCAGAAATAAATGCTGACAATAATCTAATTTATAACTCTGACTGTTGTGTTTCTTAACAGGCTGTAAAATGAAAATCCACATTTTTTTTACACCTTTCCTGAAGAGGCTTATATTACATTTGTTGCCATGCTAGTGGTCTGGCTCTAGGGATGGCAATGTAGGTTTGTTTAGTCCACCACTTTGGTCCAGACTAAATAATGTACAACAGCCTGACAGATTGCCATGAAATTTTGTTCTGACATTCATGTTTTCCCGATCCTCTGACTTTCATCTAGTGCCATCAGGGGTGTCAGACTGGGGGTGGAAATGGGACTGAGTCCCCAGGGCCCTCATGTGAGGAGGGCCCAAAAAGATGCTAGAATGAATAGCTGTAGATGCGGGGAGGGGCCCATAGAGAATGCCTTTCTACCAGGCCCAGAATTTTGTGCTACGCCCCTGAGCGCCATCATCTTGTCTAAATTTCTTTGGTTTATGACCATGACCTGCAAAACCAATGACAGCAGCAGCCTCAGCTGTACTTGGTGTTAGTGCTAATTAGCAAATGGTAGCATGCTCAAACACAATTATACCTGCTTGGCATCAACATTGTCATGGTGAGTATGTAAACTGATGAGCATTTAGCTCAAAGAACCGCTTCACAAAGCCGCTAGCATGGCAGCTGAAGTTGTTGCGCAGCACACATCTTCCCACAACAAATCCCTGTTTCCTACACTCCCCAGCTCCCAACTCTGCACGATTCCTTTTGAACTGTCAGCGCACATTCCCATAACATCCAATCAATTATCACAGCCGTCACAGCAGGGTTTAGGTTTCCAAAAGTCTGAGCTTCTCAGATTAATTCCAGAGACTCTCGTTGCCTCTGGACCCTCAGGCTTACAGCCGGTCCATCCTGATACAGCCTTTTGCAAATCTGCATGCAGCGACACAATAACTAAGAAACACCACAGTCACATTTGCCCTCCACCTCATGACTCATACCTGGATAACTATTCCTTCACCTTTCATTCCTCTATCTCATATACAAAATGTTGGTCTATAACTGACACTTTTATAAAAATTTTTAGGCATTTATTTGTTTTTCTTCTACAAAAATGTATGCTTATTTTTCAGACTTACCTCTAATCTTTTTTTCTTTTCTTCTCAATAATCTTATTTCATCAGGACTCCTAAAAATGATTCACGCTTTGATTGAAATGGTCACAAGTCACGAGTGGCAGACATCTGCGACTGGTGATGAGGGGTCGTAAGTAGACATTGCTTTGTTTAAGGGGTCACAAGCTACAAAGGTTGGGAGCCACTGACCTATGACTAAACTTTGTATCCAAGCAGCCACCTTTTCCTTGTACAAACCCCAAGATGTCAAGGATTTGCAATATAAACTACAAAGCATGTACAGTATGGTCTACAGATGTATCTTTAGCCTGTCTCTCTTAGTTATGCTGTTTTAGTTTTAGACTGCTGGGGAACTTCCTTTGACACACTGAGCTTCTCTCTCCTCTCTCTTCCCATTTGTGTGCATCCATGTCCCAGAAATGCTTGTTACTAACCTATCTCTGGGGAGTCTATTCCCCGGAGTCCTTGTGTTTTTTTCTCACCCAGCATGTTTCCTTGGATTAGAGTAGCACCAAGATCATGGATGCAACTGTCGCCGTGGTCCTGCTCCGAGTTCACGCCCTGCTACACCGTGCTACACCCTGCTACTCTTTATGGTGCCCTGCAGTGTCCTGCTGCACCCTGCTACGTCCAACTATGCTCTGCTGTGCCATGCTACATCCTGTAATGCCTTGCAGTGCCCTGATATGACATGAACTATTACAACTACTTTTTCTAGTCACCGATCCATTATCTTTTTTGTGACTGTTATTGCCACTGTTCATAACACCCCCAACCGGCTCCGTCAGACACCGCCTACCAAGAGCCTGGGTCTGTCTGAGGTTTCTTCCTAAAAGGGAGTTTTTCCTCGCCACTGTCACACTAAATGCTTGCTCTTGAGGGAATTACTAGAATTGTTGGGTCTTTGTAAATTATAGTGTGGGCTAGACCTACTCTATTTGTAAAGTGTCTCGAGATAACTCTTGTTATGATTTGATACTATAAATAAAATTGAATTGAGTAGTATAAGTAATAAGCAATACCAGCTTGACAAAGCAATAGGTTCCACAAGAGTTGGCACCTTATGAAGTTAACAACTTTCTGAAGTTTGTTTATTAATTAACTTAATACAACTGTAGCAAATCATGGTCTTTAAAAAATAAAACATTACTTTAAGTTAGACATGTCTGAAAAGTTCATTATGTTTTTCATATGCATTCAATTGGACATCATTAGGCCATGTGATACACTATAATAACCAAAAGATGTACTCAAATTTTGGCTAAGTCAGTGGTGAAATGTAACTAAGTACTAAGTATTCAAGTACTGTTATTAAGTACATATTCAAGGTACTCGTACTTTAATTGAGTTTTTTATTCTCAGGTCAGTTCATACTTCTACTCCACTATATTTCAGAGGAAATTATTGTACTTTTTACTCTATTTGACTTAACTGTTTGACAGCTGTAGTTGCTAGTTACAAAACATGAAAATGCCCAAGTACAGCTGAAACGATAAGTTGATCAATCGATTGAACTAAAAGAAATTTGAAACTATTTTGACAATAGTTAGTCTAGTTATTTTTCATTTAAAAATGTGAAGATTTGCTGCTTTTCCTTCATTATTTTTTAATAACGTTGAGGTTATTTATTTTGGTTGGACAAAACAAACATTGTGAAGGTGTCACTTTGAGCACAGGATTTCTCACTATCGATTAATGTAGAAAATAATTGCAGATTAATCCATAATGAAAATAATTAGTTAATAGTTCAAAATGAACTGAACAACCAACTGTAACAACAACCCTCCTTTTACATCAATGCATGAGTAATAATAACAATAAGTTCATTTTCCTGATTACATACTTTACATAAACAAACAATTTTCACTTTTACTTGTAACAGTATTTTCACAGTGTAGTATTAGTACTTTTACTGAAGTAAAGGATCTGAATACTTCTCATTCAGACGCACCATCTGTGTAGCTTTTTCATTGGTCAGTTGTTGATGACTCCTAATTAAACGCACTCATGTGCAGGTGACACGTGCGCAAGTGAGCAGAATCCAGCGATGTCTTGCAAACAGAGAAGAGATGAAATAACTTTGTTTTTATTTGTTGCAACCTTTTATTTTCACACGTTTCAAGTTAGCCATTCGGTAAATTTAGGACAACAGGAGGAAGGTTTAACTGCCTACCAAGTTCAAAAGGCAACCGCTACCGGGTGGGAAAGGATTAAACACGACAACGACGCCCAGCAGGTACGTTGGCGCCTCGTTAAACAGGTTATCGAGGCCCCAAGTCTGCGAAAATCTACCCAGCGGAGGCTCACGGAGCTTCGGACGGAATCTGCTTCCTTTCCCGGAGAGCCAGTCCTATATCGTGCCCCGACACTAGATGGCAGCTTGTCTTGGACTGTTGGTAATGTCAGAAGGTCCTCGGCTTCAGACTCGGAAGATGGATATCAAGCAGATTCCCCAGGTTAGAGCTAGCTACCTTCTGTTTGTTTGGTGTTGTAGCTAGAGTAGCTGACTACTGCATGATGTAGCTACGTTATAACCTGTTGTTGCTCCAGATGGAGCTGCTCAGAAGCTGATAAACTACTTCAAGTGATGTCACTTGAGTTGGTGTCGGTTGGAGTTGAAGACTAAAAGTCTGAAAATGAAAAATAATCTGTTGTGAATTAAAACCGAGTGACTCTATAAGACCTCTGTAGCGTTATCTGTGGTTGAGGCTAGCAGCTCGAGGCTACATTAGTCGCTTACTAGCATAACACACCTGAATCTCCCTACTGTCGAGTTGCATTGTGGGTCAATTTTGACTTTTTAAGCGCTTACTTTTCAGAATAAGTTTTTACATACAAAACATGATCAGTTTATAAAACAGTCCATTGTTAGAGATACAACTACTAAAAGTATATGAAGTAGTTCAAATTGGCTCCGACCCGACCAACGACAACAGTATAATGTACATTTTGACTGCTGTACTTTTCTGGAGCAATGTTGGGCCTATTTATTATTGATTTTACAAAATGATTTAAATATTTTTTTCACCACTGTGCAGGATTGCTTTGACATGGAACAGTAAAGGGTTAACCAACCGAATCCCTTCTTGTTTACTTTTTTTTTTTTAATTTTAAATTTTTTTTTAAATATCCTTAGGTTTTCATGGAGTCCAGGGGAAGATTATGGGTCCATCATTTGACTCCAGTCCACATTTCCCTGAGTGGCTGGCTATGAGGCCCTTGGTGCAGTGTGATGGTAGTGTCATGACCTTCACTGCCTCTGGAGAAGGATTCACGCACCTGTTTGTGGACAGAGGTAAGATGTATAATACTTATTATGAAGTTGGAAATAGTGTTTGAACTGGTGCTGTTTGAATGTTGTTTAACAGGCTCACGTGGAATATGCAAATGAAGGGCAGTACATCTTGTTGCAAAGAATGTCTTTTTTTTCTTGCAATAAAAATATGTGATGAGCACACAGTTTCAGTGCAGATTAAAGGCCTTCATTTTACATAGCGAGGAGAGTGAATGACATGCATATTTACATAAGGTTTAACATGCATGAGTCTGTTTTGCCCCCTATTTTATGCTGGAGAACATGTTTACTGCAGCAGCAAAAGGTTTTATATACAGTTAATTTAAAATTTACATGAAATGATAGACTTTGTGGTGGAAACTTATAGTGTACTTTCTTAAAATCAGCTTGGGCTGCAGTAACCCTTATTTTCTATAAAACATTTTTTATTGATTGTTTATGCTGTAAAATGTCAAAATTAGAAATGCCCATCACAATTTCCCAGAGCACAAGTTGAAAGTCCCTAAAATTGCTGTTTTTATGCTTCTAGCAGTCTAAAACTCAGTTATTCAAAATACAGTGATCTAAAACTAATAAATAAGCAAATCCTCACATTTTAGAAGATAATATTTGGTATTTAAGCTTGATAAATGCTTAAACCATCAATCAGTTATCAAAATTGTTTGTGAAATTGTCTGTGGATTGACTTATCGTTTAATCATGTGATTCAGCACTAAAATTAGCCGGTGAACATTTTCTCTTCACAGAGGGAGCCTCTCCCATCTCCCTGTTCCAGTTACCTCCTTACTGTGGTTACTCAATGAAGACGTCATGGAGTGACCTTGAGATGATGGTGCCTTATGATGCATGTTACATTAAACAGGAGGTACCAGCAGCACCACCTACATTGTATCTCCACCCATAGTTATTCCTGTTTGCTCTGTTCATCACCCCCTTGTTTTTCTTTCTGTCAGAATGGAAGGTATGTGCTGCCCCTGTTGTGGTGGGGCAGCCCACTGAATCTCTCCTGTCCGGTGCAGATGTCCACTCCTTTCCCCTCTTATTCCCACTCTGCCCCCTCAGTCTTCTGCTCCCCCTATGGCATGGTCGTGCTGATACATGGGCAGGAGCAGGACATACAGATACTGGGAGTCATAGGTACCTTTGCTTTATTAGGGGATTAATGCTGAATTATTGCTGAAATTATTTGTACTATACTCTTGTACTATATTTTATTTTTGTAATAGAATCCACAACATGAATCTTTTTATTATTTTGTTCATAATACATTTGCATTGGGAAATCCATATTTATCTTAACTAATATTCAAATTCTACAGTTATACATATTTTTCATTGATACAGCTTCATTTTTTGTCAGGCTAATTGCAGTATCTTTTGACACCATACAATCTGTGTTTTAAAATGTGACTACTTTGAGGCCAACACTAACAATTCAGTATATCACCACCAGAATTAAATTCCTGGCAGCATGGAGAGGGCTTTGACACAACACTTTAGATCTTCATTATGGAAAAACAGCATTGTGGGTCAACAATTTCCTAATACATTTTTTATGACATTCCCTAGAAAGAATATAGTATGTAATCTGATACTATGTGTACTAAAAGCAGTTATTTAATTTTAAGATTAATTGTTAGTTTATATATTGTACGCTTTCCAGATGAATGTCAGGATACACACAATTAAAATAATTACATTTTAATTATTCAGTAGTTCAATTATTTTGTCTGCAAGTTTTATTTAAACGGAGCAGCAAAGACATGTTTACAAAAACATGTAACTGAACTATAAACTCTTTCCCTGTAGGTGTTACTATTATACAGTTTGTTTCAGGGCACCTCCTAGGAAATTATTGACTGGTAAAATAAATTGTTACTTTTTATTTTAAAGCCCTCTCCACACTGCCTGGAATAAAATTGGTCCTGATCCTTTATTTATTAAAAAATAGTCATCCTGAGTCTAAAATAAATTGATGTAATCAGCATAAAAAGATGAATGTTTTTAACTGCAGAATGTATGTAAACTCACTTAAGGTTCTTAAAATCTCCAAATTCCCTGAAATAAATACCTCCATGGTATCTATATCCCTGAATCTGAGCCTTTATCAACTGAATGAGACTAAGAAAAACGTGTAATCTGCTGTACAGTGAATGGAGGTTGGGCGGTGTTTGTATCTGAGGAATGTGCGTACCGCGTCCCCTCACATCCTGGGGAGAGTGCCTTCTTCATCTCCTACGGTGCTCCTTGTGTCACTAGCGGCGTAAGTTATCCAACTTAAATGGCTTACTATGGTGGGCTGCTGGCTTGTACCATAATATTTCATGTGATACTTTTTTTCAGGATGATCTTCATATCCATCTTAAATTAGATGATCAGGAATACATCCTCTCCTGTCCAGTCAATCCTCAGTTTCCCTTCGTCCCTTCTCCTCCTCTGTCTCCTGGTAACCCCCAGTTTCCCTATACTCCATATCCTGTCATCCCTGAACCCACCTCCCCTCCTCAAACTCCATCCCAGGAGCAGATTGTTCAGCTTCCTGACTACCCCCACTACCTCCATCCTGGATTCCAATACCCCCAGTTCTTCTATCCTGGCTTACAACCTGACCAGCCCTCTTGGCCCACTCCTGGAAGTCCTTCTGGGCCCCAGCAGCAGCATAGTCCCAGCTATCCTCATCCTATCTTCAGCCAATTTTATCCCCAAATACCCATTTACCTCCCTCCGCTGCCTGCCAAAGAGAAACCTTACCCCTATTACTACTCTCTCTACCCACCACAATACCATCCACCTTACCCCCCTGTGTATACTGAGACTCGACCAACAATGACCACTACACCCCCTACCACCACAAGTTCTACAGCTTCTACTACAGCTGGACCCACTCCACAGGTCCCCCATCTCCAGTGTCTGACAGGGAAGATGGTTGTCTTTCTGCCTTTTGCTCACCCAGACTCCATCCAGGTCAGAGGTCAGTGTTTTGGTAAACATTGACTCTGGCTGAAGTTAAACAGTGACTCGAGTCTGTTCGGTGCGTTCCGTTGCCGTCGTCCGCCGGCGGAGCTGTCGGCCTTCATTTTGGCCAACGTGATGTGCTCAGTTGGAGGACGGGCACTGCTGGCAGTTGGACTCAAATGACCAATCTGATTGGTGGAGTGCTAACCCGGAAACAAGGAGCGGGATGAGCGTGACTAGAGTCTCCTCTCAAAATCTGACAAATCTTTTAAACTGGTCTTTGTCGATCTGAAATGAAGACAGTATCAGCAACTGCATGGCCTATTTCTTGCTTAAAATGTTTTCAGAAACACGTTTTTGCTTAACTATTTCAGTAAAATATGAGATCGTATTCTGAACAAGCCGCCATGACAGTCTGGCTTTGAATTTCCGAGTAGCGCCGCACGTATTACATCTCCATAACAGCGTTGCTTCGGTGTGATCCGACGCATTTTTTGGACCTCGGAGAGCCGACTGATCAGTCCAACTGCCTTTGCTGCCAACGGTCGGCCGTCTGGTTAGTGTGTCTCGGCCTTTAGTCTGTCAGTCCAACATTTTGGTCCAGGCTGAAATGCATCTCTCAACTATTTGGTGGATTCTGATGAAATTTCATACAGTCATGGTCCTCCAACAGCAGATCAAAGTACCAGGTCTCTCACTGTCAGGATCAGCTTTTACTTCTAAAATTAAAGTATGTTAATTGTGTTGCAGATATCAAAGATCTAACAATCCTTGTTTCTAACATCAGACCAAATGAAGACATGGCTGTTCATCCCCAGTGTGTCTCCACTGTGTGGGTACATGCTGCAGATGGCTGAGGGCTCTGGGGTAATCCTTCACTCTCCTCTGCCTGCCTGCCACAGCCAGTCACGGGTGAGATATTCCATAATTTCTCGTCACTGCCTGCAAATGTGTCACCTTTATATAATTGCTTTACTTTAATCGTGTCCCCTTAAATTTTAAGATTGTGTTTCTTTGATGTAGTTTCTTTATCTGATGACAGGGGGAACTTGTTGGAACACTCATTTTAAATTTAAAGCTCCCATGAAATGGTCATTGTCTGAGCCTTTTTATATCAGGATATACAGCAACAAAAGTTCTAGGACACCATAAGGTCTTAGTGACAGGTGCTTATGATCAAAAACGCTTGACTCGGAAGGAAAAAGGAATCCCCACACTATCCGTCATGTGTAATCGCTTTATTGACGATGTGTTGGCCCTTTTAATGAGGGTCTGAGTACTGAAGTTTATGGAGTTTGGTCCACGTAAACATATACACATGGTCAATACCAATAGACTCATTACATTACGGTGACTAATCTGTACTTTCATGATGGTAAAGACAAAAAATAGATACTTATGGTGTTTGTTGAGATGTGTGGTAATTTTTTAGTCCGTAGTTTTATTAGATTACATTATATTGTAAAGTGCTTCTTATGTTTGATAAAATACTCAATATGCCTTGATGCAGTCCAATACAATGCCACCACAAAATACGAAATTATTTTGGATTGCTGACGCTGGTGGTTGTACCACTTGGGTTGTCACTACAGTGATTTATGACACCAGTCCTGCTTGTATATCGAACAGACGAGCAATTTTTCCCCAGTCAGCAGCTCATATTTTGTGATTCAACCCATATGGACAACATGCAGCATTTGCTCTGCATGCATCTGTACTGGTGGAGTTTATATTCTGTGCAACCCAACTGGTGAATTTTTGCGAGTTGAGCTCAACTTGCAGACTCTATTTTTAAACACAGTAGCTGGAAACCATCCGTGGTGGTTCATACTGACTTTATTGATCTCTTTCTCTTTAGACTCCCACGACCATTTCCTTAGCTCTGAGGTTTTGGGACCTTTCCATGGCACAGTATAGGACTCTGGAATTGCAATGCCCGTATCAAATTACCCCTGAAACTCCTGCACCAGTTACCCCATCAGTGTCCACTTCCCCACCCAGCACCACAAAGGTCAGCCTGTCTGTTGTCCCAAAGCCTAAAGTCTTCTGCACCTCCCATCACATGACTGTGGAGCTCCCCTCTGGCCCCATCTCTGGAATTGTTGTTAAAGGTGGGTGTGTGGGTGGGTGGGTGTTTGTGTTGGAATATATGCTCCAGGTACATATGGTTGCTTTCCGTTCTGCATAAGTTGAATTTTCGCATGGTTCAGGGGGGCTGTTCTGGTGTACAGTTAAATGGGGGTGGGGGAAAGGTAGGCTTGGTTTTTGTTTTGACTGGGCCGCACTTAAGCTCTGTGCCTTGCCATGCCAAGGGCTGTAATTGTGCCATTAAAGTCTACGACTTATTGCATGTTTCCACGTGTTCTTTTTCAGACTTCAAAGGGAACCAGATGAACCTCCAGGATGCCCCAGAGCACTGTGGGTATTCTGCAAGAAAAGGCAAAGAGGGCAAAATTCGTTTGAGTCTCCAGTTGCACTCACGCTGCCACATGAGTGTGCAGGCAAGTATTGACCCAGATTTCACACTGAGCACATGACCTTTTGTATAATTGACCATTTGCTGTACACATTAACTCTTGTATAAACATTTTTTCTAAAAGGGTAAAATGTACATCATCACTGTCGTCTACATGACAGTAAGTGGGGGACGGGAGGCTCAGTTTTCCTGTCCAGTTGTCGTCCCAGGGTCTGGACAAGGTAAATTGATTTTATTTTAACACCTCTGAAAGACTATTCAATTTGCTGAAGGGTGTTTTCTCCTGGCCATTCAGAGTTATTTTAACTGATGTGGCTGACATTTGTCGTGCTGTCCCTCAGAGTGCAACCTTCCCAGCGAACAGCGTCTCCCCTGCAGACCTGTCTCTGTATCCCAGCCACAGTGCATCTCCGTGGGTTGCTGCTTTAGCAAGCACCCCCCTTCCTGCTACTACCCCATGGATGGTGAGCTGCAGTTTACATCCCTATTGGCATTTTCACGCCACCTGGCTGAGTACAGTTGAGCTATTATGGTTACGGAAATATAAGCGCTACAGCTGCTGGATGAGTAAAGAGGCATATTACATTACATTATTACATTACATGTAATTTAGCTGACGCTTTGATCCAAAGCGACTCACAATTGCTATATATATGTCAGAGGTACAGACAACTATGGGTTAAGTGTCTTGCTCAGGGACACATTGGTTGATTTATCGCAGTGCGAATCGAACCTGGTTTTCCCACACCAAAGGCATGTGTCATATCCACTGTGCCATCACCACCCGGGCCAGCATAGCATGATTCAAGCTAGCAGTGACACAGAATGAGAAAAGGGTAGAGGATACCTTGGGTCTCATTATCTATTATTGCCTCGTGAGAGGTCTGACCTTTTGTTAATCTGGCGTGTGTGTGTGTGTGTGTGTGTGTGTGTGTGTGTGTGTGTGTGTGTGTTTCCAGAGTGCACTATTGACCGCCACTTTGTCTTCTCCGTGCCGGCCTCCCTCACGGAGCCCCCTCTTTCTCCTGCTCTTCTTGTCACTGCCGGCGACTCCACATGCGAACCTCAGAGAGTGACTTCCGACTATGCCTTGTTCAAGATCCCGATGGATGGCTGTGGGACACGCAGAGTGGTAAACTGCAATGAACGAAAACGAATATTTAAAAAGTTATACCAAAATAAACAATGAACTGATCGGCCGAGTATTTCCTGTGTTGCCTCAACTGATCTGTTCCAGTCAACCACAGAGCCTGGACCATTTAGTATTTACTAGTGTCCACATACTAAATTGTATGTTGCATTCTGTCCTGACAGACAGCGGGGAAAACGGTCATCTACATGGTGGAGGTCATCAACAAGGTTCAGTCAATCAGCCTCAACTATGGCACCATCACAAGGGATTCTCCTGTCAGGTCAGAGCATGTTGCTTTTTATTATCAGAGGAAAAAGTTACCTGTTCAGATTAAAGCTTTAGTGCGTAACTTTTTGATAATGAACATTCAAGCCATTGACAAATGAGTTGTTACAAAGCTAATTAAGACTATCGGCTCTCTCTGTATTTCTCAGTATGGCTATGTTCAGAAGATTGTGGCGTCATGCGACTTTCCCACGCAGAAGCTCGAGTGAACATAATTGCCTCTTCTGAAGGGTCAATGTTTTTTAATCCTCCGTGACAGATGTAGATGTGACAGAAAGGCATAAAAGTTGTGTTAATCCATACCTCACCGAAAAACAGGAACTAAACAGAGGTATGAATTAACACAACTTTTATGCCTTTGTCACATCTACTGCAGTCAGATTCGCTGTGTTCCCTTGGAAGGAGTCACTGCACATGGGTAGGCACTTGTAATGGCATTTCAAACCTGTTTAGAGGCTAAAAACCCTGTTTAAGCCTGTTAGGTGCTAACTCTAGCAGGGGGATAACACGGTGTAGGCAGCACCGATGTTTTTCTTGCTACTGACAGCACTCCAAATTTACAAACAACAGAGCTACGTTGTTGAAATCAACCAGAATTCTCCTTTTTAAAGGGTTTCATCTTGACTGAATGCTGGTTCTTTAGCTGCTTAAAGCTCTATGTTCACCAGCTACTCCACTAGTCTGTGGTACCATGATTGCAATGTCCCTGGTTTGATTCCAGCACAGAGAATCCTACCTGCCTTTCTTTTACCCATTTTATTGTTCAACCATCGAAAAAAGCATCCTGGATAGATTTGCATGACCACATTGTCTCATTCTCAGGTTGTTGGTGGAGTGCAAGTTTCTGCCAGGCGATGTTCTGAGTGTGAGTTACTTGGTTAAAACTCCCACCCTGGGACCTGAAGTTCAGACTAAGGGGATGTTTGGAGTCCAGCTCAGGATTGCCAAAGGTAGATGGTGTTAATTTCAATGAACATAGTAACAATAACAACTGCTTTGCATAATTAATAACTTATATTTTTGTGCTGTTGTGTCTCTGGACACAAATGTATGCCAATCAAGATGGAAACTGATGATAATTGAATGACAAATCTTAATATATCCAGTGTTTAAGCACCGTATGAATGCTTCAAACACATTCTGATCAGCTGTAGGAGAACTAGCTTTGAGTGGGTGAAATGGGTTTAAGAAATAACCTCTTTCTATTCCAACACACCTCAGACGCCCAGTACAGCAGCTACTACCCTCAGTATCACCAGCCCCTGCAGATGCTTCTGGGGAAACCCCTCTACCTGGAAGTGCGGCTGCTCAACGCCCCGGATCCCAGTTTGGTGCTGTTGGTGCACTTCTGTGTGGCCTACCCCCGCTCTGGAAAGGCTGTGTGGCAGCTGCTTTACAACGGGTACGTTGAAACATCTCCTGTGTGAAGAGAACCTCAGTGACAAAAATATTGAGGTGGGGGTTACTACGGAAGGAACAAAAATGGAGATTTACTTCACATAAATATCACATTTTCACTGAGAGGAGATAACAGGGAAATTGAAGGTAAGTATATTTTGTATACCTATTGTCCTGTTATCTAATTGGCTTACTAATTCAGTGTTACTCCCTAGATGTCCCAACCCCTTGGACCCAGCCCTGCAGCAGGCTGTTCTATCTGATCCTCGGCCGCCCTCTCCTCGGGCTCAGACCCGCCGCTTCACCATCAGCACCTTCCAGTTCCTTCCTGATAGTGAGTTGAAGGACCCGGAAGAGGAGGTAAGGATAAGCAGAGACCCTTGAGTTTTATGATTTATGATGGGGGGGGGGGGGGGACATTATAGACATCTAACTGTAATAATTGTGTTTTTCATGATTTTATTTTTATTTTATTTATTTTTTTTTGGAGATATTTTGAAGGACTATTAATTTATATCTTGGTGTTCAGACTCTGAACTAGAAGTAAAGTTGAAGAGTTACATCAGGACATGGCATTGAAAACCATTTATGGCAATATTTAGATGGATACTTTATTCATCCCCTTAGAGAAATTTAGGGAAGAAATATTTAAATGAGTAGATTCGACATTTTAGGAAATGCGTTTATTCGCTTTCATTCCGACAGTAAGATGAGAGGATTGGTACCGCTCTCATATTTGAAGCTACAGCAAAGAGAAACAGCTAGCCTGGCTCCATCCAACAACTCTTAAAGCCCATCAATTAACATGCTATAATCCATATGGTTATTACTTAATATTGTTATTTTATTGACATTTTAGATTTGTTTCCAGTGAGTTAATATTGATTTATATTATGACTTTGCTACTCTGGAAACATTTAGCTGTATTTAAAGGGATACTTCACCGATTTAGCATTCAGCTTTGTATCAGTAGAAACCCGGTAGTATTTCTGAATGACCGTGCGTCCCTCCCTCATATCCCCCTGAGACGGGAAATATCTGCATTGGGGGGTCCGGAAAAAATCTTCCGATGACGCAAAAATCGTCATTTTGCGTCATCGGAAGATTTTTTGGCCAGAGCAAAAGACTACAACCAGTAGTAGGACCTACTTCCGCATGTTTTAAACCCGCCCATCGCCCGAAGCTAGCCGATCTCGGCCGGAAAAAAACGAAATGTCAGCCATCTTGAATCCTCGCTAAACAGGGCTCTGCTCTATCTTCTCAGCAGCAAACTTTTACAACAATTATGTGCATTCAAACTACCGCACGTGTACCACCGGGATACATCGCTACACAGCAGAGAATATGCAGGAAACGTTATTACAGACGGAATAATCGGCCCACTACGAAAGCTTCGCCTGCACCGAGACCAGCACGGGGACGGGCGGACTCGCTCGTAGCCGGGTAGGGCACATCCTCGTCGGCTAGGTGGGAAGCTAGCGCTAGCCGGGGATAAGGCACATCCAGAGCGAGCTAACGCTAGCCGGCTACCTGTCCCATCAATCCTGCTTGCAAGTGTCCGTTCATTTAACAACAAACTGGACTACATCCAACTTCAACGATGCTCCCAACGCGAGTTCAGAGACTGTGTTTTTTGCTCAACAGTGAACCGGACTGTCCAGCTACCAGGACTGCTAGCCCTCCGACAATCCGAGCTTCTTTTACTGTCTATGGCTCTCTCTCATGGATGTATTAAGAGAACTTCTCAGCAGCAAACTTTTACAACAATTATGTGCATTCAAACTACCGCACGTGTACCACCGGGATACATCGCTACACAGCAGAGAATATGCAGGAAACGTTATTACAGACGGAATAATCGGCCCACTACGAAAGCTTCACCTGCACCGAGACCAGCACGGGGACGGGCGGACTCGCTCGTAGCCGGGTAGGGCACATCCTCGTCGGCTAGGTGGGAAGCTAGCGCTAGCCGGGGGAAAGGCACATCCAGAGCGAGCTAACGCTAGCCGGCTACCTGTCCCATCAATCCTGCTTGCAAGTGTCCGTTCATTTAACAACAAACTGGACTACATCCAACTTCAACGATGCTCCCAACGCGAGTTCAGAGACTGTGTTTTTTGTCCTTTCGTGGGAAACATGGCTGAACAACAGTGAACCGGACTATCCAGCTACCAGGCCTGCTAGCCTTCCGACAATCCGAGCTAGAGATGCTCTGTATGAAGGTGAGCTGTGTTAACACGGACTGGTGCAGAAATGGGGTGATTTGTATCCAACTAACTGCTAACCGCTGGAGTTTGTGACTGTTACATGGCGACCATTCGACATCCCACGCTAATTCACGGCTGTGTTTATACTCGGTGTTTACAGCCCACCAAGCCTAATGCTGGTATGCTTAGCTGAACTTTACGGAGCCTATAATGTGTGTGTGCACGGTAAATGTAGCCTGTTTCGTATGTCGTTATTATATAATATAGTTTTTATATATTTTAAATGTGTATTTATATATTTTAAATTGACTCGAGCCACGGTGAAACGTTGTTTTGTGTATATGGTTGAAATAACAATAAAACACATTGAGTTGAGTCGAATGCCTCACTGTCTGTCTGTCAAGCGGTAGGCGTGGCTTGGGAGTGGACTCAAAGCAGCGAAGCGAAGTGCATTCTGGGATTTGGTGTCTTTCATCCATATGAGCCAAAAACACATTTTCTGGCTTTTCTCGGCCTAGAAGGCACCAATTAAATTTTTTTTTTTCACATTTCTGCTACATAGGTGACCCAATTTAAAGATATATTAGGCTTTCCAGCGGTGAAATATCCCTTTAAAATATGAATAAAGTCTAATCCTGTTCTGAATGTATTCTCTTTTAAATAATATATATATATGTTTTTAAAGCAATTATTTAATAATAAAGAACAAATAAGAGCATCGATAAAATCGAACAATAACCTATGTGAAAATGACAAGTTGCGATTTTACAGGGGTTTACGATTTGTATGTATTTTTGTTCTTATACTCTATCCTATTATTTCATGTATATTGTATCCTATTTCATATTCTGTATGTGTGCTATGTGTCTGATGGGGTGGTGATGGCGCAGTGGATATGACCCATGCCTTTGGTGTGGGAGATCAGGGTTCAATTCCCACTGTGATACGTCAACCAATGTGTCCCTGAGCAAGGCACTTAACCCTAGTTGCTCCAGAGGCGTGTGACCTCTGACATATATAGCAATTGTAAGTCGCTTTGGATAAAAGTGTCAGCTAAAGGACATGTTTCTGATATTGTGCTGCTGCAACACTGGAATTTCCCTTTTTTGGGGGGGGGATCATCCGTCCGTCCGTCCAGGGGGATTTGTGTTACCTGTGGACAGAGCCAGGCTAGCTGTTTCCAGTCTTTATGCTAAGCTTAGGTAACCAGCTGCTAGCAGCTCTAGATTAATATTTAATGGGCAAATACGAGAGCGGTATCATTCTTCTCATCTAACTTTTCTCAAGAAAACGAATAAGCTTTAGTTCCCAAAATGTCTCACTGTTGCTTTAAACATGCTTCCTCTTTTTAGTTTTTATGCTTTGCAGCAAGGAAAGAACTGTAAAACGTGCAGCTGTCTGCCTAGAGTGCCTGTGAATTTGCCCCTTGGGAATTAAGTCTTATCTTAGAGTGGCTCTTGGCATTGGACTTTGTTCTTTAGACTCACTGTCTTAATTTTTGTAAATAAAAAAAAAAAAAAAAAGTAATGTAAAAGTAAATGGCTGTTATCTTAGTGGAAATCCAAACCGTTTATTTAATTTAACATGGGCATATAGTCCATGGAAAATGAAACCACTGACAGCTGTATCTCTAAGTCTCTCAAGTCAGCATTCATTACGAGGACATGTGGAGAGGCCATTTTGTATACTGATAATTCTGTCCAAATCTCAATTGGCAGCAGCTGTTATTCATAGTACGCTGCACACTCTTGAGCCTGGACACTACATCCAACCCTCTTCTACTTTTTCCTTCCTCTTAGATCTACTTCATGTGTTCAACTGAAATCTGCTCGCCAAAGGATGGGCCTTGTGTCGAGGGATGCTTTGGCCAGTGACTGAAAGAAAAAGGTGCACTCAGTTCTCAAATCACCCACAATGCCCTTATGAACTTTGGAAGAATGAAAACACCCATGAATATGAATTACAACTGAAAGAATGAGAGCCAGTAGTAGCTGCAGTTCCACATGACAGCAGGGCAGTAATTTAGTAATGAGAGTTTTGAATTATTTATCAAGACTGATCCATTTTCTGTTTTTCAGTAAGCAGTATTAATGTGTTTAGCTCATTTAAAAATACACAGTCACTTTTCTATAATGAACATGTCTCCTCTCCATCTTTTCAGGCCTCAGACATCACTTGTTCAACTACCAATAAAAGCTCTTTAAAGGACCGTGCGTGTGTGAATCCAGGGAATACTGGTTGTTTTGGTACGTGTGGACGTGGCCTAAGTTTGCAGCTACTAGGTTTTACAGCAGGAAGTGGCACTCACAAAACGTGGGAGGCAGTATTGTTTACATTTCCACTTGGGCCTCGTGGACTGAGCATAATTGAGACTCAGACTGACTTGCTTTGCTGCACTTCATGTGGAATATACAGCAATAAATGTTTGAGCAAGATAACTGCAGGTTTTGCATATAACCAGTGTTCCATGAGAGAGCATAATCTGTGTATTTAATGACATCACACAATAAACCTAGGGCTATATAATGTTCCAGCAAAGGAATACTGAACATATTGCACAGTGGGGGTTAATGATGCAGCTCTTTTTTTTTGTTGTCTCACAGCCCCCAACCAAGTTAATCTGACCATGTCTGTGCGATAAAACTTGGGTGGAAATATGCTGAAGTTCCCTTTCGGACGCCATCCTGATACTGATGTTGTACCTCACTGTGTAACACAATATCACGTGAAATGACAGGTTCTCTTTAGCTGTGCTTTAAGTTTTCTCTCCCAAAGAAAATTACAATTAATAAAATTACCACAAACTACTTGCCACACAGTACAGTGAAGCTAGGGCTTCTGGTGCTTTGGGGCAGTTGCCCACTTTGTGTGGCTGGTAATCCAGCCACACACTTTCACACAACTTCAACTGTATAATGCACATCACCCAAAAGAGTCAGCACCTTTTACAGATTTAAAATATAAACGTAAGACACAGTTATAAATAACTCAGATGTATGCATGCACACACAGAATACCAAAACTAGAGGGGAAAAATGTAACAACGGTAAGAAAATTAAAGGAATAGTTTGGCATCTTGAGAAACACATTTACATTATGCAGAGAGTTCAGGGAATGGGTCACATTAGGTTATGCTCGATCAAAACTAGTTTGTTTGACATGTTGACTGACCATGTCAGAAATCAAATGTAGTTGTAATGAGTGGCCTCACTCAAAAGTGGGGTGAAAAAAAAACGGTATTAACGGATAAGGCCGAGGAGTGACATTGTTGGGGATAACGTCTCCTCCCTGCGTCAACTTCCGCTGCTGCCTAAACGCACTACCCCAATTCAAAATGAATGGAAAGACCTTCATTTTTGCCACACCGTTTGGTGGCCGACCCAGGCTGTGTGAATGCAGACTGGCTCGAACAGCTCGTCAGCTTAGTTTAGTTTAAAAACTAGAACGGGGAAACAGCTAGCCTGGCTCTGTTTGAATGTTAAATCATCCACCTACCAGCACCTCTGAAGCTCACTAATTAGGCTAACATACATGCATATGGTTTGTATAATGGTACAAAAACCAAAGTGTAAAAATTACAAGTTGTGTTTTATGTGATTTACAGGGTGTCGAGCAGTGAAAACTTTCAGGAAGTCACAGCTCCCGGTCAAGAAAAAGTCCCGCACATAACGCCAATAAACTGCAACTGGTCATTTTTACACTTCGTCTTTTGTAAGAATTGAACAAACAAGATTTAACATGTTAATAAGTGAGTGGGTTTTGTTATTTTTGTACAAAACCGGGCTAACTGTTTCCCCTTGTTTCCAGCCTTAATGCTTAGCTAAGCTAACTAGCTGTAACTCAGGTTTTCTTTTCGACTAACGTGGCAAGAAAGCATAATTCTAAAAAAAAATGGAACTATTGCTTTTTAGCATCTATGTCAAAGTTGAAATCTACTGAACGTTTACTAGAACGTTCATAACATAGAAAGCAACGTGTTTTTTGTAATCCAGGAACAATTGAATAACCAGCATTGTGGCATAGGTGTGTAGGTACATCACAAGAATGGAGATGTAGTGGGGAGCTCACTCATTTAAAGCCCTGCAAGTCAAATGGAGTAATTTGAAAGCAGCATTTGCTTGTGTAATAATTTGCTACAGCAAATTGCCTTTGAAGTATTTGCCTTTCACTGTAGCCTTTGACCACTGGGTGTCATCCAAGCAATAAAAATGCCAAAGGAACATAAGGTACTCCATGCTGCATGACTCACAGCTGGGCTAGTGTGAAGACCTTGGCCTGTGTTGTGTAATGAGTTAGGAATGAAATCGTAGAGCTGGAATTGATAATCCCACTCTCTCTGCTATTCTGCCATGAAATGTGACCACCATTCATCAATATTGAAAAAAAGAGGTAAAACTCGGCTAACAAATTGTGCACCAGTAGCCTAGTAGGCTAAAGAGCGAAATGAACACTTGATTTAAAGGTTTAGGTATGTGCCGTAAGAGCATTGTGGTCTTTTTTCGAGCCATAAGACTCCTCACACACATACACACTACACACACCTCCCATCGGTGAAATGTATGGAAGCACTGCGGCACACTGCGTGTATTTTGCAGGCTGCATGGCTGCCTGGCTCAGCGTTCAAAGAGAGAGCGGAAGATAGGAGGAGGGGAATGACTACACCAAGAGAGTAGGAGGAGGGAGGGAGGACAGTTTCCTTTTTGTAACACACACGCTACAAGATCACACCGGGAAAACGGAGAGAGGGAAGAAAATTATAAGCGACACAGAGAGAGAGAGAGAGAGAGAGAGGGGGAAGGAAACACTGCAGCACCTCTGTCCGTCCGTCCGCTCTTTTGGTTGTTGTTTTTGGGTGAGAAATCGTCTTTTCTTTTAACGCAGACTAACATGGGGGGAAGAGAGAGCTCCTGACGCGGATTGACTTTCAGTGAACCTCTGCTCTGTGGTACAAGTCTGTGGCTAATAGATAGGGAGGAAAAAGGCGACAGGGAAGACATGTTGAGGGGGTTTTCGTCTTGAGGTTGCGGTAGGATGTTGATGTGCTCCTAAAAAGGAAAGACGGCTCCTCGTAGAGAAAAAAAGCGAGGACAAATGGAAATTGTGCAGTAGGTTATGCTCAGGAGCCATTGTTTTGATCGGTGTTTATTTAATTGGTTTGTTATGATCTGAAATAACGTAGGCCTCTTAGGCAGCCCTGCAGTAAATAAATACACGGTCAGCAAACGGGCTATAAATTAACCCGACAAACTTGCGTGTATTTTAGGGGACATTTTTAAGTGGGCTGTGTTTTGCAGTAGCCTAAGGTAAAAGCAGCGTTTAGGCCTATTTGTTTTTAAAACTAATGACGCGGTGGTTAGATTACATTTCTTGATCCAGAGAGGCAAACATTTCCATATAGCCTATACATTAACTCTTCAGGGGGGGTCATACAAAGGCCCAGTAGAACATATCCTACAGTAAAGGCTTCTTTGCAGCATTAAAAGACATTTTTAACTGCAGAGGGAAATCGTCCACAGGCTGGCTTTAAGCACAAAGGTGCACAAGTAGTCCACCCCCCCCCCCCCCAGTTTAGCTCAAGACAAGGGACAAAACAAGGTTTTTAAATGTTAATGTCGACCGACGTTGCATCCATCATGCTGCCTGTGTCCCGGGGTCTCATGGACCGGGATAGAGAGCTGGACACCATGGCCGGGGTGCATCCCAACGCGGGCGGCGCTCCTGCGGTTGTCCGGGGCATGAAACGCGGAGACCCGGAGCCTGACGGACAGACAGCGGCTGCTCTTGTGGACTCGACCGGGGCGGAGTGCAAGCGTCCCCGGATCGACGGCTCAGGAGGGATCGGCGAGGTTGGTCAGGTGAGAAGGGCACTCTTGTTCTAATGCAGTAATGCAGACACGACTTTTCGGGCTAAACACAAGCGTGGTGCAAGGATCTCTTGGTGTTTTGGTGCACGGTGGTATTTTTTAAGTGCATTCATCTTATAAATACTCAGTTGTTAGCCTATGTTGTGGTTGCGTTTGTGATCGGTTCACAAGTCGAAGTCACAGTTGCTGATACAATTGCTGTTTTAGCTGCAGCAGAAAGGCCCACCGTAGACTGCTTCCAGCACTGCAGGACATACCACCACATTTCACAGCTGTAGCTAAATGACTACATGCTACTAATTCAGTTTTACAAGGGGTTACAATAGTAAGCGTGTAGCCCATGGTGTTCAGTGAGCTGTTTAGCTACAATTTAACAATGTAACTTCTATATTGTAGCACAGGCATTTACCTAAGGAGGAATTGCAATAGTCCAATTTGTGTAATTTAATCCACTGGGTTGTTACATTGCAACAGACATCCTGTAGCCTCAAAACTCCCCAAATAGCATCTTCTGTTTTATGAATATAAGTAAAGCCCAGGCAGAGTCTCAACTGAGGGTGGGGAATGTAAACAAACTTGACCTTTTATTATGCAAAAAGCCCTCCAGCCATGTGACATGATGGTGTGGACAACATTTGGGTTAGAATGGAAATTGATGTCAGTGTTTGCTTGTGTGCTCTTTGAGGAGGGAGAGCTGCCAGAAGGGGGTATTTGAGATAAACAAAGGCTTCCAGTTTTATTAGGGGGCAATCAGTCCAAATCTAATCAATCTAATTACCTTGATGCTCAGACCTCTGCTTTTATAAACATCATTGCTGCAGTGTTTGGCCTCACATTCTGTGCTTGAATTAGCAAATGTGATTGACCTATTTTAATCTATTTTCTTTCAATGTCAGTAAAATCAATTTGCAGTTTTCCCCTCTCAGTGACCCAAAAATGGTCAAATATTTCTTAAACGAGCTCACAGGAGGGCAGGAGGATGCTCTGGACATCATTATGGTTTATTATGTAGGGTGAAGCACTCCATTAGAAAACAGAAAGCTATTTCTCCGGCATTGAAAATGCCAGTAATGGAGGTGAAGTGGCCTGTTTACTCCTGTTGGAAAACTAAATGGCTGGCTTTACATCGTCATGCTGTCTGTGAGTGCTGACAGACAGACTTAGGAAGGTAATGCACTTAAAAACAGATGTGAGTGGAAGAGTGTGTGTTTGTGTGTGGGAGAGAAAAGCACAGATCAATAACTTCAGCCCCTAAAATGTATTGAACGTGAGCTGACTGGACAGTCCGGAAATGAAAGTGGGAGAGATCTCTCAGTTGGTGCAGCAGCAGATTTGCCCTATCACTAGCAGTAAAGAGGCTTTGTTTCTAGCTAATGGGATCACATCTCATACTGGAGGGGGCATTATAATCACACTAATCCTGAGATCTAGGCAGAGGGTTTTTACAACACACACACAGATGCACACACATACATTGACATCATCCCGATGAAGATTATTTTCATAATAAACTAATTAAACGTAACTTATTTACCAATTAAAAATGACCAAAAATGGCTGTTTCCAGCCTCTCATATATAAACATTTCCTGTTTTGTGGAAATTGTGAATGGCGTTTTTCACTGTTTATTAGTGTTTTATTGATGATTAATCAAAATATGTCACCTTGGACTTTAAGAAACTGTGTTGGACATTGTATAGAGTAAATGATTAATCAAGATAATATATATTTATAATGAAAATACTTGTCAGTTGCAACCCCACATTTCTGTTTAATGGGTTTAGAAGCTGTACTGGCTGTCACTTTGTAAGCTCAGCCTTGAGGGTTAAAAATATACCAGTGTGTGCGTATACAGTAAAACACTGACACATTTTTATTCCCCCAACCTGCTGACACCATCAATATTCCACAAGCAAATTGGGTTGAGTTACATTCTATTTTCCTTCTTCTCTTTTTTTTTATTTTTATAAATTGGAGCACTTGGCTTTCAAAGAAACATCTATAAAAATGCACACAAGCACTTCTGTAAAACTAATCTTCAGAGGAGGGTAGAGGATGGAAAATATTACAGCAAACAGTATCCTGGCTCTCATGAATCACCATGTCTCCCTTCCTTCATCCTTTTTATAGGTTTTTAAAAAAACAAAAAAAGAGTCATTTATTGCATCATGGCAGGAGTTGAACTCTGACCTGTAACTGAAGCCAACACAATGGGGCGTCGTTGTGGTAAAGAGCAAACCATTTGTACCACTGCGGCCCAATAATGGGATCTTTACCATTTGGTCATTGACACTGCTGTTTTTCTCATTAGGGCATGATGTCATCACAGTGCAGGGGTGGAAATCCTCTGTCAAGTTAAATCTGCAAAGTTTTAGCAGAGCAGCAATGCATATATAAATCAGTGCAGCATGCAGTATGTGACTGAATGTTCCGCTAACGCGTGCGAATAAAGCTCACTGAGTGCATTCAACAGCATGAGTTCAAATGTTCACGTCTGCTCAAAGAAATTAGCTGCTGACCTCCTGCCCCTGACACTGTGCTCATCAATAGGATGGATTTTAAATAAATATTAAGTTATCTGCTGCACAGACCACCAGCTAGAGTGCTCCCGATAAAAAGAACCACACATTTTCAGTATATTTTGCGTTCCAGTTCTGCATTGGGGATGTCCTGCATTTTTCTGGATGACAGGGAATTCATAACAACACCCTGCATCTCCAGTCAGATTTTGGGAAATGTTGAGGAGGTTGTCGGCTTCAATATCCGTTCGGCGTGCTCCTGAGCGGCTCATGTTTTGTTGTCACTGCCTAGGAAGCGGGGCTCTCTCTAACCTAATAAGGTCATGC
Organism: Gymnocephalus cernua; assembly: GCA_023631565.1. Taxonomy (NCBI): domain Eukaryota; kingdom Metazoa; phylum Chordata; class Actinopteri; order Perciformes; family Percidae; genus Gymnocephalus; species Gymnocephalus cernua. Next base: position 24,885,032 of record CM042427.1, on the reverse strand, counting down.
CCAGGGTGACAGTGCCGAGGACAGATGACTTGATTCGGACACTGATGTAGGTGGATCACCCCTCTGTACTTTCGTCTCAGCCCCGGCACTGAAATAGAAAGAAAATGTCAGCAAGCAAAATGAACTCTTTCTGCGAGTTGAGAATATTTATTTAGTTTTTGGGGCTTTGTTTTTCAGTGATAAATTGCCAGTATCTGTCTGTTGACTGAATTATGTTTGAGAGAGAAGCCTGCTATGCCCTGGGGCAGATTTGGTGTCCTTAAAGTTTAGTTATCCTCATAAATTTCAGTTCAGTGATTTGTTACCCCCACGGTGTTGATTTAGATGCCGTTTTTAAAACACATTTTATTATACATTTGAAGTTATGCTTCAGGGTCAGAATTATTTGGGTTTTTGGTAAAATCTGTGCTCTGATTATCTTCTATGTTACAGTTGGACATAAAATAATATTTGGGGTAGATATTACTGGCTGACATTTCAGTATACTGTATAGAGGACATCAGTGTATCAGCATTCTGTGTAAATATGGTAGTTCTTGTAATAAAAAACTAAAATAATTGAAAACTAATCTTAAACTGTGTTGGTACTAATTGTTTAAATATTTTAAAGCAAAAATTAGCTATGAAGATTTGTTTTTTTGTTTTTAAAACGTGATGAGTAAGCTGTAGCTGTTAATCAGACATAAAAAATAAATTGATATTAAATAGTATTATAAAGTAGGAAAGTCATCACCTTGGCCTCAGGCACATTATTATCAACATTTTTACAATTTTCTGACATTTCTTAGGCTAAATGATGAATTGATTAATCAAAAACAAATACGCTAGTTTCAGTGGAATGATGTTGCAACGAAGCAATCATAATAGGCAATTATGTTGTGCAGTAAATAATTACATGCAAATAATAATCTACTCCAATCAGATCTGAAATAAATTGGGGGATAAAAATAGCAACAGATCGATGCAGTGGGCACCAGTTTGATTATGTTGCGTGTGATTTTTCTAGCCAGTACTGCTATATGATTATTATTACGCCACAACCGTTGGTATCCAAAATCCACTTTGCCTGCAGCCAACATCCCCCTGAAAAAGCATGCGTAGGTTTACTGTGGAAAGTCAGAGGGATGTGAAGTACATTGAGGGAAAATAAACTTCAGATCATCTGGCCAACTGTTTGGAGGCTTAGCACATAAGTGCTCTGTGGATGAAATGGATTCACATCCTCCTGAGTGTATGGAGTGCCCTGCTTCGCAGTTAGGTAGGATGACGACTCTCAGAGCAGTGAAATGTAGTTCCTCTTCCACTCCACTTCAGAAGAGCAGCAGTCCCAAGGCACGATGGGAATAGACACGAGTCTTGTGACTAAATTAGAAAACACACACACACACACACACACACACACACACACACACACACACACACACACACACACACACACACACACACACACACACACACACACACACACACACACACACACACACACACAAAACAATCACACACACAGAACCATACCACCACCTGTAGTTTTTGGAGAGAAGTCGTAGGGTTCATGCGTAAAAGGCAGTACTGTCTGCTTGTGAAAAGATGGAGTGGAGGATAAAGTTGGAGGTAACTGAGCTTCTCCTCCCTCGCTTGTTTTCAGATTTTATTATCATAGGGTCGGCCCTGTTCCCTACATCCCCCAAGCTCGCCTTTCCTCCCCCTCCTCCCCTCTTCGCTGTCTGTTGACTTCAAGTCATTATGTTACTTTCTCCTGATTGCTCACATGGTATTCCCCTGCAGTCTTTTCTCTTGTTTTAGTCACCCCAACCGCAAACCCCCACCCCCAGAATCAGATGTGCTTCATTTGTCATCACCAATAAAATCTTCTTGCTTCTCATGTACTGTGCTATTGACTGGTGTTGAGAGTGAGACTGATAAACACTCGACTTGAGCAGCCACCATGCAGCCCCCATCTCTCATTCCTCCCAGTTCCTTAAGGAAATTAAGCACATGACTCTGCCTAAGTGTGAGTCATTGCCTTTGCTCCCTCCATCTCTTTTCGTTTTTTTTCCTTTGCTGTCCATTTCCCGCTGTATTTCCAGCTCTGGTTCATCCCTCAGCCTCTCCCAGATGTGTTCCCCTTTCACTTTGACGTAGCATACTGCCCCATACGTCTCTTTTTTTTCTCCTCTTTTTTTGGTGTCGTTTTGATCCTCCTCTACTCCATACCTGCAGTGCGTTGTGTTTAGAGTTTGGCATCGCTGTAAAATAAGGTTTATACTTTATTCATGTTATTCAAGCCTCTAAGAGGGGATTCATTATTTAGAGCTTCTGTCTCCAAAAGCCAGTTCACTAAGTACATTTTTGGCTCTGAGATAGACTCACACACACTGCAATTTTCCATCACGAAGACGATCCCCCGGTCCCTCCCCTGACCAAGCCTCTTGCATTTGGAAACATTGTGCTTAGCTTTAGCTGAAAAGCCCCATGGGGTCCAAAGATGGCTACAGTTTCAATCAGGTGAACTGAAGCTATGAAGTGTGCAGAGCAAAGTGTTCCCCCTGGGGACAGAGCAGATGAGGGACATTGGTTCCTGAAGAAACGAAGATTGGGGGGGGGGATTGCTGGAGCGGAGTTGCTGAGTTTTTTTTCTAATCTAGTGATATGAAGCCAGAGACAGGCAAATCTGTAATTGCTGCGTAAAGCTCCCTCTCAATTGGAATACATTTCCATAGAAACTGGAACACAGTGTTATGAGTACAAATAGTGAGTTACAAACTATTTTCCAGAGTGGGGACTTGATTTCTGTTTAATATTTGGCTCCAAACAAAATGAGGTTTTCCTAATGCGTCTTGTTAAACTGTAATTGCTCACCAGATGTTTAATGTATCTGTCTTTGCTTTACACAGCAGCCAGAACATTGAGAGGAATGTGTCGGAGATTGCATCAGTGCTCATGATGCCATTTCACACCAACATGCTCCATCCTCGCCGACACCCCTGACCTATTTATGATTTAAGAGCAGCGTTGAGAGCTCGTTCATTCTGCCCGTCTTTCATCTCCTACTCGCATGATCTCTTTCGCCCCCCTTTATCACGTCTTTACAAGCACACAAAAGATCCGCTGAGTGGAAAACTCTGGAGGAGATGTAGCAGGAGTGTCTCACCGGGCGAGTTAATGTGATTAGGAGTTAAATGAAAAGTGTGAAAGAATAAATAATTATAATAAATATTACATCAAGTGTCTTTTTGCTTTGCACATAACTGACCATGTATCCAAACATTTGGTCTCTCTTCTCTTACAGAACAACGACCCTTTGACCCTTGGTTACCATGGCTACCCGTCTCATAGTCAGGTAAGGACATCATTTCATCTCAAATATGCTCAATGTTTTATAATATTCCACCATCCTATCATCCTATCTTTTCCTATATTCATAAAGCATTATTATGGCTCAGTGAAGCTCTCTAAACCACAAGGTGGGGGTGTAGATTAAAAATGATCAGTTGTGTAGAAGAAGACATGCCTCCGTACCTTTCACTCTTCCAGTCTCACCCTCCCACTAGTTTTCTTTCTATTCTCAACAATCAGCACTATTATTAATCATCTTTGACCTTTTAAATCCAACTTATTTTTTCTGTTTGCGGCATTAAAAATTAAGAATTGTTTCTTTCCTCAAACAAGCACTAATACGCCCATATATAAAAGGAAGTGTGTGTGTGTGTGTGTGTGTGTGTGTGTGTGTGTGTGTGTGTGTGTGTGTGTGTGTGTGTGTGTGTGTGTGTGTGTGTGTGTGTGTGTGTGTGGCTACAATCTGTTTACTCGTGTTTGTATTAGCCTGCTGATTGTGTTATTAGACTGTTCAGTCTATGTGGTTAATCCTTAGATCATCCACTCATCCTCTCATGCTCTGCCCATAATCCCCTCATCCCTCGCTCTCCGTGATGCCCAACAACCTCTGGCTGCTTATCTGCACTTTATCTGTCTTAAGGTTTTACTTGTGCACTTCAGTATGAAAAATTCTTTTTCTGGCAGTCTGTTGTGCTGTTTAGCGGATATTGCGCAAGCCAATTAGCCCTTTTTATTCCCCTGTCAGACGATACAGCTTTGAACCGTTTCCTTGCTCATGGTAATGTTTGAAGAATAACAAGTGCTGCCGAGCAATCTCTTGTTGGGACGTAAAGATGTGAGTCAAGGGCTACTTGAGGGACTGGGAAGTGTGAACCGGCCTCTGACCAGGAGGGGGCGGGGGGAAGGCAGAGAAGGAAGAAAAACAATGCTGGGCAGCTCCCACAACACTGAGGTGCTAAACTGTCAACAGCAGTGTGAGAATAATGTGATCAAAGACTCCTGAAAGGAAGAGCCTGGAGAGCAGCAGAGGCCTGATGTGTCAAGAGAGGGACAAGCCCTATTCAGACATGGAATATAAAACTTTCCTGTCTTTATCTGTTAAAGTAATGTTTTGGGGGGCTTTTTTAAAATAAATATATACTGTATATTTGGGATGTACAGGGCTGAATCATAATTTTATCAAAATCACAATATATGGACCACATAATGTGTCAAAATATCATTATATATTAAGTATTTTGGTGCCGCAGAGATGTCCCAGCCTACGAATCGTATTTTATAGGCTTAAGAGGCCATCCACACGGAGACGCTTTTTGATGCAAACGCACATGTTTTGCATTGTTTGGGCCGATCGTCCAAACGAATCCTGTAAACGCACTGCCCGAAAACACACTTTTTTGAAACCTGGTCCCAGGGTGAAAGAATTCGAAAACGGCTCCCTTTTGGCGAAACCACATACATGTGTATCGATGATGTCATCGCCACACCCCTCGACCTCATAGCCTGCTGCCTTCAACCTTACCCCGCTAGTACTAAAGTAGCTGACCGCTCTAGCAGGGACGTAATGTTAGCTGCTATGGTTAGCTGTTTAAAAGTGGAAGTAGCTAGACAATTTATCAACTAGCTAGCTAATCTGTCTGCTTATCAACTCCTTGAACGGATTATAGTAACTTTTAGCACGGCTTATTGTAGAAAGGCTACCGCAAGAAAAACGTGTAGCTAGATTATCAAAAAACATTGGATCATTGTTTGTTTGACTGCCGATGTTAGCTAACAGAGCTAACGTTAGCTCTGCTAGCTAGCGCACTGCAATCATGTCCAATAGCAGACAGAATTGCAAAATAAAAAGCAATCCAACAGCACATTATACAATGTAAACAAAGACATGTTTTCTTGCAGTCGCCCTTTATAAATGAGCAGTGGTGAAAGTTATTAAAGTCTAGCAAAGCCCGTTTACTTATTAGAAGTGATTTGACATGTTATGAACGGATGGACTGAAGACTCTTCTTCTCCGTTTTTGGACGCAACTATTCTTGAAACAAATCCAGGGTAGATGGGTAAAAAAAGATCGTTTTGGTATGTGTGGACGTGGCCTTAGTGTATGAGTTCAGTATTACCATGTTGAAGGACATTGTTGACTCTTTTTTTAATTTTTATATTTTTTTATAGTGTGACATGGTGAATCCTCTCATCAGTTTGTTTGGCATGTTTTCCTGTCCCCAGTGGTCGATACAAGTGTCATTAAATGTGTCTTGAGAAAGGTATTTGGCTCTTTAGTGGCTAAATGTTTCCACTACACTATGTTCGCTAGCTAGTCGCTAATTGTGTCTGTGGTTTGGTGCTGATGAGGTAGTGTAAAGTGGGATTTTAGAGCCTTTTCCCTGTAAACAAAGTTTATATGAGCGGTAAGGGTGAACCAAAAAAGACCAAAACTAAATAATAAGCTGAAAGATGTTGAAATGCTCTGTAAAGCTGAGAGAAATTGACCTAGCTTTATGGAGCCCTTTGTTACCTATACAAAGAATATAGATTAGTGCAGCTTTTTATATATATATATATATATATATATATATATATATATATCTTTTAATGTGACTGTATTCAGACTTGAGCTGTGTTATGAAACAGTTCTAGGTTTGACCTAGTCAGAGTGTAGTCGTGACTTTCCAGAACATTGTGGGCGCTCATTCAAACATGAGACAAACATGTAAATTGTCAGCATATTTATGTAACAATGTGCATTTGGCGAGAGAGAGAGAGTCTTCACTTCCTCTCCCAGTGGTGCCAGCAGCCCCAGTTAACTCACCTACATGGAGAAAGAGAACAGAAGAAGAGAGAGAGGGGAGGGACTGCGACATGAGAGGGAAGCAGAGGGGAGGGGAAAGTCTGCAGGTGTGACAGAGGCAGAGAAGTAGGAGGGGGAGGCGTCAGGCTATCTGGGTGAGAGAGGAGGAGGAGGAGGACTGGAGAAGAGACAGAAGAGATGAACAGGCAAGGGCACAGCAGCGAAACAGAAGGCTGGGGGTAGAGGGAAAGTAAGAAGCGAGTGGGAGAGGGAAAGAAAAGAGTGAGTGGGAGAGAGAGAGAGAAACACAGAGAGAGACAGAGAGAGACAGAGAGAGAGGGAAGGAAAATAAAGAAAGCAAGCGAGGAAGAGTGACAGGGACAGAGGCCAGCAGAGGAGGAGGAAGAGGAGGGGGGGATTGGCATGGCAGACAGAGCGAGCGGGGGCAGAGAGAGGGAGATTTTGAATCTGTGAGACAGACAAGAGAGACTGTGCTGGTGAGGTGACACAGGCTCGGAGAGGAAAGCGAGGCAGCGTGAGAAGAGGAAAGGAGAGAGGAGCAACGACAGTTTGAGTTGTTGCACAGAATACGATGATGGGACTGTACTATCCTTCCGTGTTGTCGGTGAGTGTTTATCTCTATCTTTTTCATATCCCCCTCTGTGTGCGCGTCTGCTGTGTGTCTTTGCTGAGGCTCAGGCTCCACTGTACATGGAACGGCATCAGAGCGCGCAGTATTGTCATTGAGTCATGATATGTTAAATAACTCCTAACAGATGAGGACTCTTCTTGACCCCCTTTACTAGAGTGGTCCAGTCATGGCATTTCAGACTCTTGTTAGGACTCAGCATCCAGTTGCTATGGGGGATATAAACACTGAAAATAGCGTAGTAGGCGTAGATGACCGCATGATACAGGCTTGGAGATTGTATCGCTACAATTATGATTCGCTACGGTGAAATGCACGAGCGGCGATGTATTATTGTACGTTGCCGTTTTGGCATCTGTTCTCCTGCCCAGAGCTAGAAGCGCACACGATGTGAACATCAAGAGCTGCCACTGCCAGAAACTGTGCTCTGCCATGTATTATTTATGCTCAGAAGATACATACAGTACAGCATGTTAGTCTGTTCTGCTGGATGTAGCAGTATACTGTTTCTGCGGTAAACTCTTGAGACATTTCTGAGTGGAAACAGTGAAGGAATAGGGGGAGGGAGAGGTATGTAAAAAAGTCTTTATTCTTTATTGCCTCTGCAGCTGTCTCTGTACATCGCTCAAGCCCTGTGAGCGAAAGGGGCAGGTGTTCCCAGAACAGTTGTCTCTGTCTTTTTTCTTTTCATTTTTCTTTCTCTTTCTTTTTTTTCATCTCCCTTCTGCATCTCTTCTATTCAGCTAACGACACCACCTCACTGTAATTTCTGTGTCACACATTTCACAAATGCACAGAAGCTGAAGCACACAGTGGGCTGCAAAGTTGGTGCGTGAAGTGTCTCGTTTATATCATTACATTTCATTTGGTGTGAGTCAGGCTCTATGTGTGTGTGTTTCTTCCTGCCTTTGCTTGCGTATGTGCTTCTCTCTCAGCCGTACCTTAGATTCCTGCTCTCTTTACTGTTTGACCTCTTTTCTCCCTCCTCTTGCTCTCCCTGAGGCCCTGGCAGCTGTTATCTCAATGTTTTCCTCTAAGAGCCCCTGGAAGAGGGGGATGGGTTGGGATAAGAGTAAGAGAATGAGAGCGGGAGAAAACATTGATTTTTAAAGTGCTCATATTATGCTTTTTGACTTTTTCCCTTTCCTTTATTGTGTTTATGTATCTTTTTTGTGCAACAAAAAAAAACTGTTCACAAACTGCTCCAAACGGCTCTATTGTAGTCCAGCCTTTACTTCCGTGACAGACGTGCGTCACTTTGTAACACATGTTATAATGCTTGCCTAGCTGCTAGCATGGCACGCCCTCATACTCTGCTTCTGACTGGGTAATAGTCCTTACCTAGGTACTGCGCATGTGACTCTCGACAAAGATGGAACAGAAGTGAGATGCCTCACTCTGTAGCTAAAACAGAGAGCTCAACACACAGGGTGAAAAGAGGAGCTGCAGTTTGTTTGTTTGCAGTTGTGCAGTTTAACAAAAAACATGGTGGTTTTTGAAAATTAAACCATGCAAACCTATTCTGATATAACCTCTAAATACAATTATGAACCTGAAAATGATCATAATATGAGCACTTTAAGTTGATGGGACACCCTCAGGTAGTTGACAAGGAAGCCCGGTGGATGAGGAAGCTAAAATTATGCAGAGATGGACAAATGAGAGGAGTTGAAAGAGAGATGGAGAGCAGTAATATTAGGTCAACTGGAGAGAGCTACTTCGCTCTGTGACGCAATTTCAGACGGTAGAGCTGACTTTGCAGTTACACGCGCGCATATATACACACACACACATATATATATATGTGTGTGTGTTGCTGCAAGAGAGTTGGAGGAGCAGATCGGTTGCGAAAGGCTAAAATATTTTCTCAAGCCCCACCTAAGCATGTGGCCTAAGGCCAGGGACAGACGCCTACCTGCTGCAGAACCACACACACTGCCATGCTTTCATAAACTGTAAACGGGTCATGAGGTTTCACACACACACACACACACACACACACACACACACACACACACACACACACACACACACACACACACACACACACACACACACAACCTCCTCACCCACAAATCTTGTTATTGATTCTTTGCAGGGATAACGATGTTGGGTAAATGATCCCAATGAGCTGTGTTGCCTTGGCAACTTGCATGAGTCATTCATTTTGTACGGATTGTTAAAAGGTTCGAAGAGTGAGGAATATGTCGACGGGAGAGCCACGTGAGGTAAACACCTTTTGCACTATGCTTCTTTAAAAAAGACAGAGAGAGATGGTTATAAAACCTGTAGTTGCTGTAACGATTATGCCTCTTTAAACAGCTATTTGCATCTCTAATGGCTCTAAAAGCACTCGCTGCGAGGCGTCCGCGGGGATTTCAAAAGAACCTGCCTTTGAAATGGATAGGGGTTGCCCTTGCTGACTCTTTGGATGGTGCGGTTGACAGTGACAACACCGTCCTACGGCTGGGTGTACATTTTTAAGCTACACTTGACAACCAGATAGGTGCTTCTTATTACAGAGCCACACTTGAACTCTAAACAAGACTAACTTGTTTGATATAGTCATACCTAATGTATTGAAAGAGGCGTGTTCATGTTGGGTAAACGTCCGTCTGCATGATTGTGTGTTCACCTGCACTTGTGTTTGTTTGGGGTGGCGTGTGGCTTTTAATGAGGAATAAATGTGGACAAATAATGTCATCATCTTTTGTATTGGAGTGTTTACCTTTTATAAAATGCTGCAGTGGAGCAGAGCGGACCATTGACACAGCTTGTGGAGGGATGACAGGGCCAGTCATGTGTGTGTCCCTGCGCACATGTATGTTGAAAGGGGGTCTCCCAGAAATGGTGTGTAAGGAAGGGGAGTCGTTCATTAAACTATACAAGGAATAAGGTGGGGGTGTATTAAGAGGGGTTTGTTTGACAAACAGACATGTTACCCTATAAGGAGTCAGAGAAGACTGTGGGAGGAGGAGCCCAGGCATTGCTGATATCTTGTTGCTATGAAGCAAATGAGCTTGATTGACATACGTGGGGGTGGGACGTATGCAAGGGTCCCGTCTGGATTTAATGAAGCGTAAAGAAGCAAAGCGCACAGCAGAGAGAGTGGGAGGAAAGGGAGAACAGCAGCAAGAGGAGCGCACAAGAAGAAGAGCAGGGGGGGGGCAGTGATGGAGGAGGAGGAGGGGTTGACGTGGGATGGAATAATTTAACAAAAGGGTGTCTCCTGGCTCATCGGTATGCCACAGACATGCCGTAAACGTTTCTCCAGCTGTTTGCAGCTCGGGTAGCATCGGCACGGAGTCAGAAGCCAAAATCTGAGCTGAACACAACTTCCCAATTTAATATGATTATTGAGCCAAAATCTGAGCTGCTGCTAACAGCATGAATCACATTTTCCAGCGTCAGGTTTGTTGAATCAGGCTACAGACTAATGGCTGGAGGCCCAAGAAAGTAAGATACTGAAATGTCATTATTCATGTGAAATGACCCAGCGTTGCCCTAGTTAGCCCTTAGCCATTCTCCTCTCCTTTCCTCTCCTCTCCTCTCTAGTTAGACTGCTGCAGATGAGCACATTTTAACGTGCCTCCTAAGACACACTTGCTGCTGCTAACTGACCTGAAAGTAAGCCAGCTACCGCTCTGAGTCACTAGCTTTGACTGGCCAACACATACTTACACAACCCTTAATGCCACAATGCTAGAGGAGCGGAAGCACAAACACACACATGCTGATAACAAAATGTACACAAACCTGAGTGCTGGAACAAATGCACAGCTTACAGTTTGTCTGTCTACAGGGCACCACTTTTCTTCAAATTGACCAGGAATGCCCTTCCTCTTTGTCTTTGTGTCCCTCCTCTTATCCTGCCTTCTATGTGCATTTATTCTGCAGCTGCTTTTATCCTGATGCGAAGCACAAAGGCCACTCGCAGTCAGCAAAAGGCCCATAACTTGACGGTTTGGGAGAGCAGAAAAAACAAGCAGCACGCAGGCAGGCACACACTATTTTTGCAGATACCAGGCTGTTGACACAGTGTATCAGAGAGGGCTTTTGAGATGCGGCTAAAATGGATCTCCTCTGAAAAGGCCAATCGTCGAACACAAATACAAGGTTGTTTTTGGCTCGTATTCCTGCTTCTATTTTGGTCTGGCAGAAGGAGCAGCAACAGCCGGGGTTGTCCATTCCCCTGCTAGGCTGTAGTCTGTTTCTGTGCATGAGCAACAACAACAGGGAAGAGGATTTCATTTAATTTCATACCGGTGCTAAATCGGTACTTTTAAGACGGTGCCGGTGCCTAAACGGTGCCTGAACCGATACTTTTTAAGAAAGTTTAAACAAAAAAAGAAGAAGAAACAAGAAGGATAGGCCTACTAAACAGTTGGTGACATTTAAGAACACATTGTTTATTACTAAGGCCATATGGTCAAAATTAAATGATTTAATAGTAATGTAATAACTAACTTATAATACACATTAACTTATTTCACCAGTAAATTGCTGTTGAACGACAAAAACAACAACCAGATGTATTTTACAATAACTTTGAATGCACCGCGAGGCTGTAGGTTACCAGTTTCAGTGAATGCACCGTCTGTGTTTTTCCGACGTCGGCATCTGCTGCACTGCAAAGCAGAGTGTCGCGTCCAGGTGTTGATATACAGTCACACTTTACACTGTTTAACGTTACCTGTCAGCATTTTAACCGTGTTTAATCCAACTGCTAGCTAAAGGTAGGCTAACGTTACCTGCTGTCGAGTGTAGTGTAAAGTCAGGCACCAAAATAAGGCACTGAAATTTTTGTTCTTATTCAGTCTCGTTACTACCGTTTACGTCGGAACCGGGGACCTATTGGCACCGCGTTTCGGTACCCAACCCTACTCACTATGACTCTAGAGTCGCTATTCGCTCCGAAGCTAATCACCGTCACTCTCTAAATTCTCCCTCGCTCTATCACCCACTCCCCACACACACACAAATGCCGGCTCGACACACACCAGCGCGCAAGTATAAACATCAGGCCACCGCAGAACCATAAAACAGGCTTTAGTGTGCAGAATTAAAAATTCAAGTCACTATCATATAGTTGCATCAGAACTTGTCAAATCCCAGACTGACTCATCAGTAAATGAGTGAGTTCAATCATGAGTCATCAATGTTGGGACTCGAGAACGACAACACAGGGGCTGTGATGCACATTTTTATGCAGAGTAGAAGGATAGTTTGCCCAACAAATCTTACAAAAGGTAGAATGTTGTTGGTCTTCCTCTGTTTCGTAGCCAACAATATTCTTTGCACCAACCATTATGGCACGGGGATCCCTGATTAAAGTTTCCCAGAGTTTCCTCAAATGTTTTCCTTCCTCTATTTTTGCTTATTGTTCATGTTCCAGACTCATTGTCCAATGGAAGGCCTTTTAATTTGCAGCCAGAAGCACACATAATATACAAGATAGCTTTAGATTTTAAATAGGGCTGCAACTAACAATTATGTTCATAGTTGATTAATCTGTTGATTTTTCTCTCGATTAATCGATTAGTTGTAAAATGTCAGAAAAATGTGGATCAGTGTTTCCCAAAAGCCCGAGATGATGTCCTCAAATGTCTTGTTTTGTCCACAACTCAAAGATATTCAGTTCACTGTCACAGAGGAGAGAAGAAACTAGAAAATATTCACATTTAAGAGGCTGGGATCAGAGAATTTTGACTTTTGTCTTAAAAAATTACTCAAACTGACTAATCGATTATCAAAATAGTTGGTGATTAATTTAAGAGTTGACAACTAATCGATTAAACGATTCATCGTTGCAGCTCTAATTTTAAACCAGACTAAGCATCTGTAGTCATGCTAGTGCTTCTATGAGGCTATAATCAAGGGGCCTGTACACGCACGCACGCACACGCACGCACGCACACGCACGCACACACGCACACACTCATAACTAACAACATCATGCTAAAATGCTCACAGTGACAATGCTAACATGCTAATGGTTAGCAGGTGGAATGTTCACCATCTGGCTTTAGCCTGTTAGTGTGCCAACATTTTCTAAACTAAAGTTGCTACAATTTATCCTCAGGGGGACATGAATACCAATAGTTGTTGAGATATTTCAATCTGCACCAAGTGGTGAACAGACAGACATTGTTATCCGTAGAGCTGCTAGTGTGGCTAAAATTTGGGCTGGGCTATATGAAGAAAATCAAATGTGATATTTTTGACCAAATACCTCGATGTTGTGACGACATTGTAGGGATGATAGATGCTTTCACAAAATATTTACACGCATATACAGAACACACACACATATATAAATTATATATATATATATATATATATATATATATATATATATATATATATATATATATATATATATATATATATATATAAGTGGGTATACTAAGTGGGTAAAGGCAAATAATAGAACTGCTAGAACAGTCTGGTAAGTTCAGAAAATGACATCTGCAGCCTTTAAAACCAGAAAACGACAAAACTTATATCATATTATATTACAATGTTAAAAATCTAAAATGATATGTAGTGTCATATCACGATATCGATATAATATCCATATATTGCCTAGCCTAGGTTTTGTATTTCCATAATAAGCTGTTGGCCAACATTTTGCATCAATGAGGTAAAACCTTTTTTTTTTTTCCTACTTTTTCCATTTCACCACTTGACCCGAACCTGAGTGATCAACTTTCCCTTTCTCACACGACACAGGAGCAGGTCTACTTTCCCTATTTCTGTTTGTCATCCAGGTGAGCTCTTACCTGGGGACCCAGAATGATTTGCTCCACCCGCTATCATTTTTACCCAGTTAATCTAGGATGGGCTGATGCAAGGCGAAGCCAACCACTGCATCATTTATTAGCACAGAATGTATTTTGTCTCCTGCAGTTCAAACCCTGATCTAAACTGACTAATGTTCCTCATCTTCTCTCCTCTTCATCTCTCTCTCAAATATAATGAATTCAGGATGTCTCATCAGAGAATTTCAACTCATGTTCACATTATTACCACCAGTGATGTAACACTGTTACAGAGAGAAAGTTCTTCAAATATTAACATATTATATTTATTTGTGCCTATTGTTAAGCATTTGTTCATTAATTAGAGCTTAGAATTATATCTGTTAACAGAAAGCACATTAAAAGGATGGAGATACCTTGATATCAGTATCTATTAAATACAGTGCCATTAAATGAAAGACGTGTGTGTGTGTGTGTGTATATATATATGTGTGTGTGTATATATATATATATATATATATATATATATATATATATATATATATATATATATATATATATATATATATATATATATATATATATATATATATATATATATATATATACACACACACACACACTTGCATATTAATATTATATACAATAAAAACATTCACAGGACAGGAAGGCAAGCATGTGAGTGATGTTATCACTTAAAGTCTTAATTTGGATGCTTGTGGACAAGACTGGAAGAAGTTCATACAGCTGCAGGTTTTAGAGGAGGGGACACGGCTGCTATTTCAAAATGTGAATGAAGTTAAACTTGGAGTCTGTTGTCGGTTATCTGGCGGCTGTCTGGCCCGAGTGCTCTGCACTGAAGATGGAGAACATGGTTTCTATTCTGGCTGGGCCAGAGACGCTTCACCTGGCAGGAGAAGCAGTTTAGGTATGGAGGAGGATGTGTGCATTGAGGAGGATGGCTGTGCAGATTAATGATGAACACATATTTACTGTATGCTATCAGGGAGAGGAGGGAGAGAGAAAGCAGGATTGCTGGTTGTGATTACCCTGCTGAAATCAGACCAGTGCTGCAGTCATTAAAGGTTGAGTTAAAAGCATCTTCTACTGTTTTCTTTGCTCTAAGATAGGCAGAAAAATAGACACCATGTAAATGATCTGATTATACAAATGGTTCTGTTGATAATGTGAACTCATCGAGAAGTGTAGTACTTCCTGTTTCAAGTCAATTAGTAAGATATTATTACCCGAAGATTGATTTAAACAATAATGTGAGATTGAGGACATATGGTTGAACTCTCAAAGCAAATAAATGTACTTGTCCCAGTGTCGATGTTATATACTATGTCTGGCCTCTCTAGCTGTAAAAAGCTTTTTCTGTAACGATTACTTATTTTGACTCTTGTAAATTTTCAATATAATACAGAAAGTCCAGTTGTATGTACCTGTGTTATTTACAAGACAACATTTCCTTCTCACTGTTGACTCAGTGCAGCTCCGCCATAGCTGCTCTCATGTCACAATATCGATGTGATCCCCCCCCCCCGGTTTGTCACTGAGTCGAGGGGCCTGGCTACAGTGTCACAGGTGTGATGCTGAGAAAGGTCAAAAGCTGGGAGACAGATGGCACACACACACACACACACTTTTAACACTCCCAAAGGGACAGAGATCTATTGTGCAACTCAGATGGGCATTACTGCAGCCGCACAGACACACACACACACAGTCAATGTAGCCAAGCAGATGTCTAAGCATGGAGTCTCTTTAGTGAAGAAGACACAGAATATTACTTTTACTAATGAATTATTGTTATTACTGCCTGGTTCTAGTGCTGTGACTATAACTACTAGTGCTAATAATAATGGAAATAATGATGATTAGACGTAGGAGGCTAGCGGGAAGACAAACAAGAACAAGGAGATTAAGAAGACAGAAAAAGAACAAGAAGAGGCTGCCAGATACAGCAGCCATATGTTTTTTTTATATTCTACCCACTAATATAACCTCCCTCTATTTGCATCTTAAACTTATTTCACAGCCGTTGTCTTACTGTGATGGTTGGTTTATCTTTTGCGGCTATGGATCAGAGGCAGGGCCATGCCTCTTCTGTCACTCATCACCTTTTATCGTCCCATCCCCCCTGTTCTTTCCTGTCCCTACTGTCTCTCTCCGCTCTCTAACTATTACCATTTAGGGTATCCATGCCCCACTGCCGTGTGTGTGTGTGTGTGTGTGTGTGTGTGTGTGTGTGTGTGTGTGTTTTATTGTGACGTGTTCCACCATGTGTTTGTGGGTGCCTGACTGTATTGTTCTCCTGCGCGCTTGAATGTCGGTACCATTTTCTTTTCTTGCGATAATAGTGTACCAATACTAATAGTTGGTCTTTGTGTGAGCGTTTAGGTGTGTGGGTGTTTGCATGTCAAAGGTGGTTTGTGTGCAGAGGCGTATGTCAGCGTGTGTGCAGGCGTTAGATACCATTGTACAACACTGAGTATGGAGGCATCTGACCCTCAATAATAGATGTGACTGCAGTGAATATTTAATCGGTGGGGGGTGTGGAAACATGCACACATTCGCACGCACGCACGCACACGCACACACGCACACACGCACACACATAGGCAGGGAAATATTATATCCACGCTTGTATGACTTTTAGACTGAAGCTCTCAGGAAAGTGGTCTCTGTGTGGTCGGGTGATGCTCTCAGTAAAAGATACCGTGGAAGTTAGCCAGCCGGCTACTTTAGCTTTTATTCCTTGCTCACTCTTTCTTCAACAGGGCTCTCAGGATAGTGCTGGCGGTCAGGAGGGACTCGTACCTCCACCTTTCTCCGCATTCCCTCCACCTCCACCGCCGCCCCCCCAGAACGGCCTGGCACTGGATTACGGGGGCAGCCTGTATGCAGCGGGGTCCGTCCAGGGCCCCGTGGAAGCTGGTGGAGCAGCAAACAGCGCCGCCAATGCTGCCAACAGCCTCAGTGGCCAAGTGAGTGCCTCTTCCTCTGTGTGCAGCCTACATCATGTCTTTGCCTTGAGAGGACTCTGAGAGTGTGGAGGAATATGTGTTAGCTTAGAGAGGCTTCATCAGATGTAGCAGAGGTGGAGAGAGACACAATAGGGGATGTAAATGAGTGGTGAAGGAGAGTGTAAATTCGCCCCAAAACTTAAACATAACTACTTACTACTAGTTGTAGTAATATTTTCTGTGAAATGGTGTGAGCATTTTTCACAATTTTCTGACAAAAGGATTAATCAATGAATCTAGAAAATAACAGGCAGATTAATAGATGGCATAATTGTTTGTTGCATGCCTACAACTACTGTGTACAAAATAAACTCTGCCTCTTCCATCTTTTCTTCCCTGTCCCTCTGTCCCAGCAGTCAGATGGCTCCTCCCAGATTGACGGTCAGTCAGTTGTTGGCTCAGGAGGCGTAGGAGGTGGAGGGAGCATTGGGGATGATTCAGACGCCAAGGGGACCCCCAAACGCCTTCACGTGTCCAACATCCCCTTCCGCTTCCGAGATCCCGACCTACGGCAGATGTTTGGGGTATGTAGACCACAACATTCCCCATTTTCCATTATTCATCATCAAATAACCCGGAAAACTAGATTAGTATTTAAAGCACGCAGTGAGTAAAAATAATGACTCTAGGGACCAATTCATTGGCATCAGCACTGTGTTCTCAGATTTCTTTTTTACTGTTTATTTCCTGTCCTTAAGTGGGATGTTAAATTTACAATAATCATATCATATCTGTTTTTAGCTAAAAGGAATCAGTTTTTTTTTTTGTACTGTTTGACAAAAAAATCTAACCCTCTACTTGAATGTCATCTTGTAGAAAGATTATTTGAAGCCAGCTGTAACAATCTGGGCCTTTATGCGCAGGTTTTTTTTTATTTAAAAGAGAAATGTCTCTAAAATGTGGTGCAGAGGCAAGGAAGATATGGTGGAAGAAAAGACTGCCAAAGCTGGCTGGGTGCCAGCTCATCATGGTTGAACAGTGCTGACACCCAGTGGCAAGATGCAGTACTAGACATGCTTGTTCAGCCTCTTCATCTTGTTCTACTTTTTATCTTTTAGCAATATGGCAAAATCCTCGACGTCGAGATCATTTTCAATGAGAGGGGATCCAAGGTAGGAAGTTGGAATGTGTAATTTAAAAATGTGTTAATTAAAAAATGTCTTAACAATTGAGCTCAGCAAAAGCTTAACATCTATTTTTTTCGCTCTCCACCTTCTTTTCTTTTTCCAAATTCCTCGTCTCCTGTGCTTCCAGGGCTTCGGTTTTGTAACATTCGAGACAAGTGCAGATGCAGAGAGGGCCAGAGAGAAGCTTCACGGTACGCTGGTGGAAGGACGTAAAATCGAGGTAACTCACCACCCTCGCCTTTTTTTGAAATGGCGACCATTTTCTCCTCTGTTTCCCCTCCATGTCCGACAATGAGTTTGTTCTGGTCGTTTCTGCCCCAGAGAAGGTTTCCGGGTGGCTGTATGTGTTCAACTCTAACCTCTCTGGCTTCACTATAGCATGGTGCAGTGGTGCCACGCACACAGACGTCTATTTTGATGGCACTTCCTGTCGATGTTTATGCTGTTGTTGTTGTTGATGTTGTGGGCTGTCCATTGCACCTTGATCTTAAAGCTGTGTGGTTTGCAAAGCATGCTGGGTGGAGTGGCTACACAACAGGCATGGCCGGTAAGACGTCACTATGACATGGTCACTGACTATATTTGCTTCTGCCACAGCATGTAGGATCTTTTCTGTTTTTGGTTTTCTTGCACATTTTCCATCACCATCATCCCTTCTTCCATGATCATGATGGGTGGCCATTTTTGTTTATGGTTGTTAATGACTGGAAGGGCAGTTAATAGCCTCTCGGTTATTTTTCCTCTGAAAAAAAGTGCTTGCTGGTGTCTGTAACAGGTTACTGTATGTTGCATGGATTGATCATAAGGTCAGATATTGCCATGGAGTTTTTCACTCTCAGTTAATACTACACGGGTGACTCTGGGTAGCAGTTTTTGTGTTAACATGCATGATGGGGAGTTTTTTGGGAATGAGACTGCCATGATGTGGTGTCATTTCTGATGCTTCAACAAAGCTGACTGTTTAATTTCAGACGTGGGTTAAAAAAATAAATACATTTTTGTTTACACACACACTTGTAACCAGCATTCCTGAAAAGAACACCAGATCATATGGAAGTGCATTTTGTGACATCTTTTTTTTTTTTTTGTCAGCATGAGCTCGGATTTCAGTTGCAAATGGCCTTGGAGATCAGATACACCATGCTTTCGCCATTTGCTCTGGCTCTTGATTTTCAAATCACGCTTTCTTTTTTATTTTTACTTGCTACTAAAGCTCCTCTGCATGGTCTCGAATGTCTTGCACTCTTCTCTGTCTCTGTGTAGGGGCGTGCAAGAATAAAAATATGGAGGGCGGAGAGAGAATGAACATGTGAAGAGAATGCAATAGCTAGCTGTCGTTCCCTCTCTTTTCTTTTTTTTTTTTTTACTTTTATTGGTTCTCCTCCATCTCTGTCTCCACTCTTTTTCACCAGGCCAGTCTGTCTGTCTGTCTGTTTGTGTGTCCCCATATGCACCTGCATTTCTGCTGTCCATCCCTCCCCTATATCTGTCCATTTCCCTGTCCTGTAATGTAGTCAGGTAGCATAAACATTGAAGAATGCGATCATGTATGTTTGAGTGATTATTTTGTCAGATATTTGAATATAATCTGGGCAGTAATAACAGGTAGTTTCCCTCCCAAGTTAGATTTTGATTTCTGACAATTTTCTGTTTCCATTTGTTTGCTCCTTTATCAACTTTTATGATCTGTGTTTGTAGTGGATGTTAACCAGTAAAGGCTAGATAGTTGTCAAATGGCTGATACTTGTAGGTGACTGTTGACACGTGACCTGTTACATCACTTCCTCTCTATCATATGGTGGGGGTTGCTTTTCATTACCTCGTTTTGTTTGTTTTTATTTGATTTTATTTGGTTCATCATTTCTTTCTTACATATATTTTCTCTATTTCCCTGATGATTTTTGTATGTTGTTGTTGTTGTTGTTGTCAGTCTCCACGGTAACTGCTCGCGTGTCCTCACGCCGTTTCCCTGGCAACGGTAAGTTGTGTACACATGGCATCATCTTTGAATGACCCCTCCCCCCACCCCAACTGTCAAAACTTGAAATAAAATGCACCCAACACCCAAATGAAGGACTCCTTTACTCAGGGGAGCTTGATTGATTGACAGAACCTGATTGGCTAATCCTGTGATTGATTGGGGAGGTGGTGAATGAAACGATTACGAGATTAGCCATTGATCGCATGGCATTATAAAGGCCACTTGTATAACTGAATGTACTGCATCTATCTGCAAGTGCAACGACTATGACTACCACTTCTTATGCATTCATTTCAATCACCTCTCTAACTGCATTCAGCATTTAATTCCAGAGCTGTACCCTGCATGGTTTACTCTCTTTCTCGTCATCTGTATGACGCCATATAGTACTATGTCATCTCTCTGTGTCATATGTCAGCCAATAGCTGCATTTTTGCACCTTTTAGTGGGACAGCATGCTGAAGCATGAGTGCTATGTTAGCTTTACCGGAGAGAGGATAATAGTTGTCTGTATATCATGGTGTATTGTAGTACTTGATGATCACTTTCTGTGCCACTTTGTAGACTGCAGACAGTTGTAGAGGTATGGCTTTTTTGACTCAACATTCAAAGTAAAGATATATACACACACATACACACACATACACACACACACACACACACACACACACATATATATATATATATATATATATATATATATATATATATATATATATATATATATATATATATATATATATATATATATATATATATATATATATATATATATATATATATATATATATTAGTGTGCGGCCCAAAAAGGATGCAAGCTTATTCTATTTCAAAGCAAGTCTACTTTTCATATGTAATATGAACACTTTTAGCATTTGAGCTATTTTAAGAAAGAAAAGAAAAAAAAAAGCTGCCATGAATTAATTTATAGACCCCAGCAAAGCAAACTTACAAAATTGTGCCACTGATTAAGAAACGGCAACTTTTCTTTTGTCTGATTTCTGTAAAGAGGTGTCCTTGTTTTACTTTTTGATCAGTTTGGTTCTGGATGGTGTGTGTGTTGGTGGTTGTGTGCTTCGAGGTCTCTCTGGTGTGCGACACTGATCTGGAATGCCTGGCAGTGTTTCACAACCATGGTTTGATTTGATTTTTTGAGGAATGATATTTGCATCCCCCCATCTTCTCTGTCTTTATCTAGACTTCTCTCTCTCTGTATTCGTTCTTGCTCTATTTATCATTTCTCCATTGTTGCTCCTGTACAGTTAGATCCAATATAGGCAAACGGTCAGATGTATTTTTGTATGTGTATCACATCTTGTGGTTTCTGTTTGTTCATTAGAAGAATTGCACATTTGGATGGATTGTTCACTCTCTGTCTCTTCTCCACATCATGTATGTGTTTTTCTGTGTCTTTTCATGTGGACTGGCTCCTCCTGCATCCCTCCATCTTTCTGTCTTTTCTCTGTCGTTCTCTCTCCCTCCCCTCCCTACTTTTTCTGTAAGATGTTTATTGGATTGGGAGGGCTGCCAACCTTTTTTGATTGGTCTCTTGCTGCATCTGATGCTTGCTGATTGGCTAGTTTTGCTCACTTCTGGTGATGTGATGCGCTCTTGATTGGCTGTGTGTAATTTGTTTATGAACTCTTTGATTGATGTTTTTTGCATTGTGTTCAACTGATGAATCTGCCGCTTAATTCACCTTCTTTTTCCCTCCTTTTTTTTAAAGGTAGCAATATAATGGTCTTGGATTTCTTTTTGAATGCTTTTATTCTGAAATATTTTGTTTTCTTTGTTCTGTGTGCCAATGGTTGCATTGTTTGTGTGCAACACTGCCTGACTTACTCACCAGGATCCTTGTTTTCAATGTCTTTCTCCTTCAAAAGAAGCGCATGCATCAAATACCATCGCTGCTCATCAACAGAATTAACCTCTGTCATAAGTTAAAAACAACAGTTTCAAGTATAATGAAACCTCATTATGGAACTCTGGTCATCCTGTGCAGAGTATCTCCCTCATGTGTCACAGAATACATTCAGTTTAAGAAAGCTTAAAACCAAAATTATAATGTGATTGGATTCTGCATCATTTAGATAATTCCTCAAAACTTGTCTATCCGTTAAACTGCGTTGACTTAGCCCCTGACCACTTTTTCTGGTGTCCAGGTAAATAATGCCACAGCCAGAGTGATGACGAACAAGAAGATGACCACCCCTTACTCTAACGGAGAGGGCCTCGCAACTCTGCCATACGGTAATGCACTTTGGACAGCTGATTCTTTTGATAAATGGTGTTTGCGCTGGGTAATATGGCTATAATTATTATCACAATATAGATAAAAGTATTGGTTTCCAATGAAATGCATTATGTCCCACAAAACAAAAGCCTCACTTACTCTTTTAAGGGACACAACAGATGAATAGGGTAACAGTGTTAACTAATAGATATCACAATCAAACCTCCCCAGTTGATTACTTATATTAAGATGAGTTCTTTTCTGAAAATGAATGTTTCGATAAGCAAATGAGTATTGAGTATAGCAAATATCTAGTGCTAACTTTTAGTTAATTTAAGAGAGTGTAGTAAAATGAATGTTTTCTTTCCACGAGTTTAAAAATAAATCAGTTATGTTGATAATAATAATAATAATAATAATAATAATAATAATAATAATAATAATGATGCAAAAAATGGAACAGCTAAAACAGTCTGGTGTGTTCAGAAAATGACATCACTCTACTGTAATGCAGCCTTTAAAACCCGGAAAAGACAACACTAGTGTCATATCAGGATATTACGATATCCAAAATTTAAGACGATATCTAGCCTCATATATCGATATAATATCGATCTATTGCC
Organism: Gymnocephalus cernua; assembly: GCA_023631565.1. Classification (NCBI taxonomy): domain Eukaryota; kingdom Metazoa; phylum Chordata; class Actinopteri; order Perciformes; family Percidae; genus Gymnocephalus; species Gymnocephalus cernua. The sequence continues at coordinate 24,862,509 of CM042427.1, read as the reverse complement.
CAGCCCTAGACTCTACTTAAAATCGATATATAATAATACTGAATTGTCCTGTCCTGGTAGTAGCACTGAGTGAAAGCTCTCACAGATGTGCCCTGTGCAGACAGACCATCAGGAAGCTTCATACAGTACATCCTCTCTTTTCAATAAACAACACAATGAATTGCAAAGATCATTGTGAACAAATGCACAACTCATAAAATGTCTGATTGCTTCAGTCAAATATTGCTTTAAATTTACATTGTTGTTTCTTTGTTGGCTATAGCTGGATGGAAGTTGAGTCCCATGGTTGGAGCCATGTACAGCCCTGAACTCTATACAGGTATGACAACAAGGATTAGCTTCATATTTAACGAGACTGATAGAGGCAAGATGCACAAATACTATTGTAATCCTCTAGGTATTAAAGGAGCTGTACTTTCTACCTTCTCTGTGTCTCAGTTCCGGGGTTTCCATACCCAGCAGCAGCAGCGGCAGCAGCCGCCTCTACCGCTGCAACCTTTCGAGGCGCTCATCTCCGGGGTCGTGCCCGGCCCGTCTACAGCGCAGTCAGGGCAGCTGTGCCTCAACCTGCCATCCCTACCTACCCTGGGTAAACACATATACATAAACTTACGTAAAAACTGATAACTAAACCAGTAAACTTCTATACATAATAAAAACTAGACGTAAAGTTATGCATATGATTGTCTTATTAAATGCATGTCTTCACTTAGTTAAAAACAATATGTCATAATTGTGCATGCTGTGTGTTTGAGTATGTATTTATTTAGATATTGAAAATGAAAGTTTGCTCAACTGAAATACCATTTCCTTGTACCTCAAAGGTGATAATCATATCATACTTTAGTGATCAAATTGAGTAGTATTTTCTTTTAATAGACGTTTGTCTCACCTGCTGAAGTAACGGTAGTATCACTCTAAAGTAAAATGCAAAGAGGTGGTATTTTGTCTTGCATGTTGCACGGTGTGTAATAATCTCACCCTTCTTTCTTTTATCTCTTCCACAATCTGTTTGGCACCGTTCTCTCACCTCTCTCTCCCCCAATCGTCACTTTTGTTTGTTGTTTTTTGCAATGCCCACATGGTGGCGCATCGCACCATTTTTTATTTATTTGTTTCGACTCCACCACCGCTTCTCTCCTTTTCCTTCCTTTCTCGTCTCTCTCTCTCTCTCAGTGTGATGGCCTATCAGGATGGCTTTTACAGTGCAGCTGATCTCTATGTAAGTATACCTCTCTCTCCTCTGCTCTCTCACTCCTCACCTACGTTTTCCCCCTCTTGCCTGTGGGTTTTCAAGTGTGACACGGCACGGACCAAACCCATAGAGACGTTTACTTTTAGGTGTTTTGATTCAACACACAGTCATTTTATGTTTCCCTGACTTCTTAATCTTAAGTTATCTTTTTTTTATATAGTTACAGTATAATTACATTCAACTCATCTTTTTTTGTCATATATATAGCAATGCATACAATTTTAAAAATAGGAGCACTCTGCAGCACACACATTTTCATCAAAGTGTTCATTCACGAGTAGACTTCTCTCAGGTTTGTCTCTGTGCATTTGTGAGTTTAGTTTGTACCAATGTGATTTTGAGTGTGTGTGTGTGTGTGTGTGTGTGTGTGACCAGGTTGACAATAGCTGTTTCTGTTCTCTCTGTAGACTAGTGTTTCAGGACATTAGTGGCAGATTGCCCCAGGTAGGGTTTACACACTCTGTGTGAGAGCCAGTGTGCATCCTCCTCGTCTCCAATGACTGCGTGCTGCTAGACATTATTGACCATCTGAGATTGAAATGCCTTCTCTGTCTTCTACTAACTCACTGGATTCTGACATGGGTGGAGTTGCGGAAGGGGGAGAAAAGAATTAAGTTGAAATCAGAATTTGCAAAGAATATATTACATAAAATGTCCATTCACAAATTATCTACAGGGGAGTTGGATATACATGTTTGGGTAAATTAGGTGCAGTATAGAAGGTCAATACTTGAACAGTGGGTCACCTTCTTTAACCAAAATTTGCACTTATGATAACGTTTTCAAGTCTTTTCCATGGCAATACATCCAGCTAACATGTACATTTTGTACATCATCTTATTATTTTCCTCCGTATGAAAACAAAGACATTTTGTCTTATTTTGTCATCGTCCCTAGGTGACACCCCACAGCAAAATTACTCAATTCAATACTTTTCACTATGTGCTTGTGGTAAGATACATTAAAACACATTGTAGTATATTATTTGACATTTTCATCACACATTTTTATTCCAAAATCAGAAGATATGTATTAAGAATTGTCCAAAACTGGGATTTCAAGCCAGGACATGCCATCCTTTTTTTGTCATACCTTTTTAAATTAATTCACCCTAAAACTTATTTATTGTGCACATGCTTTACATATGAATTATTAGGTGTCAGCAAGCTGCATTGCCATGCTTGAAATAGAAACACGAAATAAATAGGACATGAATAATAACCTGAGACTTCTCCAGTAGTCAGGGGGATGTAGGACCGTTTCTGTCAGCAGTTACTTCAGACCCCTTCCAGGAATCTCCCTATCTGTTTCACCTGTGGCATGCTAACTGAATCAATGTCGGCATGCAGACATATTTACAAGGCTGACTCCTCCCCCAACCCCCACTCTTTCCTCCCATCTTTTTCTTCTCTGCCTATAAACCCCCTTTTTGTGTCATTCTTTTTCACGTCTTCATGTCTCTTTATTCTGTCTTCTTTCTTTCCTCAGTCAATTATTAAAACCTTTTCTTTTTCTTCTTGTTCTTCTTCTTCCTCCTCTTCCTCTTCTTCTGTACGTGTCATTTTCCTTCACCCTTCCTCCTTCCTCATCCCCAGTCCAACCTTCCTCCCATAGCAGCAACTGTGTGGTCCTGAATGCGGGGACTTGGTCGTGACTGATCCTTTAGGGTAGACTGCAGCGGTGTTTGTTTTTGATAGGGATGTTTGGCCTAATACGCTGTACGTTCTGAGTTTGGGAAAGCATGCTGTTTCTGTTAGTGATTGGTCGCTGGCCATGTAAGCGTGTGTGTGAGTGTGCCCTTTTTTAATCCGTCTGGCTGACTGTCTTCTTACACCTGTAGTTTTTTTGTGTTTGTTCATCAGCTGTTCATCCAAACCTAAATAATGACACAATCATCTTGCCACCCCTTCCCCTTTCTTTAACTGTGTGTTTTTGGTGGGGGAACCGGGGTGGGGCCCAGTTATGGGTATGAACTCTCTCCCTCCATGTCCAACACACAGTGGGAAGGATAATGAACAGGAGAATGCTACAAACACATCATATACAATTTAAAGAGTTTTTTTTCCCCCTAGGTTAGTCATGGAGGGAGAGACCCACACAGAGCCTGAGCTACATCCTTGTGAATGCTGTACTGCACCAGATTAGCTGGTTTTGCTGACTGTCTGCTTGTTAATCTTTCACTCTTCTCAGCAGTTTTATATCACAATGTAACCCTTTAGATTAACTACTAGTCTGTTAGTGTGTAAAGAAAAATACAGCACATTTTTAACAATAATTTACTATTGTTTCTGTTTCGTCTCACCTGCCCCTTCATTGTATCTTTCTACTCTATCACACACACACTACCCCCTTCCGTCTCTCTCCGCTTCATCGCCTCATCACAGGGCGGCTATGCAGCGTATCGTTACGCCCAGCCAACTGCGGTAGCAACTCCAGCAGCAGCGGCGGCTGCAGCAGCAGCTTACAGTGACAGGTGAGTGAGCGGTCCAGCACACCTTGAGGCCTCCTATGAAGGGCGTGACATGTCTGTATGTTGGCTGCTTGCTTGCAGCACTGTCCTCTGTCACTAAGTAGTCAAGTCACTTTATTTTCAAAGCACATTTAAAATCAACACAATTATCAAGACTAGGTTAACTTGAAGTAGTTTGGGGTTTCATTCCTACACAGATCATAAACCAGGGGGTGAATTTTTTTTTTCTTGCAGTTACAGTATATTAGTTACCTTGTGCTATTTTTACATAATATAATGGGATACCTCATGTTTGACGTTTTTGTTGTTTTCTGATAGCTATGGACGAGTTTACACAGCAGACCCCTACCATGCTGCGCTCGCCCCAGCCGCGTATGGTGTTGGAGCCATGGTAAGTCCCTAAAGCCCATATAATGTCAAGCATTCAAAGGATAAGGCAAGTAATATTCTATATTTTTCTTATTGTCAACAATTCCCATGAATGCGCAAAGCCAACAATGTGTTCATCCGTCTCTCAATACTTTAGAATGTCCTTTTACTCTCTCTGGTTCTCCCCAAGCCCATTAGCTTTTAGCTGCACCAAACTTAACCAGCTCAGGTTATTATCCCCAAGGTCTGTGTTGTTGGTTACTATGGCTTCTTTGTGACCTGTGTTTTTACTATTATTGTTATTATTACTAATTACCATCACTCTGTTTTTCTTCTCTCACATTGTGTGTGTTTCCTTCTTTTGTTTTCTTTTTTCCCCCTGTGTTTTCTGTAAAGCACTTTGGATCAACCGTGTTGTGGGTAAAGTGCTACATTAAATAAAGTTAATTTGACTTCATTTTGATTGGATTAGTTTCCACTGAAGACGTAAATATTCAAAAAAGGGTCATACATATATAAGTTATTTTTAATAAAGGGTTATTGTCACCCAGTGCAGTGGTGCTCATGTATTTTAGTTTTTGGAGGTCTGCAACACATAGGGATGAGATACATCAGGGTTTGGCTACACAGTATACTCGTTAGTACGATCAATTCATTGTTGGTTTTGGTCTTTTTATGGAATTTATTGATATAAAGGAAGATATAGAATATCTATAGACTGATAATTGAATGAATAATGTCATTTTGAGGAGATTTTATTAACTTAATGGTTATTGTTTGTTGTTTCACAGGCCACACTGTACAGGGGAGGCTACAGCAGATTTGCCCCTTACTAAAGGCACTACATTTCCCAGGAGCTCGCCTCTTCCATTGAATTACTCTGAAAGAGCTCCCTTTGTTGTTGTGGAAGTGGACTGCACCCAGTTTCAAAGTGGAGTCGACCACAACAACGATATTTCAGATCCCACCCCAGAGCAGTCCCACATTTTCTTATATACACTACTACAGAAATAGAGGAATGCTGTATTAAAGACTGACGGATGGCCTTTACATTAAAAAAAGAAGAAGAAAAAAATAAAGACTTAAAATGGCCACCTTCCCTCTTGCACGGCTGTAATATAGTCCCCCCTTCTTAATCCCTTGGCACTCAGCAGCACAAGACTTGTGATGGAGCCCAGATGTTCTTCCAAAGGCTGTATGTGGATAACTGACATTTAAACAGCTGTCAACCATGTATGAGAAAGAGCGGAGTGCTGTGTGGCCTGCACACACTTAACATTTAAGGAAAAAGAGAAATCGATGTGCCCACAAAACGGCGGAGCGGTAGGAAGCAGGAAGGTTCATCGAAATAGCCTAAAACATTTTGAAATGAATGAGGAGTCACTAAAATGATAAAAACACCCACTGGTGGATTTTCATAATTTGGGCGGATAGCAATGAAAGAGGATTTCCATTATTGCTGTGTTCTGGTAGAGGGAGACTGAACATGGCGGCTTGGATGGATGATGTGTGACTGTTTATAATGCTTCAGAAATCATGTCTGAAAGCTGAAGGGAGGGAGGGTTATTAGAGCGGTTCCTTACCTCAAGTTTTCTTAGTATGTGGAAATGGTAAACCTTTAAACTTAAAATTGTTATGATATGCAAATAAATTAGTTTAGAGAAAAAAGCTACCAAATTATTATTATTATTATTATTATTATTGTAATTCTCATTAATATTCTTATAAAACCATTGCTTTGTTTGATTTGGCTGCCACTACTGTTACGGGACATGTAGATCCAACAGTGAACCTTGGGGTTAAAATCCGAAAATGAGCATCTATATTCTTTTTTTGACTATATGACACAAATATAGTCTCACATCATTCTTCTCATGCACAGGATCTCACTACACTCTGTGTGCAACCACCACTAAAACACTACAAAGAGTTCAACACTAAAACATTGTCTTCTGTAATTGATTTTTAGCTTTAGATCCAAACAATATCATCCACCCACAACCCTAAGGTTCAAGTATATTTTTGATCCTTTAATGTAGAGAATTATTATTTGGATTTTCCCCTCATGCTCCATCTTTTATAGAGCAAAGTCCAACATTGAATGAGTCTTCCTGAAACATACTTTAGTAGGTAAATGTGTTCGAGATGCTGCCAGCAGCAATTACTGAGCAAGAGAGAGATTCTGTCGGTGAGTTAAAAGAAAATATTTAAATGCAAAACACCTTACTATTGTGCATATTTCTATACCGTTGTATTCTATATTTCCAAAACGTGGCTTTTTTTGGCTTTTGTTTTTGTTCCAAAGATTTGTAGAAAGCACATTTTTCTGCCGTATGTATAAATATATTATCTTTGTTATTGTTATTATCATAATCGTATGGCTGTCTTTATTTACTTCTTTTTCATTTTTTTTTTTTTATATCTGTAAGTGTTCTTCCTTCTCCAGTAAGGTGCAAGTTAAATTTCAAGTTGTTTTTTATTTTGAGATGAGATCTAGATCAGAGAGTGTACCTGAGAAGTAGGGCTGGGTTTTGTTTAAAAATGAAAATACCAGTATCAGTTCCAGTACCCTTAAAGTGATACAAATACCAATAGTTTTTATAGTGTAGCCACACTTTTAAACATTTGGCATCTCTGCACGCTGAACTGCCAACTCCGTCAAATACACCACGATCGACTTCACCACCACAGACTGTATGGGTTGTAGCTGCTGTGGTAGTGGGCCAATTACACATTGCATTAAATCGAAGAACGCTTGAAGTCACTGGCTGCAAGCAAAACAATACACAAACTACGACAAAACAAAGTAATTTTATTTCTAGATCTGGGTAAAAAAAGGATCTAATGCAGGTGTCGTTTGACTGAAGAAGTTTCAATACTACTTGGTACTGGTTTATTTACAGATACCCAGCCCTACTAAGAAGTGAAAAAACTAAAGGTATGCATGTAACCCTATGAAACTTTTGTCCTCTTGGTTAAATATTCAGTCAATCCGGGGGTTTTTTTGTTTGTTTTTTGGGTTGATTATAGGATCTGTTAGCATGACATTTGATTTTGTTTCAAATATACAGGAACTGGATTTTTCTTTATTTTTGTGTCCATATTTTAAAGGTGACAGACATTTAGAATGAATGAACATAGGCGTGTAGCACTTTGGTTAAAACCAACTGTGTTCTTGAGTTTTTCATTTATTTGAATAGTTGTTTTGTTTGAAGCAGACTCCTTACATTTCAGTGGTTAAATCCGTTAGCTCGGCCAGCGTGGTAGCTCCAGGTTTGTTTGAAGATATCCGGTAAAATGTCTGAAAGCATTATCTCATACATAAGCAGGTTAATATTCCTACGTGGTGAAAACAAAATGTCATTGTGGGATATGATCTAAGTTATGTGTTAAATGGGGCCCTTATGCTTTTTTCTACCTAATAGCTAATTGCAAAGCTACAGTTGTGTTTTTCATTTGTCACATTTGAAAAACAGGTCAATAAGGTGTTTTTTTTCTATTAAATGTGCTGCTTTTGATTTTGTCATGACATTCAACATTTTGTTTGTAATATCAACTTATTATAGAATGTGCTCTGGACAAAAAAAAGAAACCTAGCCAAAGATGCTAATTTAGAGTCCCCAGCATGTTCTGGTTCTCAATTTGAGAAGTGCAACACCAATTACACAAATATGGACTTATGAAGCCACTGAAGGCATGGACAAACCAGCATGAGTGATACTTTTCAAGTGAAAAAAAAAAAAGGTTTTGCATGAATATTGTGTCTTTCATATTTGACTCCTGAGCAGCCGAGTCCAGTTGCATTCTTCTTTACCACTAAACTCTATGGATAATAACCGGCAGCTAGCAGTTTAAAGCTAGCTAACACAACAAAGAGCACAGTGCTGTTTGGCAAAAAGGCCTGCAGACAAACAAAATGGCTGCCGCACAAAATAACACGTGGCAGCTTCATTTTCATGTCATGGTTTTCTTGCCACTGTATTATAGTAAACTATGTGGCCAGTCTTCATAGTTGCTATGGTTTCTCAATGAACAGTCCTCTTCCTCTGTCATGTCTATATTCCCCTTGACTGCCATTATGTTTTTTTGTTATTGAATGTCCATATAGAATGTTTTATATAAAAATGTTTTGTTGTGATTATGCTTTCAGGTTGTTTTCTTTTTGTATTTTATGAGTGTTATTTTGTAGTTTCCTACATTATTGTACACACAGACAGTGCCAGTAGTGCTGATTATTAATTTAAATCTTAGTATTGATCACCAAGTCGGAAACATTAAACCTGCAGCAGATTTCTTTGGCTGCTTGATGGCAGTGGAAACACACAACACTTACGTGATCATCTTTTAAGCTGATGTGGATACTTGTTCGCAAACAGTTGTTAATTTACATATCCAGCAGATACAGAGCAACATTAGCATCCATTTGATGTGTCTGGTCATAAATTGACTCTACTTTCAGCATTGTTTTTGTCTCCACCGATATATCTGGCTCTTAATACGTCCAATGCATCACTGTGTTCACCAGCTAGTTGCTAACTTTGTCAATATTGTTTGGTGCCAGGCAGGTAGCATTAGCATACAGTGGGTTTATCAGAGCTTTTTGTTTAATACAGCTTCTTGCTTCAAACTACGTTGATGAGACTGAACCATAAGCATGCAGGCTGGACAATTGAAACAATGAGCTGAAAGACACTAGAGTAGTATGCAAAGCACTACATGCTAACATGCTCCCATTAACGTTAACGTCCTAATGTTCAGCAGCTTCAATGATAGCAATTGTTAATTAGCACTTAAATGTACAGCTGAGGCTGATGGGAATGCCATAGGTTTTGCAGGTATTTTGTCATTGTGCTGGAGAAAACATTTTTGACCAGAGCAGATGTGTACCAAATTTCATAAAAAGAAACTCGAGGGATGTCCAGTGTCATTAGGATAGGCCTACTGTACAATATCTGGAAGCCATGAATGAACATTTCATGGCAATCCATCCTGTAGTTGTTGAGATAGGCCTATTTCAGTCGACTACAGTGGTGGACTGACCGATTATAAACATTGATTATAGCTTTTATGATGCAGATATATTGTTTGTTATAGGTTTTGTCTCCCATTATTTTCTTCAGGATGAATTAGAAATTCAAATTACGTTCTACTGTGTTAAAAAATAATCTTAAATGCTTAAGAAATACACCATTTATTTGGGGGAACATATTTATTGACAGTTCAACTCACTATCTTATTGATAGGGTGCACACATTTACATTTATAGTTCATAAAAATAGAAATATATATAATCCTATATTAAAAAGGAATAGTTTCAAAGAGAATGAGGTAATGGTGTAGAAAAGGCAGGAGAGGAGCAAAGGTTTAGTGGTGATATACTGCTAAACAGATTTGGACGGTTGTCTCTCAAAAATGCACAGGTAAAGTGCAAGGTATGGGGGAGGAAAGTTTGAGTTGTTGCTCCATTCATGTACATCTCAGTAAAGCATATATAAATACATAATTGTAATATATATATAACTTTTTAAAATAATATTTGCCACATTTTGGATCAGTTTTGGGTAATAATTTTGTGCAGTTTCATCAGGTCACGTGAAGGAAAACGGGGCGAGAGGCGAGGACTGGGCAAAGGAAAATCTGTGCAGGTGAAAATGAGTCAGGGTTTCTAGACGATTCCATATTTCGCCAGGTCGCTGAGCTCCATGTCCCCGAAGGCTTCCCATGGGCAAACCACAGTGATGTCTGTGCCAAGACCCTCCATGCCGGGGATTTCGTCTCCAAATCTGAAAGAAATTTAATTTTTTTTTAATTTTTTTGAAAAAGAAAACAAACATTTGTGTTAATTTCCTGGGATATGTGACTTTAAGGTTGGGAAGTATAAGTATCCAGATCCTTTACTTAAGTAAAAGTACCAATACAACAATGTGTAAAAATACTCCATTACAACCACTGGCTTAATTTTGGAAGATTATTACTTTTTTTTTTAAATGTAGAATCTTAATCTCAAAAGAGTAAAAAGCAAAAAATCTTCAAAAAATCTTTCAATATGAGCTTTCAGTGGAGTAGAAGTATAAAGTAGCCGATAATGAAAATACTTAAGTACAAGTACCTCGACATTGTACTTAAATACAGTACTTGAGTAAATGTCCTTAGTTGCTTTAGAACCACTGGTGACTTTAAAGTCATCTCACCCCTTCTGGCCTGGTTTCGGGGCCTTGCTCTTGAAGGTACGAGCGGTCCTCTGCTTGAACTTGGGAGGGGCCTTCCTGTCGGCGGGAGCTGCAACGGCTGTGTCTGCCATCTTATACGCTGTGAGAGAAAAACAATTATCAGTCAATTTGTTAGTCTTGATGTGTAAAACCCTTCCTCCTGCTCCTCCTCGAAGCCCCACTGTTCTGTGCGTGGAGCATCCAGGTCAGACAATTGACTAAAGCTGTCATACAACTCCTTCAGACTCTGTTACACAAACAACTTTGTCTATTTTTACACCTTGGCTTTAAAGATTATTCTTGGCCAAGTTACAGACTGTACATCTTGAGACCAGAATATCACTTAATTCCATAATCTGAAGTCAACACATGAATAATAAACCCTAAATCTAATTAGATTTTGTAACAACTAATTTGCTATCTGCTTTAATCTGGCTTTTCTCTGACCTCAGTTACAAGTCTTATCTTACTGGAAAGCTCAGCAGTGGCGTGGACTTGACTAGAAATGTACTTTGACCTCTCTGATGGCATCTTTGAACACGCAAACAAATTGTGTAGTTTGGTGGAATCTTCCAGTTAATCTCAGTTAATCAGTTAGTTCCGATTTCACAATCCAATAGGGAAAAAAAGCACGGAAAGATCACATGATTGAGAATGATTTCATGTAATGCACATGTCAGAATTTAGAGTTTAGAGTTTGCTTGACAGCAAAACCCTGTTTCATTGTCACATTGGTTTCTTTCTTCTTACTCATTCTCATGTATTAGTGTTGTCTGTTAAATTGGTTCTTACTTATTGCTATCACTTATGTCATTACTGCTTTTGCAAGTTACTAATGTTCAATGTATCTTTTTAATATGCTGCTAGCAGATTTCCCATCCAGGATAACAAAGACTGAACTGAACTAAACTGCAACTAGGACTACATATTCTCAATGACCGATGAACAGAAATTTGTAAAAGAAGTCCTGGTGTATAAATTGATCAAACATGCTAAGCTGAAAATTACAGCAATCAAAGGTCAGTCTCCACTTCAAACTTTCCATTAATTAAATCAAACTTATCAAATCATGCTTTTCAAGCACTGATATATACTGTATGTCTCTGAAAATGTCTTTTTTCTTTTTCAGGCTAGTAAATGGCAAAACATGCCATAAACCTGCAGCTTTAAAAGAAATAGCTCCTGAGGAGTTTATACCCATATTCTGGGGCCTCTATGGAGTAAAAAGTAAGTAATTTAAGTATGTTACTTATTTAATATTTCAAAGCTGTATTTATAACGTGCCTTACAAAAGGGAGAAAATTCAAGAGACAGACCAAATAATATATAACACAAAAGGGTGCAAAGTATAAAACATATACGCTATGCATAAAGTATAACAACAAAATATAGTTAAGTTAGGGTTTCAGGTGTTTAAAAAACTGATTTGGCTTCTAGGAGACTTCTGAGGCTCTTTCCTTTACAGATAGCTAGCTAGATAGATAGATAGATAGATATGTCTAGACCACACTATAATTTGGTCTAGACCCAACAGATATCCAAAGAGCATGCATGAAGTGCAACTGTGGAGAGGAAAAACTTCCTTTAACTGAGATAATTTTGTTTACGTTCATTTTGGTATTATTATTTCCGCTCTGACCGTAATTCTCATAGCAGAATTGAAAGATAGCCAAAGCTGGCAGCTGAGAGAGTTTGATCTTACCTGTTTGTTTGGAGTCACACAGGTGGCTTCTGGTCAATGTCTCTCTGGTCAGTTTGTGTCTGCTCTTTGCCCGGGTGTCTTCTTATATACTCCCCCCTACTAATCTCCCTGACATGCTCATCTATGGTTTTCTGACCTCTCTGCTCTATTAGATTAGGAAAGGGGCTCAAAAGTGCGGGTCATGCCACGTGAAGACAACTGCAACATTACATAGTAAAGCATCTCTGAGAAAAACACAATGGTATTAACTGGACGATATGAGTTGTTTTGGGACCTCATTCTGATTATATGAAGATTCTTTTTTTCACAGTTGAGTTTTAAGACATAAACAGTGGATTGTTAAAGCTTGAAAACAACAATTTGACAGAAACATTTTGAACAAGAATCACGACGATCTCCATCACGATTGTTATATTTTATTTATGTCCTATTGCTTATTGCTGCAATGCATGTTTACGTGTCAAGCTAAATTATACAAATATATATCAATTGTACATTATGTAATTTAGAAAAAAAAAAAAAGGTGACGAAGCTAGAAATAGGACTTTAAATTAAGATTGTCTTTGTCAAATAACATAAATGAAGATCTGTGGGCAGAATTGGATGCTATAACCAAATCACAGAGTGTGTCTTTAGTGCTTGACCACCCTCAGTCATTGGTTTTCGTGTCACATTAATAATAGTTCAGATAAGTTGGCAGATCTGTCTCAGTGTTGTCCCTCTTTACCCCGAGTCTGTGCCACGAGGCGAGAGATTACGAGCTGGATGCTTAAAGGAAGTGTTCTTTATTTGTCTCTAAGTGATTGATCAGCTAAAGAGGGTCAGGGCTTCCCTGATCTTACATCACATGCTCTGATCCTCATGCCATGACACATGTTTGTTTCAAAACAAGGTGAAAATATATCCTAATCTTTAGTGTTAGTTCAATTACTGCTGTTTTCTGTCATAGTGCTGTATCATTATATGACTGTGAAGCTGCATGTAATATTTGGAAATTGCTGTTTTCAAATCTCTACATGGCAGTAAATAAACTGCATATGTAAAACTGAGAACTAAAACTGGCCTATATATTCCATACCAGCAGACATATACTGTAGGGCACTATCAGCGCAGCGCAAAGCCCGACGCAAGTGTTTTTGCTAGTTTAAAGCAACACTATGTAACTTTTCCCGCTTTGTTCCAATGAGGCAACCTGTAGAGCTCCGAAGCGGGAAAAGTTACATAGTGTTGCTTTAAGACCGACGCAGTTGTCAATTTCCCGTCCAGCCCCCACGGCGCTTAAATAGCAAATGCACCTGCGCCCATATTTGCGCCCATGGGCGTGCTGGTCTTGCAGGGAGGTGAATTCTTGCTGTATTTCTATCTTGAGGCAGCAGGAAGTGAACGCATTTCATTGTTACTTTAACAGCAAATTAGTAAAATGCACCTAGGCTTATGTACAGCACGCGCACACTATGCTTGTTACACACACATAGAAGCGCAGCATCACACAAACATGCAAAAGATTACAAATACAAATATTACGGTGCAAATCCGCCATCATTATAGCAATGCGCCAAGGTACAAACGCACCTGGCTTTTAAAGGGAATGGGATGACACTGATTGGTTTATTGCATGTTATACCCAAAACACACCTATGAATTAATGAAGACACTAAGTACAACCCTTTTCAACCATGTGCCCGGCCCCTTTTTTCCGCTGTCAAACTACCTGCGTCATGCACTTCACGTCATATGCTTAGATCGTTAAAATAGGCCCATAGACTTATTCTTTTTTTTTATCACTAACGATTCCATGTAAGAGCCTTTTAATGTTGTACTTGGTCAACATGGAGCCAATTTTAGATACAAGTCGTATAAAAGTTTATGATAGCCCAACATCACAAAGCATACCCCAAAGGGCTGTCACATAATAAAAACAGCAATAAGCAACATTAGCAAAACACACAAAGATAAACTACATACAACGCATTACAAATGGAATATTTGACACACAAGACATACAATAAAAACAGTGATGCAGCATTAGCAAAATATACAAAAATGTACAGAAGTGAGACAACACACATATACAGTATATACAAAAGTATGTGTAACATACAGTACGTATACTCTACGTAACCATGTGCATATTTATAAAAGGCTTCAGAGCAGCTCAAGTTATTGAGTGACTGTATTTTGAACATTTAGCGTAACAAGATACTACATAATAAATTACCTCTCTGCATTTGCTGGCTCCCCTTCTTTTTTCTTTGTGGCCTATTATCACGATCCTGTTTGGAAAACCTTTCCCAACTGTTTTTGTAGATGAATAGTAAAAACAAAGGTGACCCACATTAACCATGACATTGATTTACACATACAGTTATTTTTCATATTGTAAATAAAGTATTCATGTGGCTAAACCCAAATGAGCAGTTACTTGTAATATAAAGAACTGTAGAATTGAATGCAGAGGAGTACAGTATGTGTGGGTGAAATAATTGATGTATGTGGTGTGCTGTGACAGATAGACAGAAAGACAATTGATATCTTTCAGCAGATTTCTTGGCTTCAACTTGACAGTCATACTAATTACTGTCACTCACGCCTGCCAATATATGACACCTCAATAGTTCACTTCAATTCAACATGTTGACCGATATATCTACAGTCACTTGGAATACATCTTGTATTTATTTATTGCCCTCCTTGATCTCATCTATTCGTGGCTGAGCTGGTACAGAAAAGGACAGAGTAGAGTTGGCACACAAAACAATCACATAACATCTGAGTGGATTAGCCTCTAGGAGGACTTTAAAAAGGGCCAGACAGAGAGAGGAACACCAAAAGCGAAAACAAGCCAGGCTTATCAGACAGCATCAGAAAAAACACTTGGAGACTTCAACAAAAGGTAAGATGAAACTGCAATTTTATTAGCTCTGGTACAGTGAGGCTTTTACTGCTTTGATAACACATAATGCTTCAGAAAAAAAGAAAGACAGAAATAGTGATGGCTTTATTCTGTGTGTCTTGAGTACCATGAGGAGCTGAAATGAGATCTGAGAGATTCTTACTGAGAAGACTTCATACGAAGTAGTTCTTTGTGCTGGCCTTCTTGTAGGCCCGGTTCTTTATAATGTCCTTAGTTTACTTGATAGATTTGGATGAACCCAGAGGAATTTTGAACACTGGTTGTGCTTTTTTATTTATTATCAATGCTGATGCATCAATACATCTGGATATTGATAAGCTTTTGATTTCTGATTTTACTGTGATGACACCTCTACAAAGGGGAGATTATTGGTTAATGGCATCAGAGGAATCTGCGGTTGCAAGACACGCTTATGTGTATAGCACCTTTCAACAGCAAGGCCATTCAGAGTTTAGGTTTAGGTTTATTTGCACAATTTAAAATGAACAGAGTGACAAAGATAACAAACACATACAGTGCAGGGAGAGGCAAAAAAACAGTGGGCTTATTTGAAGCCTCCACCTTGATAATTTTAAAAATGTCATAACATCGTATAGAACAAAAAACAGAGAAAATAATAAGACAACATAAAAGTTATACAAACTAATAAAATAAAAATAAATACATATATAAAGAAACAGCGAAAAATTGTGGGAATGAAGGTATTGAATTAAAAATGGATCTAAATGCACGCGTGTGTGTGCGTGCGTGCGACAGTGTATAGGCTAATGATTTATCTGTATGAGCAAAAGTAATGATACATGATACAAAGTGCTGTACATTAAACTTAAAAAGGCATTAACACAATATATAAAACCCAAACCCAAGGCAATCTAAAAAAGTTGAATAAAAAGAAACTGAATAAAAGTTTTGGTGCAGTGTGAAACATTTAATTTAATATAAAGCAGTGGCAAACAGGAAAGTTTAAAAGAACTGAGAGTTGCATGGATCTTATATATGTTGTTCTTTTTTCTTTTTCAGTATTCAATTAAAATGGCAGACACAGCCGTTGCACTTCCCGCCGACAAGAAGGCCCCTCCCAGATTCAAGCAGAGGACTGCTCGTACCTTCAAGAGCAAGGCGCCTAAACCCGGCCAGAAGGGGTGAGATGGATTTATGATCACACACAAAAAAAAAACACGTCTTTTCTTTATTTGCCATTGTAGGCCTACTTTCAAACAAAAAAACAACAACTTGGATCTCTTAGTTTGTACTCATCAGATCTTTTTTGTCTTATGCACTCAGATTCGGAGACGATATCCCCGGCATGGAGGGTCTTGGCACAGACATCACAGTGGTTTGCCCATGGGAAGCCTTCGGCGACATGGAGCTCAGCGACCTGTCGAAATATGGAATTGTTTAGCCCTCTTCCCTCTGCCTTTACCATCAGTTGTTCCTCATGTATTCCAGCTGTTTACTGAGCAGCTGAAAAGAGATAGCAGCTTTTAATTAAAGGTTTTGACCTGGAAAAAAGAAATCCAGTACTCTAGCTTGTCTCATGCACTTTATCTTTGACCAATTCTCCATCATCCTCGTAACGAGTGGTGTCAGCAGCCTGTACTTTCCACAGAGGAAAAAAGAAAAGAAATCAAATGCAGTATCTATTTTATAAAAATTTTCCACCTCTTCCCCTCAAAGCTGCTAATTCAACATGCACAGTTGTCTATTTTGTGTATTAGCTATAGACATTTATTTTTACGAGAAAGTCTATGATTCACTTCACTCTTCAGTGAAAAGATCATGTATCTATTTTGTCAGTAGAGAGGAACAACTCAATAAACAAAATAAAAGTTAATAGTTTGACCATCTGTCTTTGTGTTCTTCCTATTATTAACACCACATGCTACACTTATATTTAAAATGATTTTAACATCTCACACTCAACACATAAAAAACAATAACAAAAACAACCAACTACATAGGTCTACATGTAGTTTGGCCTCTTGTGTCTTTCACTGTTAGTTTTTTACAGTATCATTTTTATAATGACTCACTTAGTGACACAGGTGTGGCCATCATTGTTTTTAGCTGCCACACTTGCATATTATAAAAATATTATATAATAATTAATTAATAATGCAGTCAAATTGTAAAAATAAATCTGGCTTCAAGGACGGAGAAGGTGAGGGACAATGGAAGATGTCTGAAGCTGTTGTTGCTGCGGCAACCAAAGCTGCTTATTCACAGCAAATACAAAGTCTATTGTTTTCCTCCACAAGTACGTTAAAGAGTACAGGTTTTTAGTAATAAAGATCAAGTTATCAGCTATTACAGAACTCTGGCATTTTTTAATAAGTAAGACACAATTTAGCAAGAGCTCATTCCAGAGCACATCCATACAAATCATAACTATACAAGTACTTGTAATGTGGTCCACAGTGTTAAATAACATATGATATTGCATTAATTATTACTGATGCATTACAGAAGCATTTTACTGTTGCATTTGGACAGGTAAAGATCAACTGGTTTATTTACTGTCAGGTAGTTTAAACTGTAACAATGTATATTTTCATTCAATGATTATAGCTTTTGTATTTAAAATGTAATCTGCAGTGTATTATTCATAGCTGTCAAATAAATGTAGCATACAAAAGTATAAAGTATATATGTGTGTGTGTGTGTGTGTGTGTGTGTGTGTGTGTGTGTGTGTGTGTGTGTGTGTGTGTGTGTGTGTGTGTGTGTGTGTGTGTGTGTGTGTGTGTGGCCTCCAGATATCATCACATTTGTGTCACTGCACCAATTAACTGTTGGAGCGTCTAAACAGCAAGCAGACAAAGGGGCAGCGCCTCATGCAATGTGGCATAAATATAGCAAACATCAGTTCCAAACCTTTGGCCACTTTATGCGGGGACCTGAGAGGGAGACGTGGGGTCTGTGGGTGAACTCGGAGAAGGAAAATTATTACAATGTCTGTTATATCTGTGTGATTTTATGTATTGATACATTTAAAGAAGGCATTGACAAAATAAAAACAAGAAAACAGTTTCACCCACGTAAAACAAATAATAATTATTTTAAAAATTGCCGCAGCTAATGGATAAAAGAAAAACATAGATTAATATATAAAAGACATTTATAAGCTGCTTAAAGAGTGCAGTGTAAAATAATTAAATCGTTCTTGTGCTAATTGTGTTGTAGTCTGTCAGAGCGCCTGCCAAACCAGCTTAGAACGAGATTATCAATCAGGGCCGACCAGAGCAGTCTCTTTTAAGATGCATGTTGTTCTCTGGTGAGCAGAGCCGCAACAGCTGCATCTGCTGGTTACTGAGAGAAAGAGGAGTCAGTTCACTGTTGTGGGTATAAGATGCTTTTAATGTTGTGTGATGTAGCCCATAATCATCATCATAATGTTGATTCTCTGTACCCCAGTCTGAATCATAACGTGTGATGCCAAAACTCCTTTGTGGATTTGTAAATGAATAAATAAATACATTAATTAATTAATTAATGTTTTGCTTATTTCAGCAGCCAGAGATGGCTCTGGCAGAGAATAACAGAAAGACGATTTAAAGTAATATCGTGGTTAGGTTTGTTTATTTTAAAATGTAGCAGCTACTAACTGTATGTGGAACCCGGAGTAAAATTATCCTCTAGTGTCTATTTTTACACTCTGGCTGTAGGATTAGACTCTGCAAAGTCACAGAAAGCCCTTGCACAGTAATCATGTGGACTAAATCACACTGTGTACCTGATTTAGTGTACTAATTGTCTCTTATCAGCTCTATATTCAGTTCCTGCCATTGGTTTTGTTTGTCCTGCCACTGCCATGGGAGCTAATTTGTGTGTCGTAAAAAAGGGAATCCAAAAGTTAACTTTTCACCAGTACAGCCACGAATCCAAGTATAATCAACTTGAAATGTAAATTGTGATGAAACAGTTGAGGGTATACAGAAAGCTCAGTGCAGAACCAGCCTCTGCTGATGCCGTCAGGTACTGCCCGGTGGTTTACTGTCCACTTTGTTGTTTGCTCTGCAACAAAGGTTTAGCTCTTCAAGCTGGCAGCTTAAAGGTGAAAACACCCAGTAACCACTGTGACCTATCACAGAATATTGGATTCCAGAACTCTCCAGTTGTGTCTCCATCAGCTCCACAAAATATATGAATTTTACAAATAGTATATGTTCTTCATGTGGTTGACATTGGACGAGGGCGTGTGGCTGTGAGTCGTTCATCAGGATAGGGAAATCAACTCGCAATTAGTCTCCTGCTGACTCTTCCTTCCTTCCGACTTTTCCTACACTGATTAGTTGCAATTTCATTTAGTTGTAGACAAATTACCTGGTAATTATTTTTTTTAATTGTGAACTGACATAAATATTTTAATAATCTTCTTGTTTAATTTAAAAAAAAATGTGCTTCTTGTTACTGCATATTTATAAACCTCCATGGCAAATGTTGAAGTTTGCATGTGCACATTACATAAATGAGACAGTGACGGTGTGAGGAGAAGCTCATCAGCAGGGTCTGATGTAAGACCTTCACACTCTGAGGCTGTGTCAAAGCCTAACAGGGTTGTGTAAGTGATGATCGAGAAATCATGACAGCTTTAACCTGACCACAATCTAAATACCAGTAATCCGGGTTTACCTGGTTACATCTTGATCTCACCTCTAAACTAAACTTAGAAGAAGCATCTGTTGGAGGACCTGTTGGGACACTCATGTTTTTATGAGTAGAAACACAGATTCTGCCATAAGCTTATTTTTTTATTCAATACAAATATAACCATTTTCAAAAGTTAATTTTGTTCTGAGTCTGACTTTCCACAACAAAATAAACAAGAAATAAAATGAACCTGTTACATGGTACGGTGTGCCGCACAGTGTTTGCAAACTTCAGAGCATTTCTTTTTACCATTATTTGCTCACAAAGTTTTAAAGTTTCACCACAATCCATTTAGAGAAAACACATCACTAAGCCTGTGTAAATAATCTGATGTTTATGGCACTGTGTGTATTGTAATCATCACTTTTGCTTTGTTTATTTGCAGCACCAACTATATGACCAGCTGGGCCTGTCATTTTAAACTAAACTGCATCTTCCCTGCAACTGTGAAACATTTCACACTTGTCCACAAAGAGTCAGAAATGACCAAAGACAACATTTTTTTAAATTCATTTCTGTCCTTCCTACTTTTTTTCTATGTTTCCTCTTCATTGTTCTCCCAGTGTGCCTTTGTGTTAGGAATGCTATAAACAACAACTTTACTGCATACAGTATGTGTCAGCGCTGTTATAAATTAAAGATGGTAAAATGTTGTCTTAGAGCAGCACAGTGAGAATAAGAATAAAGGAGACATCTATGCAGAGATACAGAAAACAAGAAACTATTTTGATTGGATTAAACTGAGAATAAAATAGAAAACAGAAACAGAAAAGGTTTACATGTTTACTTCACCTCTGTACAACATTCCAGCCTAAAGTCTCTATAAGAGGCTTTATAGGTTATAAGGTTTTGTCATGATTTATACATTATATCTCCAATGATACACTATCTCCCTTTCTTTACCTCACTGGGTAATGATTGAGATTACCACCCACAATTTATTACATAAATATGTTCTACTTAATCTTGTGCTGTGACGCCAGAGAGACAGAATTGTGTTTGTAAGAAGCTTTATTTTCTTGGGTCCTCCCCTGAGAAGAGTTGCAGTGTCACTGCTACAGACGTCACCTGTATGTGGATTTCACACAAGTCATGGGTCTATGACGTTAGCAGTATTAGTGTTGCCCTTAAGCCCTATGTAAACATACATCACAAAAACCAGCCCTGAGAATAAGGCAAGACTTTTCACAGCTTAACAACACGTTTTTTTTTATCTCAGAAGACGATTCTTGGTGTTGTGATAATATATGTTAAATTATAAGTTATGAGTCTATAGTAATAATTTCCCCACTACATGAGTTTTTTCATTATTGCTCTCATTTGTCTCCTTGCACTGAACGCATTTGAACTTGTAGAAACAGCTTGGAGGCTATTTGTACAATCTGTTTCACAACCAGAATAACCTTTTTTATCTTATATTTTTAGAATTATATGTAAAGAGTATTTGGATTTTATTGACACAAAAAAAGGTTTACAGGGTTCAGACCATTTTGTCCTATGGAATTCATTGTATTTTTGTACATCCTGGTTTTTCTGCTCTGTGGTCAACCAAACTTTAACTTGCCAGCAATTTTTAGCAGATTCCTTTTCAATGGGATTTTTTTTTTGACAATCATCAGCGTAAAACATCAAACTTCATATAAATAATTATTTTTGAGTTTAGTTCAATAAATCCCACGATGCTATTACAAATAATGCTGCATTTGAGAGGCTTTAAGATTTTTTCAACACATAAAACAACATTTCTTTGATGGTTTGCGGGAGCTGCTGTGAGCTTTTTCTTCTGTCTCTGTATGTAATATTTTTTGGCTTACAGTTTTAGATTGTTAGTTGTTCTTCTGTTATTATTTCTGGTATGGTTACATCATCGGTTTTAGTCAATACTACATCGGCTGCTAAGATGTTAGATTGCAGAGGAAATGTGCACTCCCTCTACTCCTGGTGAACAAATGGACTGTTATTGTAATGTCACATCTGACGATAACGTTTACGGGACTAACATGATTTTATGGTTTAAAAAATCAAGTTAAAATTAGATTTTCACCTTGGTTTCTTGTAATAACATGTAATAACATATGCATAAAACAACAGTTATATTCCAATGTGTCTCCAAATACCAAACTCTAAACTCCATACATTTACTTCCCTGGGTGTCTGCATGGGGATGAATGGCTGGGAGTTGTGTCCCTCCTGTGGAGAATGTACCAAAATGCAGCCCAGTTGAACTCCTTCACTGGTCACACAGGCCTCCTCACTGGATATCTGCAACCTGAGTATTTACCCGGCTGCTATGTCAGCAGAGGCTCACACCCACAACTGATGTATGTAACTCATAATAACACAAGACATTTTCAAAGTTTTTAAGAAGATGCTACTAACGAGACACAGGAAGAGATGTGTGATGTTTCACAAAAGCAAAAGTCAGGTTCGATCATTATTGCCACTCTCAACTTTAGATTGCCACCACACCACAGTGCAGAAACACACTCACACCTGTCCCCTGTCGCGCAGTGACACGTAGTCCAACGTCCCAGCACTCCCACTTATCAAGAACACCTGGCTGGTTCTCATGAAAGCCTCCAATCACATCCCAGAGAAGTTGTGGTGGCCATCAGAGACAGACCAGAGGTGACACGACTCTTCATACAGTCAAACAGCTACAAAGTCTTCTGTGCATTCCTTGGTTTGTTTTCTTTACCTGCCTCTCTGTCAGTCAGATCATTTGAAACATGCTGATCACTCTGTTTTTCTCCCTTCTGGTGTCTCCTGTCGTTGCCACAGAGAAAGGTAAATTGATTTAAGTATACTGTGTCATATTGGTTTTATTCTAGCTTTCGTTATGCTTTTCAATGCAATCAAACTTGCCTCAAAGTGTTGCACCTCTGCTAGTATAGTTTTAGACTCTATGTTTGGTTGGTCTATCACACTTGCCATTAAATTTTGTAAAATTGTGGATATTACTTAGCCTGGAAATCCAGACCCAAATCCAAAAGATTAAGGGTCTGGCACTGAGTAATGAAAATGGCCCAACTCGAGGGGCGCCGCTAAGCATGCATTTAAAAATCTCACTGCACGCAATTGGATAACACTACGACCAATCGCAACAATACACAGGGTGACGTATCCAGAACCCCATACGTTTAGTTACCAGCGGAGCTAACTGGTAGGTTAAACTGTCGTTATATGTTTAGCTCACCTGTGGTCCGCCTATATCAGGTACACCGATGTGATTGGTGCAGCTTGGCTACAAGGGCATAGTTAATGAGCATCATTACTCAATGCCAGAGTGACTCGCTGAGCAAATTGAAATTGTGCTCTCGCGAGAACTCTGGATTTCCAGGGTAGATATTACTAGTTCCCTGAGGATGAATCCTAATTATTTTGGCAATCCCCTGGTTTCACCTCTAGTGCCACCATGAGGTTGACATTTTGATTTTTTTTGACAATTCTTGGATAGATTGCCATGAAATACTGCAAAGGCTTTAATGGTCCCCAGAGGAGGAATCCTAGTGACTTTGGTGATCCCCTGACTAGATACGTTTTCACTCATCTTGCATACAATTGTGATATTAATAGTCCCCTGAGGATGGAAATTTCACTTATTTCGTGAAGCATCTACTATCGTGATCCCCTGACTTCAGCGACACCCTGATGTTCACATCATGGTGATTTTAAGTGAAAAGAATATTTCAAACAGGATATTGTAACAACTTTGTTGATCATGTCAATATTGTCATTTGTCCAATACTTTGGTTTATGATCAAATACCTGCAAAACTAATGACATAAAGCTGTACTTTGTGTTTATTGTTAATTAGCTAATAAGATGGTGAACATGGAAAACATTATACCTGCTTAACTTCAGCATGTTAGCGGTTTTCATTGTGATGATGTTAGCATGCTGACGTTAGCATTCAGTCCACAGCTGTATCTGAGTACAGAGCTGCTGAAGTGGCTGTATAATCTTATTGTTCAAACAACGTAAGGTACAAAATATGTTTAATTGTGTATCTTGTGTCTTTCTTTCTTAGACAATGCCCTTCCCAGACTGACTGACACCAAAGCTGCTGAGGCCTTTATCAACTCTGCTGAAGTGGTGGTCATCGGATTCTTGGAGGTCAGACATGAAAATTACTGAGAAAAACAAAGTCTCAACCATGGGCTCAAATCAGATTTCAGACATCTTTTTAACAAGCCTACATGGGCTGTTTTATGGCTTTGTTTATTATGTTAACGTGCATGCGGCGAACCAGACATGATCAAACAAATTAGCTGAGAGTGAGACTGTGAGGGTTCCAAAAATACAGCATTTGTTTGCATCCTGGTGTTGGTGATGCTGCTGTCATGAATAGATCTGGAAGAATACATTTCCTGTGGCCACACCTTTGGCAGCACTTGTGCTGTGAGTGCCATGGAGGCGAGCCCTTTGGCCAGACTCTGTGTGCGGGGGAAGATGGCGTGGCCACTTGACAGGAAATACATGAGTATCTGAAGACTTGTGGGATTGGCTTCATTGACCCTTTCGTAAACAAACGCAAGGAATAAGGTTCACGAGAGGAGAATGGAAGAGAAAGCACATGAGAATAAGGCATAGTTGGACCGTGATGCTGAAGGCAAAAAGAGACCAAAATGTTGGTGCTGTGACTCACTGGGAATGAACACATATTACAGGCTGCAAAATGATTAAATGAATTGCCAGAGCTCATGCAATACTGTCTCAGAAATACACATGATTCACCTTCCTTTGAGTCAGCCTCACCTCTCTCTTCCAAGTATATATTTTTTTGTTTCTCCATCTCTGACTTTTTGTCTCTGCTCTCTTCCCTTTTTTAAATTTACATTTTCTTTGAGGAAAAAGGATGGTAACAGGAGAGTTTCTGGTGTCTGCTATACCTTCTGAAAAAGTAATTCTAAAGAGGAAAAAATACATCCCAACTCTAAGATGTGTTATTGTATACCTAAGACTGCATCCATGAGTAAAAAAGTGTGAGAAGAGGATGTACATGAAAAGATGAGATGTAACTCACTCTCCTTCCCTCGTGTCTCAGGGAGAGGAAAGTCTCGGCTATCAGGAACTCGTTGCAGCTGCAAAGCGAGTTGACTCAGTCCCTGTAGCCATCTGCACTGAGAAAGAGGTGTGGGCAGACTACAGCCTCTCCTCAGACACCATCACCCTTTTCAGAAAGGTATTCTGCACCATTTGTCTACATGAGGCATCTTTTTCAACAATAAATGTGATGTGAGTTTTTCAACGATGTTGATATTGATGTGTGTGATGTGATCCAGGCAGATAATCACCAAGAGAACCTCGTCATTGCAGAGGCCAAGAAGTTAGAAGCTGACGGTCTTGTAAACTTCATCACCATCAACGAGGTCCGATACATCACAGAATACAACCAAGTGGTAGGTCCAACTCATGTAGTCATCACTATCATACTGTATGTGAAATGTTTTAACAGCCTGCCTCTGTCTTTCAAACTGTTCTTTATTTATCCCTTAAAGCTTTACTTCTTCCATATTGATAATGTATTTTCAATGAAGACAAATGTAAAATTGAAAAAGAAGAAAATGGGGCAACAAAAAAACATTACACTTCTTATTTTGTAACATTCCCTGCTACCCACTCACCCACCACTCCATCATCACTGTCTCACCACAGTGGTGGAAGAAGTATTCACATATTTTACTTAAATAAAAGTTGCGGTACCAAACTTTAAAAATACTCACTAGTAAAAGTCCTGCATTCAGTTAAAGTACAGAAGTCCTAGCAACATAAGGGTCTTTCCCACGGGAGGGATTTTTGCAGTTCCTAGAACTTAACGTTCCTAGAACACTTTTTTCGTTGTATTCCGACAGGACAAATTTGGGGATTTTTAAGTTCCTTTGGCCGCAGTACCGTACTCTTTCAGCTCCTACTTCAGAGCAGGGTCTTTTCCATTTTCCGTTTTCCCTTCCCTTTGATTGGTCAAACTTATAAGTCACGCCCACTGTCAACCCGGAATTTGTAGAGAGAGCAACAACGGGACATTTTTAACAATTTTCATCATCTTATTCATCATTAAATTCACTTCTGACAGCGTTTTAAGCGAGAAATGAACTGTTTAGATTTCGAATATAGGCAGTCTTCCGAAAATCATTGCCAAATTGACAATTTGCTTCAGAGTTTTCGGAGTTGAGAAGCTCCATAAAGTGACGGGACAGCCAGCTGGTGGCAGCCGGGATCGCTTGCTCGCCGGCCGGCCAGTCATGTTGGGACACCCCGCTGTAAACTGGAGGTATCTCAGACCGGTCTCGTAAATAAGAGGCTTTTATTCCGTCGTTTGTTCAAATATCACAACACATGTCCATCATAAGATTAACGGGAACCTGTGGTTAACTGCCTTTTTGGCATTAAACTCCACAAGCGTCTGCGGGATTCCAGCATTTTAATGTTGTAGCACATTTTGTATTTTTAATATACTGTAAAGTAGTTAATCCTTGACAATGTATGATTTCAAATAGTCCGATCTGAATAGTGACTATCAGATAGTGGACTAAAAAGTGCAATATTTACCGCTAAAATGTAGTTGAGTAGAAGTATAAAGTTTCATAAAATGGTAATACTAAGGTACAGTACAAGTACCTCGAAATTGTACTTTTAGTTTTTCTTCACCACTGGTATTCAGAGTATTCCAAGAATATGAACGTATCCAACATGAATGACAAGTTGATACAAGAACAGTAGGCACACAAATGTCACTGCAAAGAGTAAAAAAAACACAACAAGCTAAGGTGAGAGGCTTCTGATAAAGGAAACCATGGTTGGCCAGTGGGAACAGAACGGCGCAGGGACCCTACGCCGTAGCCTGACGTGCACCTCTGACTCCGCACAAACGTAAAAAGGCCTTAACCCTCATTCTATAACCTACGTGCTGTTTTTTACTCTCCTCAGACCGCAGTGGGCCTGTTTCATTCAGAGGTGAAGACACACCTCCTGCTCTTTGCCAACAGGGGGAGTAAAGAATACACTGAGCTCAGGGAGCGACTGGGAGCTATGGCCCCTGAGTTCACAGGCAAGGTGAGAATATTCAACTTACTTCACCTACAAAATAATAGTTTCAAATACGGCGAGTGATTTTACAAAGTTAAAGTAGAAGTTGCATTTCTGTGGTTACTTAATATAATCTATAATAAGCTAAATAAAGTCATAAAAACTGTGTTCCAGTTTTTGTTTGTGCTAATCAACGGAGCAGTGAAGTCCAGCGCCCGGTCACTGGGCTACTTCGGCCTCAAGTCTAAGGACCTCCCTCGAGTTGGTATGTATGATGGTGACTCGGACATGAAGTGGCTCCTGCCGGAGGGAGAGATCTCTACTGAACGGGTACGGGAGTTCTGCCAGTCCTTCCTACGAGGAGAACTGAAGGTTAGTTATGGCTTACCTAAAATTAGCCACTGCTGATGGTTAGATGTATTATAACCTGGTAGCTGCAACAGCTGGTTAAAATGTATTTGTTGCTCATTGTACTGAGAAGACCTATTTTCTAACATGTAGACTGATTTTAAACAATTTAGACCAAAAAAACGAGCAGCTGATTCTAGTGATTTAAAATCAGAAGCACATTACACCAAACAGGAGTTTCATACTTTCATACTGTCAGAAAGGAAAGTGGTAGTGAGTTTGGAGCACACCAGTGCTGTATAAAAAGAAAAAGTACACTTCTTGTTGTCACTTTAAAGTATATGTGCCACACAAAAGACCGGAAACCTCAACCTGTGCACTAATTTGCTCGGTCACACCACAGAGAGCTCCAGCTGGGTGTGACGTAGAGTCTGAAGCTCTACAACAAGATAGAAGAGACCAGAGTTATAGCCAGACTATCAACAAACTGTGCCACTAAAGAGACTGAAATCGTATGATATTAGTTAAAATAAATATAAACCTAGGTGGCCAATATATGGCATTTAAATTCGCAGTTGAAACAAATGAGATATAAATGAGGTTGTGATGCAGATACAGTCCAAGACAGGTCTCATATACAAGAAAGGAACAAAACGGATAAGGATTTTATGAAGGACAGACAATTGTTCCTACTCTGTTCAGGTTCCCTAATGACTTAAATTATCAACAACCAACCAAAATCACCAATAACACAAACAATGTCAACCTTGAAGCTGCAGTTTTGTACATTTGTCTCAATGACAGTATTGCAGTTTTCTACAGGATAATTGCTTGAGAAGTAACTATTTTTTTTTAATAATCCCTGGACCTTTACCTGACAAATGTGGTTTATAAATTAGACTGTGCTGCCCCATAAGTTGTTTGTTCAAGCCACAATTATGACTCATATTTATGTTTTATAGTGGTGTCCTCTAGTGGCCTCCCATAATTATTATGGGATCAAGGCAGGAAGTAAGGTGACAAAGTATAAGAGCCCAAATTTTGCGTGAGGATAGGTCAAACAATAAAATTAAAATAAAAGTAATTGGTGAATTTTTTTTTACTTTACGGAACAAACGAACAACGTCATGTCTGTGTCATGTGTGTAACGTGTAAAGTAATGTAACAAATGTAATTTCAACCCAAACCAAGATCTTTTTCTAAAAAACTATAAAGCTTTGGTGCCTAAACCTAACCAAACTGCAACCGTTTTACAACATTACGACAACCACTGCGACCTTTATGTTCTCTGGCTTAGATATAAGGACGGAAAACGCTGCCACCTCGTCATATTCACTGCCACTACTAGGGCGTTAATTTATGAAACGCTCCTGTGGATCGTGTTAGAGGGTAGGAATAAACAACGTATGGTTTGGAGGACTTGTTATTAGTTCAAGTCATGTCAATTTTATTCATGTTGCCTAAAATCACAAATTGGCCTCAAGGACACCCTCTGTCTTTAGACCCTTGTGTTTTCCCTATTTCTCTCTTTTGTAGTTTAAATCTGTAAAATGTTACATTTATTCTTCTGAAACTGAATAACTTAACATTCTTGACATATAAAACTAAAATTGAAGCAGAGCCAAAATAGATTGACATTAATTCCTAAAGGAAGGCATTTCTTTGAGCTTTCCTTTGAAGGGAATTCAATAGTAGACTTACTATGTCTGTCTGTTAAGTGCTACATACTGTAAATACACTCTAGGTAAACTATATTCCCTCTCTGTATTTCACTTATCACACTTTTATGTTTTTCAGGAGGTGAAACAAGCAGGAACAGAAGCAAAAACAGAGCTCTAGGACTTTAAAACAAATGTAAATGAATTATTAAAATAAAAGACTAAATGGAAAAGGAGCTTCTGGTGTGAATTCTTTCTTCTGTGCAAGCCCCGCAATTTCTTTCTTCCAACTCAAAGGAAACTATGCAAAGTGAACAAGTGTGCGTGTGTGTCATGTGTTCTTACTTATTTACCCATGTAGTTTTGTTTTGTCTGTTTACGCTAGTGTGAGCTTGTCTGCGGTCTGGTTAGCGGACCACAGGTCACTGGCCAAAAGTTGCAGAGATCTGGTGGAGTTTGTTAGTCTGTCCACTCATGTTATTGTCAGGACCACAACACCCTCAGCGAGACTGACAGAGAGCAGACTTGGAAGATATGGACCAAGGCGGTAAAGTCTTCATATAATTAATCCTGGACAGAAAAGTGTGTCAATAAAAGTAAAAAAAAATCATCTGTAGGCCTACATGATAAACTAGAACATGCATTTCCTGCAGAAAGTGCTTGTGAATGCTAAAAAACTAAATTGCTGAAGCCAAACTTGATTGCTGGCTTAATTGCATAAGAAGAAGGTGAAGTAGTGAGAATAGTTGTGGAAATGGGGGGGGGGGTGGAAGATACAAAATAAAGAGTAAGAAATGACAGGGGTTTAAAATGTTTTGCCAAAAAGTAATAAAAAATAATAGTGTAACATGTTGAAAAAAGTGATAAAAAAGTCATGTCATAGCATGCCAAAAATAGTCATAGTATAGTATTTTGAAAAAAGTGATAAAAAGTAGTAGTATAGCATGTCGGAAAAAGTCATAGTATACTATGTCAAAAAGTGATATAGCATGTCAAAAAAAGGCATAGTATAGAATGTCGAAAAAAGTCATAAAACAGAAAAAAGTAATAAAACAGTCATAGTGTAGTATGTCAAAAAAGTGATAAAAAGACAACAATAGTCATAGCATAGTATGTTGAAAGAAGTGATAAAAAAGCCATAGTATAGCATGCCAAAAATAGTCATAGTATAGTATGTCGAAAAAAATGTCATAGTACAGTATGCTGAAAAAAGTCCTATGTATGTCGAAAAAAGTGATAAAAAAGTCATAGTATGTTTCCCCTTTCATATCTAACATTAGAGACAGAACATTACATTAGAGACAGAACATTACAGACAGAACATTACAGAACATTACAGACACAACATTACAGAACATTACAGACACAACATTACAGACACAACATTACAGACAGAACATTACAGAACATTACAGAACATTACAGAACATTACAGACAGAACATTACAGACACAACATTACAGACAGAACATTACAGAACATTACAGACAGAGCATTACAGACAGAACATTACAGAACATTACAGACAGAATATTACAGACAGAACATTACAGAACATTACAGACAGAACATTACAGACACAACATTACAGACACAACATTACAGAACATTACAGACAGAACATTATAGACAGAACATTACAGAATATTACAGACAGAACATTATAGACAGAACATTACAGAATATTACAGACAGAACATTACAAAACATTACAGACAGAACATTACAGAACATTACAGACAGAACATTACAGAACATTACAGACAGAACATTACAGACAGAACATTACAGAACATTACAGACAGAGCATTACAGACAGAACATTACAGAACATTACAGACAGAACATTACAGAATATTACAGACAGAACATTACAGAACATTACAGACAGAACAATATACAACCGTGCCACCAAAATAGTCATAGTATAGTATGTTGAAAAAAAATATAAAAAAGTCATAGTATAGCATGTCGAAAAAAGTGATGAAGTCATATATGGAGTGTCTAAAATTCTCATAGTATAGCAAAAAAGTCCTAAAAAAGTTATAGTATAATATGTCAAAAGAAGTAATTTTATAGTATGTCGCAAAAAGTCCTAAAAAAGTCATAGCATAGTATGTCGAAAAAGTTATAAAAAAGTCACAGTATAGTATATCTAAAAAAAAGTCATAAAAACTCATATGTCGAAAAAATCATAGTAGAGTATCTTGAAAAGTGATAAAAGGCATAGTGTAGTATGTTGAAAGAAGTCATAAAAAAGACATAATATAGTTTATCGAAAAAAAAGTGATAAAAAAGCCATAGTATAGCATGTCAAAGACAGTCTGGAAGAACATGCAAACTCCACAGATAAAGCCTGAAAGTAACACTAAACAGTGATTACACAAAAACTGTAAAATATATCAAAACGCTGAACTATTTTCTTATAGGTGGAGGTTTTGCGAATAGCTTGAAGTTCGAATGACGTCTGTAGGGAGAAGCATTTCAAAGTGGAAGCAGCCTGAAGAGGAGTTGAAGATTGCTCCTTTGACTTTCAATGTAAAAAGAAAAAAGCTTAATATTTAAGTATAAATGGTAGAAAAAAGTTTAATACAAGCACAAAAATGTCCTAGCTGAAGCCGCACCCCCCCTCCCCCTCCCCCCAAAAATGAAGAATGTCAGGGAATTACAGAGGCAGCAATAACACAGAGATGAAAGCAGGGCATCCAACTCAAAATTAAGTTAAAGGGACTTTACTAAAAGACATATCAGGCTCTTAATGTGGATAAAAAGTATTTAGCAATAAAAAAGCTCTATAAAAAACAACAGATGGGCTGTAGACATAATGAGTAAAAATGTTGGGCTTGTCCCAAAAATATTCTCTCAAGCAACAAGAAGGGAATGTCAAGGCCCAGACTGGGATCGGTGTAATTATGGGTGCTGTATTGCCAAGTGGAAGCATCCGGCGGAATTGGGAAAGCCTGGCAGGTAGACATTTCTCAGAACCCAGATGGAAATATACAGCGTGTGTTGCCTGCCATCTGAGTTTGTTTACGGCTGCAGTCAGGACAGTCCACATAAGGCAGTGCTACATAAAGCACCATCAACCGGAAAACTGTAAGATAATACTCCATTATCAAATAGTTAGTCCCATAACAGCTGTGTTATATTCTTCACTGTTTCATGTTACTAGATAGTATAACAATGATAACCCGGACTCAACAGAATATTAATCGTTTATTAGCCCAACAGCATGTCTGTATAGCAGCATGGCTAACACCAACAATGGAAGCTAAAGTTATCCACAATCCATCAGGTGTATCTCAACTACATATCTTATAGTAGCTGAAAATGCACAGCAAGCTAATTTTAAATAATATTTAGAGCTCAAACCAGAAACAATATGATCACTAATTAGGCTTACTATAGGCTACTTAAAAATCACATTAATGTAAACTTGAGGTTTGGATTGCGTTTACTTGATGTTTACATGATGTAAATAAATGTGATGTACAATTGTGTTGTTCCTTAACATTGTTTGTGTTAATTAATATATACTTTATAATATGTACAATAGTTTAAAAACATACTTCATTGTGGTAAAAAGCATATACAATAGAGTTAAACAACATGAGCGTTACAGTACAGGTAAAGTATGAGTAGGCCAACATTTATGTTAAATATGTTAAAGGTGGATAAGAATAGTGTTGACATTGTTGGTTCTCAATAAGTTCAATAATTGATTAGGCTTCTTCTGATCTCTCTCTCTCTCTGATCTAATCTCTTAAATGGGAAACAAAAACAGCCTAGATCTCTGATTCATGTTATTCTCAACAAATTCTAATTTATTTATTTATTTATCTTGAATTAGCTGGAAAATGCATGGTCACAAAGCTGAAAACCTTTTAGAGATACATGGTTCTTACAGGACAGTAATGCAGCAAACATATGATGATCTTATAGAATATGAGATGCTTTGCTGTACAATAAACTACCCTATAGTATATAAAGGAGTTAAAATTAGCACAACTGTAAACATAGCAATAAAATGCAACACACACACAATGCATCAGTAATAATAATAATCCAGAAACACTGACAGGGAACATTTGCACAATTAATACTTTTACTTTTCATACTTTAAGCACATTTTGCTGATAATACTTACATACTTTTACTTAAGTAAGGTTTTGAATGCAGGATTTTAATTTGTAGTGGTGTTTTTTTCACACTGTGATATTGAGTAAAGGATCTGAAAGCAAGCCTTCTTAATGCCATGTCACATGTGAAGCAACTCTACTTCTTCATCTCCTACTTGAACTAGACAACACAAAAGTCTTTAAAACACAGTAAATCCACATAAACATTTTTTTTTAAATCATCCAGTTACAGCATCTTTCCCTAAAGTCCCTGGCACCTTGCTGAGGTTTCACATACACTTACCTACACCAGAAAATGTTCTCTCTAAGTAATGAGTACTCACATGCATTCTGAGGTAATGGTTTAAAAAGAAAAGTCTGAATGCACGCCTGTAACTGGTCATTTAAAGGTTGTTTGTTTCAAGTATATGATACGTGCGTACTATGCAAGTAGAGCAAAGCTGACAGGGCCAAATGAATGAAATTTACAATGAAGATTCTTTGACATTACATTTAAAACAGTCATAAATGTATAATCTGTGCTGTGTAGTACACTTTAGAAATAAACCTGCTGTTAACACTCAGCTATCCTTAGCAGTGTGCTGTACTCTACATAAATAATATTTGTACAATGTCAAAATTGTTACATTTAGTTTTATTAGAGGATGACACAAGTTCAGGGAAAAACTTGAAGGAACTTTTGGATACAGTTGAAGGGTAATTGGAAACCCTAAATAAATGGCTTGATACTAATACATTGTCATTAAATCTAAGTAAAAGAAAATTAATTAATTCAGGGGAATTATATTTAAAAAAGAAAAAGAAAAAAGAGGGTAAGGACAAATGTAAAATGTGTGACAATTAAAAGGGGTCAATTTATGGAATAGTTGTAATAATGAATTAAAAGAATGACGTAATATATGTACAGGGGCACCGGAAGTAGGGGGGTAGGAAGTATACAGGGAAGGGGCCCCCCACTTTACACCCTTTGCCCAATTTAGGCATTGTGGTTGGTGTATTCCTTTTGCAACATTGTGATGGAGTCTAATCGCTAAAGACTCTAACATATCAACCTGCACCATGTTCATTAAAGTTATTTCACTCTTAAATGCAGTCTCTCCTGATTGAAATGTTTTCGTCCTGCACTTTGAAACAACTACAAGACTAAAGACGGGCCTCAGGTAAAATAAATTTAAAATCAATACAGAAACTGACAGGGAACCAAATGTAGTAACTTTGAAACAGGTGTAATGTGTTCTCTCCTTCTGGCCCTTGTCAGTAAACACAGTATTATATTTGACCTGTTAGGACAACACATCACAGAATATAGATAGAAAGAAGATGCTTATTACTAATATAAGTTGACTGTATATCATGTGCACCTGTGCATGTAAGTGTCCAGTTCTGCTGGACAAACAGGAAATGTGTAAACCCAGAACAACAGTACATTAAAGCGAGCATTACTCATTGTCTATAGGAAATCATTACAAAGCCAAGATGCTACAGAAAAAAGCAGAAATGCACGCTGTGGCACTTGTTTTCTCCAACTGTGTCCCCCCCCCCCCCCCCACGCACTGAAATTCATCCACAAAATGGACACTGGACCAGACATTAAAATTACACAGCACGCGGGCCAAGACAAATGCCTGACACCAGGAATAACACTAGACTATATGAAACACGAAGGACACGAAGGTCCCCCTGCAGTAGCACTAAATTTCTTACTACACTATATATATATATATATATATATATATATATATATATATATATAAATATATATATATATATATTTTTATATATATATATATATATATATATATTTATATATACACACACACACACACACACACACACACACACACACACACATATATATATATATATATATATATATATATATATATATATATATATATATATATATATATATATATGAACACATGAAGTGATATGTGTGCATACACCTCTGGTTATCTAGACAGTATTTAATGGGCAATATGATTTAGGACCAAGCTGCAAACTCAAAATCCCGTTATGTTTAACATAAACCACAGCTGAAGCCACACTGAAAGTGTATCCAACAAATAGAAAGCTGCATCCAAACCCGCATGCATAACTCTGTGCATCCAACACAAGGGAGCTGCTTATATTTGGCTGTATAGCTGCTGAAATACATCAAGTGAGGCTGTGTATTGGGCCACTGGTTGGCGTTGGTAAGCCATGACCGTGCCTGGATCTGGCAAGGAGCTGGACCAGAGATGGATCTGTAAATAGTGACTGACTGCGGTTCTGGTGGGACACAGCAACACTCTAATTAGGCTCTGTTGCATAATGAGGCTCACTGCTGTTTCGTGTCACTCGATTAGTAGCTTGTGGTCAGCTCAAGCTATAGTTTGGGGTTTGCGGGGGTGGGAGATCACATCTGGGGCAAGGAGTATAGCAACATAACAGCAATGGCAGAACTGGCAAACTTGTTAAAAAGATGTTAAAAGAGGTAACCCAGAAATAGGTCTCCCTGATTAAAATTCAATCACATTTGAATATTATATATATATATATATATATATGGTATTTTATAGAGATTAGTATAACACCACTGGTTTGGACTTTCAGGGGTTTGTTGTATGTGTGTGTGTGTGTGTGTGTGTGTGTGTGTGTGTGTGTGTGTGTGTGTGTGTGCGTGCGTGCGTGCGTGCGTGCGTGTGTGTGTGTGTGCGTGTGTGTGTGTGTGTGTGCGTGTATGTGTGTGTGTGTGTGTGTATGTGTGTGTGTGTGTATCAAGGAGACGGGGAATCCCCGTCTTTTCTCATGTTACTCTGTTTGTCTTGGATTTCCTTTAATGTCAAGTGAAGACAACATACAAGACATACACATAGGTTAACATACAGTAGCCTACATGCACTGTACGTACAGCTGAATGCCAGGGATGTTTGTGGCCATGTAAGTCTGTGTGAAAGTGAATGAGTTTTTGGACTCTGTGAGGGCTGCGTGGGTGTCAAGGGGAGCTTTTCATGACAAGTGTAAGCAGAAACGTTGACATTTGACTCTCTAGCCAATCAGAGGATTATCTCTGGTCTGACAAAGGAGGTGGACCAACAGTATATATTGACCTTGAAATTGGGGAAAGAAACAGAGCAAGCCATTGCAGGAAAGCAAAGAAGAGCAAGCAATCCAGAAAGCAGCTAGTCTACAACCTGAAACTAACTACAAGGCATCATGAAGACTCTGACTCTCCTCTCCATCTGCACTCTTCTGTCAGTGTGCTGGTCCATGGGTGGTAAGGACAAACTCCTCTCATCTTTGCTGTGATTTCTGATATTGACCTCTATGTGATTTGGACCGACATAAGCACCTACAGTGTGTCTATAAAAGTGTTATTTTCTGTGATCCCCAGCTGTTGAACCAGAGGTTGTCGTGGACGTTGCTTCAGACACAGCTGCCGACACAGCTGCTGAAGCTGCACCTGCTGACCCAGCTGCTGACCCAGCTGCTGCCCCCGATTCATCTGCTTCAGACTCTTCCTCCTCCTCTGAGTCTGATTCGTCCTCGGCCTCCGACTCCAACTCGTCCTCAGACTCTTCAGCGTCTGATTCTAACTCTAACTCTTCCTCCTCCTCCTCCGAGTCTACTGAATCTTCTTCCTCCGAGTCCTCTTCCTCTGAGTCTGACTCCTCAGCGTCCGACTCTTCTGCCTCTGATTCTTCCTCTTCTTCTTCTTCATCATCCTCCTCATCTTCATCAGAGTCCGCCAGTGCTGAGGGTATGCAACATTTTTGTTTCCAGAAAGAATCTTTGCATGGTTTCAGAATTAGTTAGTTTGCCTGTAAAACAAGAAAATTCAAGAAAGTTTGAGTTTGTGATGTTTGTCCCCACAGCGGCTCAGGTGGTCATGAAGAGAGACCTGGCTGCTGTTCTCCTGAGGAGAAGAAGAGCTGCCGCAGCAGCAGGGGACCTCAGCCCTCTGCAGATGGAAAGGTACAGTTATTTACACTATTTGGATAAAACTAACTCACGAAGCAACAATATACTTTGCACACTATTGTTTGGCTTGACGTTTGCTGCAATTAATTTGTCAGTTTTAGTCTAGTGTAAAAAGAAAAACCAACTCAGAACTTAAATACATAATCTAAGTTAAGTCTAAGATATTTTACAACCCTTCTAACCTCTTTTCTCTCTTCTGCCATCCAGCCTGAGAGAGGTGTGCGAGCTGAACAACGCCTGTGACGAGATGGCTGAAACGGAAGGCATTGTCAAAGCATACGTCGCCTACTATGGACCCGTCCCCTTCTAAGATGAAGACTCCTCTTTCATCCACATGAGGGCTGTTTGCTTTTTCTCCCTGAATCCAGACAAGGTGCAGACAATAATGAAAACAATTGTGGAGAAAATGTCTAGATGGAGATTTGTGACCAGCTTTAATGGTCCTGTATGAAATGATTTCAGAGAGAGGCACATGGAAACACAAGCATGTGGAGTATGTAGTAGCCCACATAAGATTAAATTATTCTTCACATCTACAATGCAATGAATGGTGCTACAAGTGCATGTATTGTATGTTAATGTATTGATGTTTTTATGTTGTGCTTTAGTCATACTTTAACTAGATGTAATAGTTCTAGTAATTAGTGGATGTAGTAATGAGGTACTGGAGTTTTAGTCTTAGTGTCTTGATAGCGGTAGTGGTAGTGTACAGTGTGTGTAAAATGCACATCAGTTATCTGTAAGGACTGTAACCACAAATTGCCTCTAGGTTTTAAAATAATAAATTATTTTGTTTTGTTGAATTGTTGTTTTGTCCTCAATAACTGAAATGTTTTGATGGTAGCTGTTGTAAGGAATGACATTAGGAATGGCATTATTCCTCA
Source organism: Gymnocephalus cernua (assembly GCA_023631565.1). Taxonomy (NCBI): domain Eukaryota; kingdom Metazoa; phylum Chordata; class Actinopteri; order Perciformes; family Percidae; genus Gymnocephalus; species Gymnocephalus cernua. The sequence continues at coordinate 24,824,922 of CM042427.1, read as the reverse complement.
TGTATACCTGCAATAACTGAAAGCTGAAAGATCTATAAAGAAAACTGCAGAATTAGGTAAGAGTTTCCTTCAGGTTCTGACACAACAAGCACTACCAACTCCGTCTGCTGTAGTATAAGCTGCAACCACAACAGTTTTTAAGAGTTGGTGTGGTTAGCTTGAATTTGCGGCCGACTGAGCTAGCTTCCCTTTTGTATATTTATGTTACGTTTGTGTACTGTACTGTGTTCTGTATGTGCCTGCAGTAGCTAATAAGGAGGTCCTGTTTTTTGCATATATCACCAGAATAAACAACAAAGAGATCCCGGGGTTATGGTGTCTTGTCTAAACAAACACAATGCAGAAGTCCACCAGTTACATATATGATCTAGTGGTTCCCATCTTAAAGGTCGGGCTCCCTTCAAAGGGAGATAAGATAAATCTGAAGGGTCGAGAGATGATTAATGGTAGAGGACAGAAAAAAAAACTAAGTTCTGCCACACAAACACATTATTTTTACATAGGTTTTTCTTTTTTTGTGAAATATTAGTCCATAAACACTTATTTAAATTAAACCATGTGAGAAGTTTAGAGGGGAAATGTCTCTTTGGTGGAACTGCTTACAACTTAAAAATATTGGGGCCCCAACAAGCCCCTGCTTTTTTGAGGTCACAAACTAGAGGTTGGGAACAACTGGTTTAATATGCTATAATAATGCATAGTGTTTTATTTCAAATCTTAATCTGAAAAGTAATTAGTAACTAGGCCTATAGCTGTGAAATAAATGTATTGTACAGTATTAAACTATAGCAATATAGTAGTATCAAAGCTGAAAGATAACCCATCATGAGTATTTGTTTATAATTGCTATGGCCAGCGGACAAACCAACAAGTTCTCCAAACCATACAACGTAGGTTGTTTATTCCTACCCTCTAATGAGACCCAGGAGTGTTTCATAAATTAGCGCCCCTAGTGGTGGCAGGATGTAAATGTAAATGTAAACATCATGGATGTATGATAAAGATAAGAGGTAAATGTGTCATAATTGCTGCTTGAACAAACGATTATGGTGGCCGTTTTCAGGGGAGGACAGTCTCACTTGAGTAAATGTACATATTTACTTTAAGTAAGTGTCAGTTGATCATGTGGAAAGTGTCCTGTGGTTGTTTGTGCGCTTTGACACAGTTGTGTGCCCTCGTTATTGATATATTGATAATCCACCTCATGCTGTTTACACAAGGTTTACTGACATGTGACATCGCGGTGGGCACAACAGTTTCCGGGACACTGGCTGTGTTTCGCCCAGACACTTAAAAAAGAAAAAAGAAATTTCAAAACTCACAAATGCAACAGAACAATCATAAACGAGTAACAGCAAACTACCTGACTTTCTGTAAGACAGCCATTACAAAATAGTAAATTATTAATAACACTGATAATAATGATGTTGATGATAAAGTTTATGATACTTTGAGATATAGAGCATTACTGTAAACTGAACTCTCAACTCTTCTCCTCCCTTATACCATAATTGTTCATTCCCAAAATGCCTTACTCAGAGAAGTCTTCAGATAACACTGATAGTAGAGCAATTCATCTCTTATCTTATGCACTATAGAGGATCAGATGTATGTTAATCTGGGAACATTAAAAGCGATGAGTCTAGTGGTTTCTGCCAGGTCAGTAGAAAAAAAACTTTCAATTATGTATATTTTTTTATCTTTTATTTTTAAATAGCTATTATGGAGACAAAATATACAACTCAACATTAAGCATTAAAAGTTCAAAACATTTAGTTAGATGCACATCTAATTTTTAAACTACATATTCCTTGAATACAATTATCCGTCAATTACAAAATAATTTTTACACCTTAAAACGATGTGATAAGGATCTCAACATGTCTTTTATACACAGTAAAAACATTAACTTTGCATTGCTGTGCTCTTTCAATAACTGTTTGCTTTGAACACCAGTTATTGACTTTGTTCAACAACATACACCTTTTTTATTTGTATTTCATCAATTCAGTTATCTCATTATAAGATAAAAACCCAATAACTATATTTTAAAATTGTATTCTGTAGAGCTAAAGTTGGAAACTCAAATACTATATTATATATGCACTATTTCCTTCCGTTTAAGTAATGATTGCTATAAAATACAGTGCCCAGCTGCTTTAGGAAATTATTAAACTAGATATCTGTGAGCCGTTTTTAACATTTCTTGAAGCTGAAAGCCACAGACTGGGTATGGAAAGTCATAAAGAATTGAGGCAAGTCATAAAGTATTGAGAGATGACTAATGAATTGTGGGATTTGTTGAATATAACAAACAAAACAAAAAATAATATTGCAATCCTTATCCTTTAAAGGCCACCTCAGTTAACACCATGCAGCTGAAAGACCAACACTTTCCTGCATGTGCCATTTTGTTGATACGCGGAGAGTTTTAATTATAACCATTTCCCATCTTACACTAAAGTAATAGCATAAATATTATGAACATTTAAGAGTTTTGCCTAAATGTCTTTTGTCCTTGTGCATGACCAATGCATGTCTTTGCATCATACATAAATAGTCACCACATATATGTATACAAAATCTCAAATTCGGGTCATCTTCAGAATCTTTAGCTCTAAATTGATCTCATTTTCTACCTCCTTCTCTGCACTCATTGCAGGGTTATCATACACCTCTGTGTTGTTATTTCCCACTGATTCTTTATCTCTGGGTTCTAGATCATCAGCAGAAATTTGGCAGCATTTGCAGCAGCAACAGCATTTGGCGGTAATCACACCAACCACTTTGTCCCAGGGAGCCAGGGAGTGGGCCCACAGAGGGAGGAAGTCCCAGGATCGCAGTGCTGCAGGCATACACCCGGGTTTCCGTTTCTGCAGTATATTGATCACTATGATGATGATCAATATGACAACAAGAGGTACACCCACGCCTACCAGTACCTGCCAGCCGGCCAGTGACAGGCTAAAGATGAGGAGCGGTAAAATGAAGAAGAACAGGATGATGTAGATGGCAGCAAACCAGCGGTAGGAGGCGGTAATGTTCCCCAGGCTTTTCGCCAGCCGGATAGGGATGCGGGTGAAGGGGACTGGATACCACAGAATAATGCCAGAGATGTTGAACAGAAAGTGGACAAGGGCAATCTGGAAACAACATCAACACACTTTATTGATATGCTTCAGTCATTATTTTTTCTCCTTATAGACTATAAAAAAAAATCTCTGCAAGTTTTTTTGTGTGAATTACTGACCTGTAGAGCATTAGCCAGTGTGTCTCCAGGACTGGCCATAGCTGCCAGGATGGCTGTGGTGGTTGTGCCAATATTTGAACCCAGAGACAATGGGTATGCTCTTTCTATGCTGATGACACCAATACCTATTTAAACAAACAAGACGTTAACCATCACTTCCTTCCTGTTTTACCAGGAAATTAGTTGCATTCATCAACTTAAAAAAAAAACAAGCAAGTAAAGTGTGTGTGCTCCCTAGATGCCTCTCCACTGTATTCAACCTATCATTGTTAAAGAGACAGTGTTTGTTCATTGTTTTACTGCCTAACGTCACAGAAAGAGAAGAATGAGATAAAGAAACTTTAAGAAAAGCAGGTTTTCGGTACAAAATGGTACATATATTTTTTTAAATGAATGAAATGGATGGATAGAAGGATGGACGAATGATTGACCTCACCAACAAGTGGAGTAATAGCAGAAGTGAAAACCGAACTGCTCTGCACAATGAAGGTCATTCCAGCTCCAACTAAAATGGCAATATAACCTGTGACCCAGCCAAATGGAAAAGGGAAATCTGCACACACAAACAAGACACAACATTTGTGTACTAACCAACGCAATCACATTCATTGCACTTGAGTTTACAGTGTGCAGTGCTGCTCACCGGTGTTAAGGATCTTCTTGATGACTGCAGCCACCTGTCCCTTCAGCATGGAGTTGAGCAGCTTGACGATCAGGATCAGGCAGGAGCAGAGCACCAGCAGAGAAAGAGCCAGCAGGATCAGACCCACTGCCAGGTCAGACAGATTCACATTAACAAAGAGATGCTTACCTGTGGACACACAGAACACACACACACACACACACACACACACACACACACACACACACACACACACACACACACACACACACACACACACACACACACACACACACACACACACACACACACACACACACACACACATTAAAGTTCTGCAGAAATGACAAAATATGGATACATATTGTTTCTACAATTTCTGGCCACATGGGTGCAGAAGAACTCCACAACAACTTTAAAAACACACATTCACATATAGTATCACTTAATAAAGTTGTGATGGTTGATGTTTTGCTAAACTCACTTTTTTGTTTTGCTAAAACCAGCTGTCTTCTGCTGCTGGAAATGGGGTCAATACATGTGCAACATGCAAAACCTGAAACATTTAACTAAAACAAACTAAAACGCTCTAGGGGGATGTTACCGTAACTGCTCAGTTAGTTAAAACACTTTTTCTATGCCATGTGAAATGAGGCCATCCATGTTATGGTGAGAATATTATACATTTACTTAATATACAGATTACGGTTCTTGCATTCACAAAAAAGTTTAAATATTGTGAAAACTGGTCTTACATGTCTGGACATTGTACGTTTCAGAAATGTTCTTCAGTGTGAAAGTGTAGTTGCCATCGACCCAACAGAGAGATGCAGACGTGCAGTTCTCTGGACCAGGAACTGTGACGTTCATTAAGGTCTGAAACAGTGGCAGTTTGACAATAAAGATTTTAATTTTCTGGATGTTTTCAAATATTTGGTACATAGCTGACATGTTTTGTTCTTACTGTGTTGGTGAAGGTTTGGCACCATTTCTTGATGAGACTCTTATTCCTGGCTTCTGGGTCTCCTGTGGCAATCCCACTAATGACAGACTCATCCAACTAAGTTGGAGGGAAAGAGAACCACGACAAAGATAATATTGTTATGTAACAGCATCTTATCTCTCTGATACACATGGTGATTTCTGTGGTGAGAGTAAAAACAACACAATTCCAAACAGGTTTAATACTGTTTCATGGTTCACATTTCTATCAATGTATTGTTTAAGCTAATGCTACTGTGGAAGTTCAGCAGTGGCCCATATAGATAACACTAATAATTGCACAGTAGCTTCTGTATCAGCTCAACTACCGTTACAGTTTGTTCACCATCTGAGCTCAGGGACAAACTAAAGAGCGTAACAGTTTACAATCAGCTAACCACACAGTTAGTGCTGCTAAAAGACACCTATCTACCCAGAGGTGGTCATTTCATACACATGCTGGTGATGAACCGATTGACACTCATTGTTGGTGACAGGTTCAACAGACTTTACCCTAAATCTAAATGACTACTGGCATAGCCAAAAGATGTGTACTTGCTGGACATTAGTTACTCAAACCCCAGCTTTCATTTAGTCTTTGATTCAGTGCAATGTTTTCTTCCACCAACGAATGGCTAAAATGAGTATAACAGTACTTTCTTTACAGATGGGAAAAATGTGCATTTAACACAGTGATCCATGAAGCAGTTCTTCTACATTATGTTAATTTAGAATGTTGTTCTGATCTTTTGCAAAAAACTATATATAATATGATTTGCATCTTGCATCTTCTGCAAGTGAAAGGTTAGATGTTTGGTCTGGGCATGAGATGAGATCTATACAGATTTTGCCAACTGAGGCTCCTTACCAGAAAATCCACAGGGTAGTTAAAATGTCTGAATAACAAATATTTTCTTCATATTTGATCAGGTAGTATAAGTAACATATCCATAAATTAACTTTTACCTGTATAATTGACTCAGTGAGAATATCAGTGATCACATTTAACAGGTCCGGGGCCTCTCCACTCTCAATTTTAAAGGACTCAATGATGAGCTTGGAGATCACGTACAAATAACCAGTGGCGACTTCCAGAGGCAGCAGCACCAGCACAGAGAGCCAGTTGAAGAAGTCGTGCACAGTGGCCCCTGCAAAAGCCCTGGGAACATGGTGAGAGGAGGTAGATAAATGCAAAGTAAAATTACCTTTGATCTCGCAATGGGAGCTACATATTATTGCTGTCCTGGAATAAGTAACCTAGTCAGTAAGCAGGTTAACTATAGTAATAGCAATGTACACATTTGGTGATTTTGTTTATTTTTAAGAGAAACTTGAGGGTCATAAATTATGAATGAATGTTTAATATGGAATATTTGTCATTTTTAGATAAAGGAAAGTTTTTATTTTGTATATTAGATTGGAGATGTAATGGGTTGTAAATGTGTGTTTTCTTAGTTCATCAAAAGCTGGCATTTTGGATATGCTGTGCATGTTTTCCACAGACTGCAATTAAAGTTGTATTACTTAAAGAGAAAGGAAGTCAAAGGAAGCAATCCATCAAATACAAAATGATTACCTGCGAAAGGTGCTGCGGTCACCAGCCTGCGTCATGGCGACTAGTGTGTTGGTGACAGAGGTGCCGATGTTGGTGCCCATGATGATAGGAACAGCCAGCTGGACCGTTAGCACTGCCAAAGCAAAACAGGTCATCTTCATCATCAGTCGTCCTCCACACCTCCAACATCATTATCATTCATGCATTCTGTAAATGGAGGTTTATCTGTGTGTGTGTGTGTGTGTGTGTGTGTGTGTGTGTGTGTGTGTGTGTGTGTGTGTGTGTGTGTGTGTGTGTGTGTGTGTGTGTGTGTGTATGTGTGTGTGTGTGTGTGTGTGTGTCTGTGTGTGTGTGTGTGTGTCTGTGTGTGTGTGTGTGTGTGTGTGTGTGTGTGTGTGTGTGTGTGTGTGTGTGTGTGTGTGTGTGTGTGTGTGTGTGTGTGTATGTGTGTGAGTCCAGAATGTGTGAATGCCCATACTCACATCCAGAGGACACCATGCTGACAACTATGGAAGAGGAAGTGGATGAGCTCTGGACCAGCAGAGTGACCAGAACACCAATGACCAGACCAGCCAGCGGGTTGGACAGAACTGTGTTGTCCTGAAAGATGTCACCTGCTGCTTTACCTGGGCAAGGTGAGCAGAATGTGCATATTCAAAATGTTTTTCCCCCTTTAAATAAGTATGCTGTGGAGAGTGATAGAATATAAACCATGGTACTACTGTGCTTTTTTATGTGTAGTGTAAGGCAAAGCAGCTGCATATTAATACTGTTAGAGGCATTTACATTAGAAAAAGCACATTCATTAATAATACAATGAATGATGGCTAAATTCTATTTAGCTGCTTCAGAGTCAAGGTCCTGGTATGGTGGATGTTGGCTCACTGTCAAACTGTCATGACTTACTGGGACATTTGAATAGAACAAAGCCATCATTAATATTATTTAAAAAACTACTTTTCCTCTTATGACAAGACAAATGTCTGCTGTAAAAAAGGCCAATAGCATGCATGTGAGTTTATGGGTCATCATTACACCTGAACGTGGCTTCAGACAAGTGTTACTGTGTTTACCTCCAACAAGCTGGAAAGCAGAGCTGAGGATGTCGAGAGAGCAGATGAACATGTAGAGGAAACCCAGCAGCAGGATGAACTTCCCCACCGACACCAACACTCTCAACACTTTCCCCCTGGTATCCAGAGCTAGAATAAAGACATAGAGACAAGACATGAATGGGATTAAACACAGCACAGAATAAAAAAGGGGAAAGATTACTTTCTTTAAAGATGTATCCAATGTTTCCTTTAGGGGCCTTTTTCACAACAAACATTTTCATTTGTCAAAGCAGAAAAAACACAGGTGTGATTAATACCATAAACAATGTCTCTGTTATTACGCATATTAATCAGTGAGCCAGCATGAAAAGTAGTCAGACCCTGGAACTGGTAAAGCTAAATGGATCGCAGCCCTTTTTATTAGTAATCACATCTGTGTTTTTTATGCTATAACATATCAAAATATCTGCTGTGAAAAAAGCCTATTTCACAGCCCGCAGATTTGAGAGTCAAACAGTATGTAGCCTACAGTATGTTGGCACAGACTCAGTTGTCTGTCTGGCAACTGTCTTTATCACATCCATTACTATTTATAACCTCAATGCTTTCTAAATAACCAGATCAATTACACTGATTTGTTGTCCGTCTAATGAAACAATGACGTCCTGGGAGTTAAGCCAACAGGAGTGCTTTTGAAAAGTATTAACTGTTTTATTGTTAAACAACATCAGACAACATTAGATTAGATTAAATGTGGCTTTTCTTGACACTTCTCAACAGAAAAAGCTACTTTTTAACGTCAAAGGGAAAACTTCAAAGTTATCTGAATTAAAGCTGTGGTATGCAATTTATCTTTGGTGGCGTTGGGCAAAGGTTCCATAATAACCTTTCAGCATATTGTAATTTAAGTAGTCTATATCCACGACGTTCCACTTCCGGGATTGGTCCGTTGCAGCCGGAAATTCCGCCGGAAGTCACTCTTTACGGCCAGATGTTTTCGCTTTATTTGTGTTGGCATTTCAAACTCCGGTCAATTTATGAGGACTATGTTAACTGCTCCTCAGATCTCTGCAGGGTGAATCCAGACAGCTAGCTAGACTATATGTCAAATCTGAGTTTTCTGTTGCACGACTAAAACAACTTTTGAACGTACACATGTTCCACCAAAACAAGTTCCTTCCCGAGGCTATTTTGCAGCGGCACCAGGGCTCCGTGCGGTGCCAAGACGATTGTGATTTGGTTTCAAGACATGCCAATAAACCAGAGCACGTTTTTCTCCCATCCCGGAATTCTGTGTGGACTAGCCAGACCCTCCTCCGCAGCGCTGTGAAGGAAGGTCTGGCAATGCAAGACTATAATTTAAGTGATCTGAGAGAAAACTAGACTTCTGCATCTCTTATTGGTTCTGTTTTCAGGCTGTAGATAATTTAGCCCGTGATGGGAGACTTTTGTACAGTGGCCGACAGGGGCAAACGCACTGCAACTTAATGAAACGCACGCAAATAAACAAAACACAAGCAAATTAAGAAAACATCTTCATAAATTTGACAATACATGCACAGCATTTACTAAACACGCTGCAAATACTCACAACACAACCAAATACAGAAACACGCTGCAAATACAGAAACTATGCAAAAAGAAAAGCACACAATCTCCGAAAACAAATGCAACAAAAGATGCATCCAGATTACACAATGGAAGTTCTCCAGGCCTTTAGATGGAGCGCTAAGTGAACAGCTTGATTTTCGACCCCACTGAGAGAGAGAGAGAGAGGGGGGGGGGGGGGGGGGAGGGGGGGAGAGAGAGATAGTTTCTCTAGTTTATTGACTCAGGTCACAGGTGATACTCAATCAGCAGAGACGTGTCTGTAAACTCGTGGTAATAAAAAGGCAGAGCGCTCTCTCCGTCGAAAATCAAGCTGTTCCACTTTTAAATGCTGCGTATGTGTTTTCTTAATTTGCTTGGTTCTTGTCTATTTGCCTGTGTTTCATTAAGTTGCAGTGCGTTTGCCCCTGTCGGCCACCGTACTTTTGCCAATCACAGGTCATTTCAGAGAAAGAGAGAGAGAAAGAGAGAGAGAGCGGTCCACAAGTCTTCACCTGACCATGGGAGCCCTGTGTCCTTCAGCTCTGGCATGTCCCATGGGTCTGTATCCTCTTGCTCCTCCTCAATCAGAGTCACAGTCGAGTGTGCGTGGCTCTCGACTGGGTCCTCTAAGACAGACAAAAAGCCTGAATACATTTATTGTCCTTTTTTGTACATTTTTGTACATGTTGTACATTACATGTAACTGTTCATCAATAGCCTTCTGTTGCATTTCATAGGCTACGAAGAATACCTTTGCTCTTTTTTCCATGGCTATCATTGTGGTCTTCCTTGCCATTGTTTTGAGCAGACATTGGCTAAAAACATAGAAAAAGGAAAACAGTATGTAAGGATTTAATTCCAAAATGCTATAGTGAAGTCAAATATACCGTGAAAGTTTGTCCCATACATCATGATGGTGGTAGACATCATATCATGTCATAACTTTGACAGAAATAAATTGTATTTAATCCCAATTGTTAGCAGTTGGCCAAGTCTGTCTAAGTATGTGCCACCAAAATCACCATTTCAGTTTGACTGTCAGGACATAAGGTTCAGAAATATCACACATAGGCATGTAGCACACATGCACGCGCACACGCATGCGCACGCACGCCCACACACACACACACACAGGATATTGATCTTATCACATGGTCGAGCTGCAGTCAAATTCCATTCACAGTATGACACAGAAAGAAAGCTACTAGCTAAATCGATAATAAAAAGGTGTTACACTTTAACTGAGATATGTCTTATCAGTTTGTTATTTGAATGTATTCATTAAATATGTATACAGTTATCATACATATAAATGTAATAATATTATATCATATTATTCTATAATAGTATAATAGTATTACTACATGATTTGTATTGCACATTAATTTTATTTCAGTGGTCCACAGGCAATCACTTCCATGCTAAATCTTAATGTGTTATGTCATCCAATAAAACAATTCCATATTAATATTAATACAATGTCTCTACCAGTCTTTCATTGGCCTTAAACCATTTTGTCACTTGAGTTTAGAGTCCGGGCACACAGTCTGCTTACAAGCTCATCTATTTTCTACATTTGTAGAATATATACTTTAAGAATTAAAAATAACGTTTTACATCAAATACCATAGGCTACCTTTTAACCTTTTTTATGTTACCATACTAGTAGTCCTAAGGTTGCGGTCACCTATATGTATATTGATGGTGACATTTCCAGAATTCTCACTGAATAAGTGTCTTGATCAAAATGTCTGTGTGGCAATATTTAAAAGTAAAATTGGAGTGCTCTCCTATTTAGTAAACAATGTTACAAATCTTACATGTTAGTACAGTGAAGTAAAAACAATGACATTGGTAACATTCAGATCAATAGAAGCCATGCTTGCCCTTACCTGTGGCAGGCGTAGTGTGTCCATGCTTCCTGTGTCTGCGCTGAGCTCACCTGGGCTTCAGGTTTAGAAATGCTTCCTCCACGCAGGTGGAGTGAAAGGTTGGGGGAGGTGGGGGCGGGGGTTCCGTGGAGGGCAGAGGGGAGTGTGATGTGCAGCGTTCACATCTCCAGGGACACTTCTGTCTCATAGATAAGATGAACACACCTTTCAAATCTCGATTAGTCTTACCTGACACTGTTGTAATCACTGTAAATTGTGTTGCAATCCAACTCACATCGTTCCTGATAGTGATAGGTCTTGAGTTGGTGGTGTCTACCTGCACCTGCTGTTGTTAACCTGTATACATTTCCTAAATACCTTCCTGCCTGAGATCCATATTAGGTTCTTTGGTTTGTTTGTCCATTTTACAAATGTATCCATTCATTCAAAATAGAAATTCCTGTATCGCCTTAACAAAAGTACTTCACATGCCTCAGGGTGATGATAGCTCCAGCCGGTGGATCCATTGGAGAGGAGTAGTGAGAGAGAATGGCTCCTGTGGCAAAGGTTTATCCCACTAACAGATAGACCACATGAGGGTAGGGGGATTGCCGGATGTGCACTACAGAGTTTGTCTATGTGGCTGTGTTCTATTTTTGGCACACAATAAGAATCTATTGATTCTCTTAATACAGCTACCCATTGTTCAATACTTGGACATACAGTATCAATGACCTGATCCTTTGTTGTGACCTGACAATATCAGGTGAGGTAACATCCTCTTTGACAACTTCTATCTCTCTTTTTCTCAGCAGTGCACAAATTTACTGACTAACCCACCACTGCACTTTTACATCTAAATGCACAAATGCCCTTTGATAATTTGCACCCATGGCCCGTAATTACACACCAGAGGCACACTTGAGTGGCCCAAGTACCCGTCTGGTTAGCTCAGTTCAGGTGACCCCATAGTGACCCAACTGATCGTCACAGGTGCCCCTCTCTAGCCCAATACAGCTAAGAAACCATTTGATTGGCCCTGATAGATCAAACTGCGCGCCAGGTGCTCCTGTCATCAGCACAAGTGCCCTGCCATTCTGGTGTGACCTTAGAACTAAAATGAACCATAAGCCTCCTCTATCACGCATGACAGCACAAATGAGCTTTGCTCTGGCATTTCCTAGCATGTTACGTTGCCAGTAGTCTATATCCTTGATGTTCCACTTCCAGTGCCGCAGGAAATTTGTTTTGAGGACTATGGTTGACTGCTCCTCAGATCTCTGCATGGTAAATTGAGACAGCTAGCTAGACTATCTGTCCAATCTGAGTTTTCTCTCGCCCAGCTATTTTGTAGCGGCTCTGTGCGGAGCTTAGCACCGCCCATGACGATTGTGATTCGTTTAAAGAAATGCCAATAAACCAGAGCATGTTTTTCTCCCATCCCGGGATGCAACGTGGACTAGCCAGACCCTCCTTCGCTCCGCAGCGTGTGGATGGTCTGGCAAAGCGAGACTATGTTGCCAGTAAAACTGAATGGATAATAACTGGGACAACAAAGGAAAAGAACACACCTCTATTTTTAGTTTTATCAATAAATGTTAGCCTATTGATTCTTATCCAGTCACTCTTCCCCCCTCTGTCTGTTCCTCACTAGGCCTGCTCTGGATAAAAGCATGTACTCTAGCTTTACCACATTTTCAGATTTTCTATTTACTTTATGCAACCATTGTTATTATTATATAATTATATTTATATAATTAATTAATTATATAATTATATTATAACCATTATTATCAACAATAAATCTAAAGAACATCTATTGCCCCCTGCCCTTATATGGATCCAGGGTTTCAGTAAAACAGGGTGAATGGTTACAGTAGGGCAACAGTAAATGCACTGAATGTCTAAATCTGAATGTAACATACTGTGTATATAAAAATATATTGCTTTATTAAAAATAGCGTTGTCCTCTGAAGAGGGGGGTGGTAGAACGAAGAAGAAGAAAAAAAGAACATAAATTGTGTGTATTAAAGACAATCAAACATTACAGAAGGAAATCAACTCACAGGACACACACATGGTAGGAGTAGTAGGAAGGCAGTTTATATATGTATATGCAATAATAATATTAATGCGGCTTTCAAACTAATTTTTTTTAATGTCATATTTAAATGTTAAAATAACACTGTAGCATTTGTATTTTTTTTTTTTTTTTTTACTTTTAGTTTTTAGTTAAAGCAGTATTTATAAGCCAGTGGAATGAAATTTCATTCATATGTGCACTCTGTATGTACAGTTGAATGACTATCTATCTATCTATCTATCTATCTATCTATCTATCTATCTATCTATCTATCTATCTATCTATCTATCTATCTATCTATCTATCCATCCATCCATCCATCCATCCATCCATCCATCCATCCATCCATCCTCTGATTTGTGTGAGTTATTGCCCCGGAAAGGGGCAGTTCCTTTCCAGGCAGACGTGTTGGGGTAATTTAACCTCCCTGTCGCATTATTATGGAACCCACGCAACATCTAGGCAAGACCCGCCTTTTAGTAGCACACAATACTATTGGCCAGGCGTCCATGCTTACGCAAGGTAACGTAACCCGATTTGTCAAAGTCCTAGGACTTTTAACTATTTCCTTATTTATTTAATAATAATAAAGAAAGTGAGTTTGATGAAATTAAAAAGCTATTTAAATGATATACAGACTATATATAAGTGAACTGTGTAAATATGTTTACGAAAGAAGTCCAGTTGTGCAACTCCGGCAGCCATGTATACATACAAGTGAATAATAATTACACTATACATAATATATCAAAGTAGTGTTATATATAATATATGTGTAGTTTTTGTAATGCACACACAATTTACAGTAACAATGCTATCAAATAATAAAACTGGAAAAGAATACTACCATAATGTAGCATATAATATGAAAATACAATAACAAAAATTAGACTAGCAGTATAGCATTATTATATAATGATAAAACTAATATAATGCAATTTAATATAGTGTTGATACGTTACTACTACTACTACTCTGTATTATACCATATACCGTAAAGTCAATTATTACATTATTGTGCTATTATTTTAACAACCACTAGAGGGCGTACGTAGATGGAAATTAACTTTCAAAATAAAAGAGCCCGTTTAAATTTTGATTGTCTAACTTATGTACTATTTTGGGATTTGGTACACTAGTAAAACAGTCATGTATGATTATTTTTAAAATAATTTCCCCAGCGTATTATTGTTATAAAAGCACTATTGTCGCTTCAGCTAACCCACAAATAGCAACTTTTTTAAATTTTACTTCCGGGTTATGTCAGTGCTATAATGACATTGTGCCCGACAGTAAAGAAGTCAGACCGTCGAGTGGCTTACAGATTGTTATTTTATAAGCTTTAAAAGTTTAAATTAGCACTGACATTGCTGTCAACATGACGTCCACCACTACAGGTTTTACAGAGGAACGGCAGCAGAGAGGAGCACAGGTAAACACGCATTATCAAACAGGATGCTAACGTGTTAGCTGGCTAGCATTAACTTTGGATGAACTGCAGATGCTAGTGTTGTCTGCTGTTTAAATGCCATTAGTTTTTCTGTAGAGTAGGACTGTTTGTGTGGCTTGCAAATAGTTCTAGTGCTAACTAACTAAATTGAAGTTAACGCTGGTGTTTGTGCGTGTGTTAATCTGCAGGCTCCAGTGGGCGTGGAGTACATCCCCACTGAAGAAGAGAGGAGGGTGTTTAGAGAGTGCAACCAGGAGAGTTTTTGGTACAGGTGTAAGTTTCTGTCTCTCACATATAGGTCAGATTCGTGATTTTATGTTGTGTAAAAACCACAGCTAAAATGTGTATGCCATCTGTATTGAGTCTGACACCAACATGCTTCCTTCACAGCGGTGCCCTTCTCTGTGGTCAGTGTGGCTATCACTCAAGCCCTAGTTGCCAAAGGTAATACTATGCATAATGTAGAGGAATCGGCAACACAACTGTGAAATTCATATAAACACATCTTTAACTTAACATCAACCTGTTTATTTGCAGGGATTCTGTCTGCATCTCCACGATTTGGATCTCTTCCCAAAGTGGCCTGTAAGTTCGTTAATGTTTAATGTAGGAGATGACACACTCAGTTGCCTCATATTAACAAGTGTACTAAATATTAGAAACATCTCTCACTATAATGCAATATAACGTTCAACAACACCAAAAACTACAGCCTTTCAGAAGACTATGACGCTGAATCAACATCTCTCTAAAACAGTTTTAACAAAAACATTAACGTTATAATTATTATAAAGGTATTGTATTTGATTAGGTGTAGCTAATAAACTGGCCGGTGAGTGTATCATTAGTGTGATATGAGACTAGACATTCTCTTAAAGGCTGCATTACAGTTAAGTGATGCAAACTTCTGAACCTAATTTGCAAGTCTAGGTGTGTGAACAGTCAATCCCTGTACCTGTTTAACTACAGTTTCATATTCACATCACTAACAACTAAAACTTTTTTCAGGGATCAACTGCCCCTAGTTGAAATTAAATATTATATGAAAGAGCAAATAGCCATGTGCAAACTATTGTCTCATAGTCGCTTCAGGGGTTTTCAATATTTACAAAAATTTGATATATTTGAGTTTGTTTCTCCAGTTGCTGGCTTTTGTGGCTACCTGGCAGGGAAAATGTCATACATGAAAACATGCCAGGAGAAGTTCAAGAGGTTGGAGAACTCCCCCCTGGGAGAGGCCCTCAGACAGAGGACAGGACTGCCTCCACGATCGTGAGTAACTCACACACTTGATTGTGATACTATATGTTTGCATCCACCAACTACTCCTTGACTATTTTTCTGTTCTCCACCCCAGTTCCAAAGCTCCTCAGTCAGAGCTGAGTGACCCAGACTCCCCGACATTTGACACCATGTTCCAGACAGCAGAAGCCCCCGGCCAGACGCCCACCAACACCAGAGAACAAGGATTTGGCTACAATTCAGAGTCACCCGTGCCAATGGGCAAAGCAGATGACTTCAGTGCTCCAGGTACCACAGACTACTACTGTATACATTTTTCAAATACAATGTAATAATGGTCTCAAGCAGTGTCTCGGGCCCACCACTCAGTGTAAACCAACAATTTTGGACAATAACTTTTGCTAATCCATACTTTGATCTGTGTATTTGTTAAACAGTAATTTGTGATAAAAGCTTAGCCTTTGCTAGTTATAAAGCTTTCATATTGCAAACAATGGGGCAAAGATGAAGCAATTCACCAATATATTGTTGTTTTTCAAGCCAATAGCAATATCTGATATTTTTCAACTCAAACTGAATAATAGTAATTTGAAAAATAATTTGGATATGCAACAATTATGATGCATGCAAAGACAAAATATGAATGTGCTCCATCACAGAGGAAAGACATACCTGAGTTGCATGTTCAATTGTATTAAGTCAAAAGATGATTTATGCTTACTGTGGGTGCCAGAAATAAGCTCATTCTAGTGCTTTACCGTTTCACCAAATCTGTCCTATTATGGAATCTGCTACAAGTTCTCCTATGTCAGTAAGTAACTTTTCTGTCAACGTTATAACCCTCTTTGCCCCTTTCCTTGTCCCCACCACCTTCAGTGGAAGATGAAGAGCCCAGGAGGAAGGCCACCCTCTATGAGGACCTGAGGCTCAAGAACAGAGAGAACTACGAAGTCACGCTCACACAGAAGGCCGAGACACTGCTCAAAACATCACCCGAGAAGGAGCCAGGCAGACCCAAGAAAGACGGTAAGCTTCTACTGCAAAGATATTTGAAACACTTGCTGGGTTAGGAAAAGTCAAGGGGTTGATATTCAAGTACATCCGTTTGCCTTTAAATTAATGGGGGAAAAAAATAGGAAAGAATGACTTTCTCTCTTATGTTACAGTGAAGAAGAACATCTATGGAGATGCCTGGGAGGAGTGAGTCCTTATTTGAAATTAAGATTTAATCTGTACGCTGGCATCCGTGAGACTGTGGCCATTTAGTTCCAGTGTGACTCATGTGTCATTTGAGTTGTACGGTTTCTAATATACATGTCTCTGACAAAAAGTCAATTAAACCAAAGTACCCGAGGAATAACACTGTCTCTCTCTATGCTTTGACATTATTTGGAATCTACTGTGCTCATTTTTCATCTTCACTCTCACATTAAATAACAAAAGGAAAAATAATATTGACGCTACATTTTACTGCTTTTAGAGCACAACTTGAATGCACGCAAGATGGTGCTGGTTGGGTGTTAACTGTTTTTTGTGTTCACTAATCGCAACATAAAATAAACAACTAAATATCAGTGGTGTCTTAAGAGTTTTTTTGTAGAATAGTTTTTTGCTAGTCTCAAATAAAAGCATCGGCTTTAGGGGCATGTATACCAACCAGATTGATAGTTGACTGAAAAAAACATAACAATTATGGTTTTGAAGGGCAAAAAAGTGATTAAAGTCAATGTTTTCATCCCTTTGTCTTAATTGGGAAAATGGCCAAGTGTATTGACACAACTGATTACATCCTGATTACATACACAGGATTTTTCAATGTGAGAGGGGGAGTAGATGTAAATGTAAGATTTTTTTTATTATAAAGGTTATTGAATTGTTCAGTTGAAAAAATAGCAGACACGTTATTCCAAGCAGAGTATTTTTATGTCTTAATTATTCAAAACATTACTTGTTACTCTATCTTGAGGGCTGTATTCAACATGTCTTTGTTTGTTCACTTGACCCTAACATCAGCAGGATGTAAATAGTTTTGTGCACATATACTGTACAGGTATACTGTACCTTGTCCATTGTTATGCATGATGAAGGGTAGGGTCAAAATGTTTCCATTTTCTAGTTCAATAAAGTTTTGGAAGCTTTAGTCCAGTTTGCATATACTCTCAATTTATTGCATTGAAAATAACATTTAATTTGTTATCCTGCACATGCTTTAGGCTAAATATAAGACAGGATGTGCACGCAAACCTTTAAAAGATTGCCATGTGTTAAATGAGACTTTTTGTTTTGCACAAATTTTATTTGTAGAAATGCATAAAAAGAAAATTGTAAAAAACTATATTTTTAAATTGATGTACAAAAAGTCATTTAATTGTACAGCCAGGCAGAGTCCACACATACTGTAGAAGCCTACTTTAAAATCAGCTTAATGTGCCGAAGCATTTGACATTTTAGATGACGCAGTCCAATGACAAGAGATGCTGCAGGTGCCCACGTGTTTAACAAGGAAATATATTGCAGTATTGATAGAATAATCAGAATCAGAATACTTTATTCTGATAAGACTCATCTGTATGGTTTGAGTGTTGTAAGGCAATCAAATAACCATGACTATAATTGACCAAGATGATTAAGACCATGACTATGGTTGTGGTTACAACTTTGGCCAAAACTCTGCTCTGAACAATGTCCATGATTTAGCTCAAATCTATGTGCCGAGCCATGTTCATGAGGATGGAGAGGTGGCGTGGGACTGGTAAGAGCACTGGTCGAATTCTGCCAGCCTTCGTAGCTATTGGTCACGGTATTGGGACTGTTAATGCTGGACAATGGAGCGTAAGCCTGGACCGGGTAGGACCCTGGTGCTGGATTGATTAGTGGAAGAAGGGTCTTCCTCCTCTCCTCTGTGGAAGCAGGGACAAACTTAACACCCCTGATGCTCCCCAACAACCTAAAAGGCATCATCTTCTCCAGAGCGCCAGACCTGGCTTCAGACATGTCCAGGAAGGAAAACCATCCTTTCCCATACATCAGTCCGACCAGGATGCCAATAATGTTACAGGGGAGCACACTGCGAGGAATGAGGGCAGTGGTGACTATGAGGAGCACCCAAGGGAGAGCCATGGTGGGGAAACTGACTCCACACAGGACTCCTTTAGTCATTTTGGTGCGCATGGTAGTTAGAGCCACACATGCCAAGACCACAGGAACCAATCCCTCGGCTTGACTTTGGCTGCCGTCCTCTTGCAGAAGATCCAGGAAGCTGTAAAACAAGCCTGTGGTGGTCGACAGCAGGAGGAACGAGAACAGGAAGCGGACAGTGCCAACACCTTTCTCCAAACTTCCACTGAGAAACACCAGGGCTGTAATGTTCAGGAGAAGCTGAGCTGAAGTTTCGTGGTAAAAAGGGTACGCCAAAAGCTTGTGGAGGTGTCCATTTTGAAAAACAGTGGCACCAATACTGAAGACCCCCTGAGTGAAGTTGAAATATGCTTCGATGCCAAACAAAACACACGATAAAAGTATCACGGTTAGAATCCCGCTCGTGAGGACAGGAACCAGTTCTTTGACAACTTGAACGATAATTTTAAAGTGCTCAGTTCGTAGCATTTTGCAGAAATATCCACGGCGAACAAGCTAACACAAAAGTTACCTGCGGTCTCTACACGATTTCCTAAACAGGAAGTAACGTTACTGTCATATCAAGACTGCTTTGAGCCGGTGTCTTACTGGAAACCCATCGGGCTGATGTAGCAAGGTCCTGGTAAATAACTTCGCTAAAGGTTTACAGTCATCGATTAACTTATTGACGGCAACAATTTAATACGACCGTTCAATCGCAGCTCCCGGAAGTAAGACGACGCTGAAGTTAGCCTTCGATTCGGCAGCTAGCCCGGAAGTTAGCTTCCGATTCGGCAGCTAGCCATGGATGTATTAAGAGAACTAGCCCCAAAGAATTTCTAATTTTAGTTACATACCTATCAGGTTACATACCTATCAGGTACTTATCGGTTAACGTTAACGTTAGGTACTTGGTCGTACCTGCTGTGGTTGAAAAAACAAACATGACACATTTTGCATTCTACAAAAGAATCCTTCAGTTTTAATTTAATATTTGATTTTAACTCAGTAAGTATTACATTATATTAATAAACAGTAACACTTTTTTGTTTTGTTTTGTAAATTGTATTTTTGTCATAAAAAAAACGTAGCACCCATGTCCCCCTTCCGGTGACGTACCGTTACTGCGGCGGATGTTGATGTTTTGTTTCAGAGAGCTGGCAGAACGACGTGAACTGTATCGTCTCCGGGACGGGTTGATATTTTTCGTGGTTGTCTTCACGGTTCTATTTGTACTCTTTTCTCGGTAAGGCTCGCCGTTCTTCGGCATCGTGTCTGTCCCGGTGTCTGTCCCGGGAAGCGCGAGACCGAGTCGTGCGATGATGGAGGACTTTGATGAGATCTACGAAGAGGAGGAGGAGGAGGAAGAAGAGGACGAGGACAGGGCCGCGGAGGAGCAGCTCCTCAAGTACGCTCCGGACCCGGTGGTGGTGCGAGGGTCTGGCCACGTCACTGTGTAAGCAACTGGCGTCACTTACGGGCACCAAGAAAGGAGTTTACCGTTAAATCATCAGCAGCCGCGGTCTCCGTGGATAACTGGCTGCTAGCTAAGTTAGCACCCGCTGGTGACCTAGCGTAGCCAGCAAGCTGCTAAATTAGCAGCGAGCTAACTCTGGCGAGGAGTGGCTGATTAGATTGAGCTTTCGTTTTAGCTGAAGTAACGTTAGATACATGACCTAGCTAGATAATACATGAGTATGTACCACGTAACGTTAGTGTGATATGCTGGCATGTTTGCTATTTTAATGTCAAGACAGTTTGTCCCCGTTAAATTGTACCCTCTGTACCGTTATTGACAGGCAAAGTATCTCCAGCTAAATATTAACACAAAGTTTTTGTTGTAGCACTAAGAGCTAAATTGCTAGATGTTGTGTCTAGTCCAGTCAGATAGGGAGGAGCACGCAGTAATTTGGGGTTCAAACTAAGGATATGATTCAGTCAAATTTAATATTGAGTTGTCACATTATTTCCCCTCTCTGCTCTTTTTCACACAGTTTTGATACTACATTCGATGTTAGCACTCCGTTACTAGCTACTCTAATTGGCACATGTGGCTGTTTAAAGCAACCCAGAATAAATTGAGACATGTAAGTCCCAAGTGTTACGGGGCACTTTTAATTTGATTTTGGTCTAAGGTACATGGATATGGAGTTTTTGGGTGTCTAGTGTGTCATCTTTGACACCCCTATGATACTTTCCCCTCTCACGCGCCTTTTGTTGCACCTTTTCAATATTTATTTATAGTTGTTTTGTTGTTGTTATACTGATCTTGTTATTTTACCATGTAAAGTGCATTTGAGTACCTCTAAAGTGCTATATAAAATAAATATATTAATATTTTATATGAAATGTCAATGCTTTGTGTTTCAATATTATAATAATATGTCTGTTATGGGGCTCCCTATGAAACAAGAAGATCTCGAGGTTTATCCTGATCTATATTGAATATGTAATACTTACCCATGATACTTGCTGGACTCAGCCGTTTTACCTTTGGATGATCGGAGTAAACAGGTGGCCTGAAATGTAAAGTTGTGGTAGACTTGATGCCACTTGGCAAACGTTTGGAGTGTATGTCTGCTTATGTATAACAGTCTACTGTTTTCCCTTTTCCCCACAGCTTTGGGCTTAGTAACAAATTTGAGTCAGAATTTCCTTCAGCACTTACAGGAAAGGTGAGTGTCTTGTTATTCAATAATGCATATTAACTATGGCAAAATTACATTCTCACATTTGCGTCACTACAATATTTACCTTATATTCTAGCCACCAGCCAACATATGAGGCATCATATATTATTTTTATTAATAATGGAAAATGGCTTAATATTCTGTAGTGTAGTATGCTGTATTCTCTCTGTTCCAACCTACTATCTAAGAACATTAAATGTTACTATTTTAACTATGCCACATATGTGCTCTTCCTCAGGTGGCACCAGAGGAATTCAAAGCCAGTATCAACCGTGTAAACAGCTGCCTGAGGAAGACGCTGCCAGTAAACGTGCGGTGGCTCCTGTGTGGCTGCCTCTGCTGCTGTTGCACATTGGGCTTCAGCTTGTGGCCTGTCATCTGTCTCAGCAAGAGGGTAAGATTTCCATCCATGTTGCATTTGCTACAACGTTACAGTGAATCCAAGTCAACGAGCAATTCAGAAAAAGGCTAATGTGTTGATTTTTGGGGGTTGAAAAGAACGTCATCTAATGTCACTGTTGCCTTCCAGACAAGAAGATCTATAGAGAAACTTCTGGAGTGGGAGAACAGCAGACTTTACCACAAGGTGAGCATGAACGGATATGTGTATATTAATAGTGTACCTTGTTAGGACATGTTATAAAAATACCTGATCTCTATTGCACTCTGTTTTCAGTTGTGTTTGCATTGGATACTAAGCAAAAGGAAGTGTGAAACCAACAACATGATGGAATATGTAAGTATCTGTTGTGGTGAGATGATAATAATATACAATACAGTAAAGTTGCATTGTTGTAAAATTTAAGATAAGTTTAACTGTAGTAGTCTCATTAAGAACTAGAAGGGCACTCAGAGAGTTTCGCCAAGGCATGCCCTATCTTACAATCTTAATGCAGTGTGAACTTTCCCAGATGGGACTTGATTATTTCCGATTATTCCGACACCACATGAATGCAGCACAAACGCCCTATCTCGCAGTGTTAACGAAAGTGAAAAATAATTTGGCTATCTGTCCCGTGATTGTGCTCCAAAATGTAATGTGTTCTACATTGGCTCACGCTTCACCCTTTCACCAAGTTTAATAAAAATTGGGCCGGCAGTTTTTGCATAATCCTGCTGACAACAAACAGACAAATAGAACTGAAAACATAACCTCCTTGGCAGAAGTAAAGAATGAGAAGTCTGTGTTGGTTTGAACATAGCCTTACACAATCAACATAGGAGTGGGTGATAACGTATATATCCATCTTATCTTAATACTTTGGTAAAAACGCTATTGCAAAATCCCTACATCTTGAAAAATCTGTAACGCCTTGTACTAACAGCTTTCTTTCTTATCTCCCGCAGGTAATCTTAATAGAGTTCTTACCTAAGATCCCCATCTTCAGACCAGACTAGCCCAATTGATTGCTGATCTTAAACCTCCACTGCTGCCCAACTCTGAACCACAACGGCTGTCAAGCTCCTGAATGAATACCCCAATCTTTTTGTTTACAGGGTAGCATTGATCCTCCTTCTTTTCTCTTTAACCTGTTCTTCCACACATACCTTCTCTTCACCCTTGTTTACGAACCCGGCATTCCAACTCTTGTTTTTGGTGTGAATTCACCATTGAATCACGACCACGATCATCGGGCGAGCTGGCACACTGTTATGCCATGCTAACCTGCACCAGCCTGTGGGATGTTGGGAGAACCAGCTATGGGCAGCGTTAATGGATTTTGGATCTAGAGCTGGAGACTGGACTCTCAGATTGAGTTCTCTGAGCTATGACTGGAATTTTGTCACTTGTATTTCCCCTCACCTAAGCACATGGCACAGTCAGACCATGATAAAACAAACACTTTCACGTGTCACCCACTGTCACACCGCCAACTTCACCTGCAAAAAATACACCCCAGTGCTTTTGTAACAGTTAGTGTGGTGCTCTAGATTGATAATAGAGGCTGTGGAGGCAACATAACGTGGGACTCCAAAGGAACCTTTATCCAAATCAACTCTGTAGCGGACAAATTAGTCTTACAGAAGCATGTTGAGCCACAGCCAGAACAGCTGAACTCAATAATGTCCCTCTTCTCATCAACTACCAAACATCCTCTCGCACACTGCACACTTCACTGTGCATCACCCCTAACCCAGTGACAATCACACACATTGACTGTACTCTCCGTAGTGTGAATGCTACACAGTTTACCTGGAACATTTTGTTTTCAAGATTATGTGTGTCAAGGTGATGGGCTGGCTGCCTAGCAACTGCTCCTGAGTCGCAGTGGAACAAGTAAGCTGGAAAGGAAAGCCACTAGTGAAGAAGAGACACCTTTTCTTTTTCCTTTTTTTTTTTTATAAGTATCTCAAGTTTTGTTTACTGTTAAGGTGAAAGAGAGGCAATCAATACTTCACTGTTGTGTGTGTATCTTTCTGAGAGAGAACTATAAGCAAATAAGAGACAAATCAGAAACACAGAGATACTCTTTACTCTGTAAAGCAGGGTTGTTCCTTTGATGCATTTCTTTGCCATAACCGATCTTTGTTACTTTTGTTGTAATTTAATTTAATATAAATGCATGAGTGCGCATAGAATCTGCATTCGTGTAAGGGGCCTCAGTTGTTGTTTTTTGCAACGGTATGCCATGGTTGCTTCCTTTTTGTCTTTATGGTAATGTGTCGACACAAACTCACAATCGCTTTGTCCTTAACACCTTCACATGGCCTCTCTTCCATATCTGTTAACCTTGGCTTACTTATAAGAGTGTTCAAGTTAACGATGTGGCTTTTCTGAGAAAGTTCCTCTGCTTTAGATATAATCTGACCCTTTACATTCAGAGGTCTGGAGTGACCAAAAATGTTAAGTCCTTTTTATTAGGTGTTAGGTAATGGCAGGGTTCTGTATCATGAAGCAGGATTACTAAAGTTAGCTTAATAACTGCACTGAGTAAAACCAGACTACACCCACATCAGGAATGTGGACTTCAAGCTACACTAATCAGTGTTTTTATATTAACAATAAAAAATGACTGTAATGTGAAAGATGTACCTACCTACAGATAATTATCACCCAACTCTGTAGTCCCCCTCAGCTCTACGGAGCGTTTTAGCGTCTTTCAGCTCATTGTTTTGATTTTCTGACCTGCAGCAGCAGGCAGATGTTTTCAGATAAAGCCACTGTATACTAGCTGCTCAGCACCAAACAGACACACAGTGACTAGCTGGTGAACGTAGTGGAGCATTTAGCAGCTAAAGATATTTCCTAGATATTTCCCTTAGGATTTAATGGAGACCAATAATGGAGCTAAAAGGAGAATTAATCTAGGACTTAACTTTTATCAGGTGTCCGGAAACCTGACCCCAATTGAATGCTAATGTTGCAGTTTGCTAACAAGTTGTTCATTACTTCAAGTTATTTAGCTATATAACAACCCTGCTTTGTTATAAAGGCCTAAGACAATTTTAAAACTATCAACATGTTATCGATCACATCATAAAGCACATCTCAGTTTAAATGAAACGTACAATCAAATGCCAGCAAAAAGGTGATGGTAAAGATGTAGCTTTTCACTGTCAGCATCATCTCATGATTTATAAAAACATCCAGAGACTGAGATTCAACAAAGCCACTTTGTTTTAGGTCACACAGCTCCAGTGATTATGGGTCACACTCAGGGGATTATACTTACAACAACAAAATGTAGTATTGGAAAATCTCACTGTCAGGTATGTTCCAAAAGTTATACCAGGGGGTCAAGTATTCTGCACAGATCACATATTACTTGAATAATTGGAGTATGTTATGAAATTGAAAAATGCCTCTAAAGACAACAAACCTTTCTGTGGTCTTCCTGTTGAGTTTGTAAAGGAAGCACATCTTCCATGGACCCACAAAGCTCAGACATTATTTTGGTTTATATGTTAAAAGACCCACATTCACTCGATAACCACTGGGTTGCGTATTGGTTCATCAGTCACTTTTCTATATTTTTGATTGTGGTCGGTTCTATGTAAATCAAGGCATAAGGCCATATGCAGATATTTGTGGTGTGTGTGTGTGTGCACGGTGTATGAAGATGCAAATGTTCTTCGTAGATCTCAGACTGTGATTGAACCCTGCACAGAAATTGAGTCCTTTTTTTTATATAATCTTGAGTGGTCTGTATGTTTGTGTGTATGAGGGTGAGAAAGATATATGTACATATGACTCATGAGCAGGTGTGCAGATGTACAGTAATAAACTACCAATAAACAAGGCTATGGGCATCCTCCTCTTTAACTCAGTGTGATTTTTTTCCCGTTTGTTGACAAAGTTTCTATGAAGACTATCGGCCATTTGAGGTCACAGGAAATCTAGAAGCACTAAGTAAAAGGTGCCTGGATTTGCTGTTTTAGTCCAGCTTTGATTAAGCCCCCACCGATGAACACAGCTGCTTTCATCGCACCAAACATGGGCAAGTTTGTGCTAGCCAAGGCCAGTTTTGTTTCCATTGGCACTTCTAGTTTTTTTGGCCTCGGGGTGGCTATGCCTGTTTCCAGGGGCCTATCGCCCACTGATGAGGTAGAGTCAAGGGTCATAAGCAGGGCTTACGGCTTTGGGCGGGGAGACTGGTACAGCTAGGGGTGCACCGTCAAGAGATGCAAACCAGGCAAATGTTTGGGGCCCCCAAACATTTTTGGGAAAAGGGCGCCCTGATAGCCAGTCATTTTGGTACATTTTGCAATGACAACTCTAAACCCCCTTAAATCTCCCATAAAGGCACTAAACAGTGCACAGCTGCCGCAGTGTCGCTGATTGTCAATCATTGGGATGAGGTAGATTTTACCATATATTATAGGCGTACATCATCTTGAATTAAGATTCAGCTGGTGAGGCATTATGCAAATGAAATGTGAATTTGTTAAATAATAGATACTCTAAAACAAGTAGTAAAAGACAGAAGAGTCATACTTCATATTTATTTTATTGGCAGTATTCTCAATAGACAGACATGGCCTCTTCATTATGTAAAGCATGGCATGACATTATTGACAATGTTAATTTTCTTTTAATCCAGCTAGGCCATTGGACATCATTTTTAAAAGTGACTGCATTCCACCTTCACTGTTGATAATTCTGTCAAAAAAGGTGAAAACTTCAGAGCCCAGGCCATTTACTGAATCGGTTAGATCAATGACCTCTGTTTCTTGGGTGTGAGAGTCATCTGGGCAAAACCCTGTGAGGTAAACAATTGTAAATCAATTTCATGTATTCCAGGGAAGAGAGGATTTCATGCATGCACAACCTTATCAACCATGAAACTTCACAGTATAAAGGCAGAGACAAAGAATAGAGGGTTAGAGGTTTAAGTGGGGGTAATTGACTTGTGTTACTGTCCCATGTATGCATTTCACTACTGGCTATACTGTATTGTGTTTGTGCACAGTTAAATCACAAGTAAAATAGTGCTGCAGCTGCTGTACAAATGAAGGCACAGTTTATTTTGACAATTAAAAGTGCAGGTGCATTCTGTATTCACACACGTTAAAAACATTAAGCATTAAACATGCCATTATGAAAAAGTGAAAACGGAGCATATTCACAACCTCAGGGGATATACTGTTGAAAAACAAAATATGGCTTTAAAGCCCTACAGCCAGTTTATATGTGTGAAAGTTCATACCTCCTTCTGGGTCCATGATAGCAGGTGCTGGTAAATTCAGACATTCTACCTGCTTGGTAAACTCTTCCAGCTCAGCAGCAGTCACCTGATTTCTCCTGCCTGAGAGACAGAACAAGTGCAAGCTAAGGAGCTATACATACATACAGTACATATGATGTATGATGATGTATGATGATGATATATATATATATATATATATATATATATATATATATATATATATATATATATATATATATATATATATATATACATATATATATATATATATACATATATATATCATAGGATGTTGAATTGGGTTAGAAAGAATAAAAAACAGTTCTGCTACACACATTTATATTCTAATTTCAGATTTTTGTGAAATGTTGGACACAATTTGACCCCAACAAAACTGATCTCTTGTAGGTTTAAAGGGCCAAAAAGGTTGGGAACCACTGGTTTTAAAATCTACCAATGTGTTGTGTTTCAGAATGTTATGTGTTTTTTATGTAAAATCCTAATCTGAAAAGTAACAGCTGTAAAAAATGTAGTGAGTTACATGTGAAATGATAGAAAATTGCCAACCAGGTAGCTTAATATCTACGGTTGTATTAGACCACCATTGCTTGATGACACTATTGGATTTACATTGGATTGGATTTTTGCATCAGGTTGATAAAGTCCTTTGATTTGTCAGGTATTTTTCTCAACTGACTACAGAAACATATTGTACAACAAAACATCCACCCCCAGTTTAACCCATTTCAACAGTGTTCACTAAGAACATCTAAGACCTGTTTTAGGAATTAAAGTGATATAATTTCTTCTAATTTCTTCTACATTAATTTGATCAGTCTGTATGCCATAGATCTTACTCGAGAGTTGGAGGCCGCGGTATGTTAGTCCTCCAATACTGTACTTTACGTAGGTAGCAAGACAGTCAAGGCAGCCAGTAGTCAGTAGAACCCCTGAACCATTGAAAGGTTGCACTGGGGATACACACATACATAAACACATATCAACACATACACAAAGTGCAGTTGCAATGTAGGACACAAAGTCCAAATTTGTTTGTTCAGGTACATGGTCAGTCAAAATGTTTGTACAGCATGTTTTATCAATACTAGTACTCACCAACAGACAGTGTGCTGTTTTCCAAGGTCATCTTACTTTTTAAAGTGAAGCAGCGGCCAAACCTTTCATAAGTAAACATTTTAAAAGTGAAATTACACACTGACATGTTTTGAAATTGGGAAAGAACATCACTGGACTCTCAATGCAAGACTGGCTCCAAATTAAATTTAGGCTTGAAATTACATTTTTTGAGACTGAAGAGCATTGATGGCATTACTCTCGTCATCAGCAGTGATTTTCGACCATGCGCTCTCCACAAACATCTTCGTCAGCAAAGTGGATGCGGGGATGGTTGTGCTTTCTGCTATATACGTCCACTTGCCCAGCAGCTGAAACAGACAGTGTCTTGCTCAGATGCATAAGATGACACATGGTCACATTAAAGATTGTGCCAATGTTTTGAAAAAAAAAATAATAATAATAAAAAAAAAAGAAATTATCCAACAAGTGAGGTGACAAGTGAGATGAGAGACTGTCTTACCTTCTCTGTTCCGTTGATTTCAATTGGTTTGATCAGACTCTCACAGCTGCTCACAGGAGCTGACTGTCCAATGGACAGAAGACTGAACACAGCCACAGCAACATGAATAAAATTCATCCTGGCTCGCCACATCTACTTGCACAAAGATCCTAAATCTGTGTGTCTTTGCGTACTGCACTGATCGTAGATTCGAGCTGATTGTGTCTGCTTTAAGCTAAAACTGGTGCAACCCTTGGTCCCCAACCCCAATGGTCATGACATATTTTTGTCTCAAAACCAATAAATACTCTGTAATTGAATGATGTCAGCAATGCTGGTTACTGATTGGATCCTGATTATCCAATCAAAATCATGTTATGACTTTGACAAGACAAGCATGGTGGAGCGACTGCAGAGAGGGAAGAGTAGGCTGTGCCCATTTTCAATCAAATATATAAATTTCTGGCCAAACAAATTAGCTGTGAGTATAATTTTAACTGCTACAAGTGATCATATTTGAAGTTATTTTGAACATACTGTATATCATATCATTAATTTATAGGATTTTATATTTTATTATTTTAGATTTTTATTATGTATTTATAGGATCCTATGTCCATTGCAATGGACATCAGGATGTGGGCAGGTTTAGCTAACGCTCACATGTTTAGTGTCAGTATATAAACAAACAAAATACCTGTAAGCTTTTCATAGGTAAAGCATGGTGTCACAGTTTATTTATTCATGATTACAACATTTTAAATATATATTTTTTGTACATAGTGTTCTGGTAGAGTATAAAGACGAAGATTGCGTCATTTCTCTATCTTCTTGCGGGCTCTGGGTTTTCCTTGTGATGACCTCACTGCTGTTCCCTACCCACGCTGAGAGACTCCTATCAAGTTCATGTTCAGAACTGTACACAGACTCAAAATCATGCAAACATCCAGTTCCAGATGTTTAGGTCATACCTGATTGATTACTATGTGGAAAAATTAGCCTTATTTTTCTTAAGATTTTATGACCTTTTACGCCCATCTTGCCCTGGCGTCCATTGGAATGGACATGGAAAAATACTATTAAAAACATGAGTTACCAAAAATGTGTTTTTTTCCACTTTGTTTTTATGTTGGAGAGGAGTCTTTTTACCCAGTCAAAAAAAATGCAGGTCTGAAGGGGTTAAAGTTCAGACGTGTGTAGTCATGAGTTGTTTACACATGTTGCAATCAAGTTTAAAGGTCGATGAAGTGAAATATTTATAGATTTTTATTCAGACAACTGAATAAGGAATCCAAAATTTGGAACATGACAAAAGTGTTGATG
Organism: Gymnocephalus cernua; assembly: GCA_023631565.1. Taxonomy (NCBI): domain Eukaryota; kingdom Metazoa; phylum Chordata; class Actinopteri; order Perciformes; family Percidae; genus Gymnocephalus; species Gymnocephalus cernua. The sequence goes on along the minus strand of CM042427.1, from coordinate 24,794,869 downwards.
TCAGATGCTTCATGCTTACTCTAAAAGAAAGACAAATAACAAAAGCTGGGAAATTAGTAGCCAGACGCTGCAGCTGGTTTGTTAACACAGAACCGTCTGAGAAGCCATACCAACAGGGCAGGCACTTTCAAAAAATACCTGGCAGATGATTGGATGAACCATCTGTCTATCATGTCCACCATGTTGTTTTGAACTAACAGTTGCGGCCGTCACCTAACCTTAACCTTCTATATACTGTCTATGACCCTAACCAAGGGGGCAGGCTTCTCTCCACAGAGTGAAGCCTCCTATGGCGGCATTTTAATGCTACCAGACTCCTCACCGCCGTTAGCATTCCATTGACTGCCATTCATTTTGGCGTCACTTTGACAGCGAATAACTTTACATCTGAAGCGTTTAAAGACTTCATTTGCCCATTGTTTATTTCTAAAGAAACACGACAATGTATAAAAGGCTCCATTACCTTGTACCTCACGTTATGGCTCTGTAACAGACGTGTTTGTAAAAAATAGGCTATTGCTGATCTTAAACCTCCACTGCTGCCCAGCTCTGAACCACAACGGCTGTCAAGCTCCTGAATGAATACCCCAATCTTTTTGTTTACAGGGTAGCATTGATCCTCCTTCTTTTCTCTTTAACCTGTTCTTCCACACATACCTTCTCTTCACCCTTGTTTACGAACCCGGCATCCCAACTCTTGTTTTTGGTGTGAATTCACCATTGAATCACGACCACGATCATCGGGCGAGCTGGCACACTGTTATGCCATGCTAACCTGCACCAGCCTGTGGGATGTTGGGAGAACCAGCTATGGGCAGCGTTAATGGATTTTGGATCTAGAGCTGGAGACTGGACTCTCAGATTGAGTTCTCTGAGCTATGACTGGAATTTTGTCACTTGTATTTCCCCTCACCTAAGCACATGGCACAGTCAGACCATGATAAAACAAACACTTTCACGTGTCACCCACTGTCACACCGCCAACTTCACCTGCAAAAAATACACCCCAGTGCTTTTGTAACAGTTAGTGTGGTGCTCTAGATCGATAATAGAGGCTGTGGAGGCAACATAACGTGGGACTCCAAAGGAACCTTTATCCAAATCAACTCTGTAGCGGACAAATTAGTCTTACAGAAGCATGTTGAACCACAGCCAGAACAGCTGAACTCAATAATGTCCCTCTTCTCATCAACTACCAAACATCCTCTCGCACACTGCACACTTCACTGTGCATCACCCCTAACCCAGTGACAATCACACACATTGACTGTACTCTCCGTAGTGTGAATGCTACACAGTTTACCTGGAACATTTTGTTTTCAAGATTATGTGTGTCAAGGTGATGGGCTGGCTGCCTAGCAACTGCTCCTGAGTCGCAGTGGAACAAGTAAGCTGGAAAGGAAAGCCACAAGTGAAGAAGAGACACCTTTTCTTTTTCCTTTTTTTTTTATAAGTATCTCAAGTTTTGTTTACTGTTAAGGTGAAAGAGAGGCAATCAATACTTCACTGTTGTGTGTGTATCTTTCTGAGAGAGAACTATAAGCAAATAAGAGACAAATCAGAAACACAGAGATACTCTTTACTCTGTAAAGCAGGGTTGTTCCTTTGATGCATTTCTTTGCCATAACCGATCTTTGTTACTTTTGTTGTAATTTAATTTAATATAAATGCATGAGTGCGCATAGAATCTGCATTCGTGTAAGGGGCCTCAGTTGTTGTTTTTTGCAACGGTATGCCATGGTTGCTTCCTTTTTGTCTTTATGGTAATGTGTCAACACAAACTCACAATCGCTTTGTCCTTAACACCTTCACATGGCCTCTCTTCCATATCTGTTAACCTTGGCTTACTTATAAGAGTGTTCAAGTTAACGATGTGGCTTTTCTGAGAAAGTTCCTCTGCTTTAGATATAATCTGACCTTTACATTCAGAGGTCTGGAGTGACCAAAAATGTTAAGTCCTTTTTATTAGGTGTTAGGTAATGGCAGGGTTCTGTATCATGAAGCAGGATTACTAAAGTTAGCTTAATAACTGCACTGAGTAAAACCAGACTACACCCACATCAGGAATGTGGACTTCAAGCTACACTAATCAGTGTTTTTATATTAACAATAAAAAATGACTGTAATGTGAAAGATGTACCTACCTACAGATAATTATCACCCAACTCTGTAGTCCCCCTCAGCTCTACGGAGCGTTTTAGCGTCTTTCAGCTCATTGTTTTGATTTTCTGACCTGCAGCAGCAGGCAGATGTTTTCAGATAAAGCCACTGTATACTAGCTGCTCAGCACCAAACAGACACACAGTGACTAGCTGGTGAACGTAGTGGAGCATTTAGCAGCTAAAGATATTTCCTAGATATTTCCCTTAGGAGTTAATGGAGACCAATAATGGAGCTAAAAGGAGAATTAATCTAGGACTTAACTTTTATCAGGTGTCCGGAAACCTGACCCCAATTGAATGCTAATGTTGCAGTTTGCTAACAAGTTGTTCATTACTTCAAGTTATTTAGCTATATAACAACCCTGCTTTGTTATAAAGGCCTAAGACAATTTTAAAACTGTCAACATGTTATCGATCACATCATAAAGCACATCTCAGTTTAAATGAAACGTACAATCAAATGCCAGCAAAAAGGTGATGGTAAAGATGTAGCTTTTCACTGTCAGCATCATCTCATGATTTATAAAAACATCCAGAGACTGAGATTGAACAAAGCCACTTTGTTTTAGGTCACACAGCTCCAGTGATTATGGGTCACACTCAGGGGATTATACTTACAACAACAAAATGTAGTATTGGAAAATCTCACTGTCAGGTATGTTCCAAAAGTTATACCAGGGGGTCAAGTATTCTGCACAGATCACATATTACTTGAATAATTGGAGTATGTTATGACATTGAAAAATGCCTCTAAAGACAACAAACCTTTCTGTGGTCTTCCTGTTGAGTTTGTAAAGGAAGCACATCTTCCATGGACCCACAAAGCTCAGACATTATTTTGGTTTATATGTTAAAAGACCCACATTCACTCGATAACCACTAGGTTGCGTATTGGTTCATCAGTCACTTTTCTATATTTTTGATTGTGGTCGGTTCTATGTAAATCAAGGCATAAGGCCATATGCAGATATTTGTGGTGTGTGTGTGTGTGTGCACGGTGTATGAAGATGCAAATGTTCTTCGTAGATCTCAGACTGTGATTGAACCCTGCACAGAAATTGAGTCTTTTTTTTTATATAATCTTGAGTGGTCTGTATGTTTGTGTGTATGAGGGTGAGAAAGATATATGTACATATGACTCATGAGCAGGTGTGCAGATGTACAGTAATAAACTACCAATAAACAAGGCTATGGGCATCCTCCTCTTTAACTCAGTGTGATTTTTTTCCCGTTTGTTGACAAAGTTTCTATGAAGACTATCGGCCATTTGAGGTCACAGGAAATCTAGAAGCACTAAGTAAAAGGTGCCTGGATTTGCTGTTTTAGTCCAGCTTTGATTAAGCCCCCACCGATGAACACAGCTGCTTTCATCGCACCAAACATGGGCAAGTTTGTGCTAGCCAAGGCCAGTTTTGTTTCCATTGGCACTTCTAGTTTTTTTGGCCTCGGGGTGGCTATGCCTGTTTCCAGGGGCCTATCGCCCACCGATGAGGTAGAGTCAAGGGTCATAAGCAGGGCTTACGGCTTTGGGCGGGGAGACTGGTACAGCTAGGGGTGCACCGTCAAGAGAGGCAAACCAGGCAAATGTTTGGGGCCCCCAAACATTTTTGGGAAAAGGGTGCCCTGATAGCCAGTCATTTTGGTACATTTTGCAATGACAACTCTAAACCCCCTTAAATCTCCCATAAAGGCACTAAACAGTGCACAGCTGCCGCAGTGTCGCTGATTGTCAATCATCATGTCATCAGATGAGGTAGATTTTACCATATATTATAGGTGTACCATCCATCCATCCATTGTCGTCCGCTTATCCGTGGTCGGGTCGCGGGGGGAGCAGCTCCAGCAGGGGACCCCAAACTTCCCTTTCCCGAGCCACATTAACCAGCTCTGACTGGGGGATCCTGAGGCGTTCCCAGGCCAGGTTGGAGATGTAACCCCTCCACCTAGTCCTGGGTCTTCCCCGAGGCCTCCTCCCAGCTGGACGTGCCTGGAACACCTCCCTAGGGAGGCGCCCAGGGGGCATCCTTACCAGATGCCCGAACCACCTCAACTGGCTCCTTTTGACGTGAAGGAGCAGCGGCTCTACTCTGAGCTTCTCACGGATGACTGAGCTTCTCACCCTATCTCTAAGGGAGACGCCAGCCACCCTCCTGAGGAAACCCATTTCGGCCGCTTGTACCCTGGATCTCGTTCTTTCGGTCATGACCCAACCTTCATGACCATAGGTGAGGGTAGGAACGAAAACTGACTGGTAGATCGAGAGCTTTGCCTTCTGGCTCAGCTCTCTTTTCGTCACAACGGTGCGATAAACTGAATGTAATACCGCCCCCGCTGCGCCGATTCTCCAACCAATCTCCCGCTCCATTGTCCCCTCACTCGCGAACAAGACCCCAAGGTACTTAAACTCCTTCACTTGGGGTAAGGACTCATTCCCTACCTATAGAAGGCACTCCATCGGTTTCCTGCTGAGAACCATGGCCTCAGATTTAGAGGTGCTGATCCTCATCCCAGCCGCTTCACACTCGGCTGCAAACCGATCCAGTGAGTGCTGAAGGTCACAGGCCGATGATGCCATCAGGACCACATCATCTGCAAAGAGCAGCGATGAGATCCCCAGCCCACCGAACTGCAACCCCTCCCTACCACGACTACGCCTCGATATCCTGTCCATAAATACTACGAACAGGATTGGTGACAAAGCGCAGCCCTGGCGGAGGCCAACCCTCACCTGGAACGTGTCCGACTTACTGCCGAGAACCCGGACACAGCTCTCGCTTTGGTCATACAGAGATTGGATGGCCCTGAGAAGGGACCCCCTCACCCCATACTCCCGCAGCACCTCCCACAAAGTCTCCCGGGGGACCCGGTCATATGCCTTCTCCATATCCACAAAACACATGTAGACTGGATGGGCATACTCCCAGGCTCCCTCCAGGATCCTTGCTAGAGTAAAGAGCTGATCTGTTGTTCCACGACCACGACGGAATCCGCATTGTTCCTCTTCAACCTGAGGTTCAACTATCGGCCGAACCCTCCTTTCCAGCACCTTGGAGTAGACTTTACCAGGGAGGCTGAGAAGTGTGATACGCCTGTAATTGGTACACACCCTCTGGTCCCCCTTTTTGAACAGGGGAACCACCACCCCGGTCTGCTACTCCTTTGGCACTGTCCCAGACTTCCACGCAATGTTGAGCAGGCGTGTCAACCAAGACAGCCCCTCCACACCCAGAGCTTTCAGCATTTCTGGACGGATCTCATCAATCCCTGGGGCTTTGCCACTGTGGAGTTGTTTGACTACCTCAGTGACCTCCACCAGGGAAATGGACGACAATCCACCGTCATCCTCCAGCTCTGCCTCTAACAAAGAGGGCGCATCAGCTGGATTTAGGAGTTCCTCAAAGTGCTCCTTCCACCGCCCTATTACCTCCTCAGTTGAGGTCAACAATGTCCCACCCTTACTGTACACAGCTTGGACGGTTCCCCGCTTCCCCCTTCTGAGGTGGCGGACGGTTTTCCAGAAGCGCCTTGGTGCCGACCGAAAGTCCTTCTCCATGTCTTCTCCGAACTTCTCCCACACCCGCTGCTTTGCCTCTTTCACGGCAGAGGCTGCAGTCCTTCGGGCCCTTCGGTACCTTGCAACTGCCTCCGGAGTCCTCTGGGATAACATATCCCGGAAAGACTCCTTCTTCAGTCGGACGGCTTCCCTGACCACCGGTTTCCACCACGGTGTTCGAGGGTTACCACCCCTTGAGGCACCTAAGACCCTAAGACCACAGCTCCCTGCCGCGGCCCCCAGCCTCCACAGGGATGCACGAAAAGCTCCGCCGGAGGTGTGAGTTGAAGGTCTGTCGGACAGGAGCTTCCTCCAGACGTTCCCAATTTACCTGCACCACCCGTTTGGGCTTACCAGGTCTGTCCAGAGTCTTCCCCCACCCCCTGACCCAACTCACCACCAGATGGTGATCAGTTGACAGCTTCGCCCCTCTCTTCACCCGAGTGTCCAAAACATACGGCCTCAGATCAGATGAAACGATTATAAAATCGATCATTGACCTTCGGCCTAGGGTGCTCTGGTACCAAGTACACTTATGAGCATCCCTATGTTCGAACATGGTGTTTGTTATAGACAATCCATGACTAGCACAGAAGTCCAATAACAGACAACCACTCTGGTTTAGATCAGGGAGGCCGTTCCTCCCAATCACGCCTCTCCATGTGTCTCCGTCATTGCCCACATGTGCGTTGAAGTCCCCCAGCAGAACTATGGAGTCCCCCTCCGGAGCCCCATACAGGACTCCATTCAAGGTCTCCAAGAAGGCCGAATACTCTGAACTCTTGTTTGGTGCATATGCACAAACAACAGTCAGAGTTTTCCCCCCAACAACCCGCAGGCGTAGGGAGGCAACCCTCTCGTCCACCGGGGTAAACTCCAACGTTTCCCCACACCCGCCTGGCGCCTCACACCCTGGGCAACTCCGGAGAAGAAAAGAGTCCAACCCCTCTCCAGGAGTACGGTTCCAGAACTGAGACTATGCGTAGAGGTAAGCCCCACCAGATCCAACTGGTAGCGCTCCACCTCAAGCACAAGTTCCGGCTCCTTCCCCCACAGCGAGGTGACATTCCACGTCCCCAGCGCCAGCCTCTGCTGCCCGGGTCTGGTCCGTCGAGGCCCCTGACCTTCACCGCCACCCGTGTGGCAGCGCACCCGACCCCAGCGGTTCCTCCCACAGGTGGTGGGCCCATGGGCTGGAGAGATAGGTGCCACGTAGCTTTATCGGGCTGTGCCCGGCCGGGCTCCGTGGCAAACCCAGCCACCAGACGCTCGCTGACGAGCCCTCCCTCTGGGCCTGGCTCCAGACGGGGGCCCCGGGCTTCCTCCGGGCAGGGTCTCTCTATCCCTTCCTCGTTTTTTCATAGGGTTTTTTGAACCATTCTTCGTCTGGCCCCTCACCTGAGACCACTTTGCCATGGGAGACCCTACCAGGAGCACAAAGCTCCAGACAACACAGCCCTCAGGTTCATAGGGACACCCAAACCTCTCCACCACGATAAGGTGATGGTTCCCGGAGAGGTTATAGGCGTACATCATCTTGAATTAAGATTCAGCTGGAGAGGCATTATGCAAATGAAATGTGAATTTGTTAAATAATAGATACTCTAAAACAAGTAGTAAAAGACAGAAGAGTCATACTTCATATTTATTTTATTGGCAGTATTCTCAATAGACAGACATGGCCTCTTCATTATATGGCTTTAAAGCCCTGCAGCCAGTTTATATGTGTGAAAGTTCATACCTCTTTCTGGGTCCATGATAGCAGGTGCTGGTAAATTCAGACATTCTACCTGCTTGGTAAACTCTTCCAGCTCAGCAGCAGTCACCTGATTTCTCCTGCGTGAGAGACAGAACAAGTGCAAGCTAAGGAGCTATACATACATACAGTACATATGATGTATGATGATGTATGATGATGATGATATATATATATATATATATATATATATATATATATATATATATATATATATATAAATATACATATATATATATCATAGGATGTTGAATTGGGTTAGAAAGAATAAAAAACAGTTCTGCTACACACATTTATATTCTAATTTCAGATTTTTGTGAAATGTTGGACACAATTTGACCCCAACAAAACTGATCTCTTGTAGGTTTAAAGGGCCAAAAAGGTTGGGAACCACTGGTTTTAAAATCTACCAATGTGTTGTGTTTCAGAATGTTATGTGTTTTTTATGTAAAATCTTAATCTGAAAAGTAACAGCTGTAAAAAATGTAGTGAGTTACATGTGAAATGATAGAAAATTGCCAACCAGGTAGCTTAATATCTACGGTTGTATTAGACCACCATTGCTTGATGACACTATTGGATTTACATTGGATTGGATTTTTGCATCAGGTTGATAAAGTCCTTTGATTTGTCAGGTATTTTTCTCAACTGACTACAGAAACATATTGTACAACAAAACATCCACCCCCAGTTTAACCCATTTCAACAGTGTTCACTAAGAACATCTAAGACCTGTTTTAGGAATTAAAGTGATATAATTTCTTCTAATTTCTTCTACATTAATTTGATCAGTCTGTATGCCATAGATCTTACTTGAGAATTGGAGGCCGCGGTATGTTAGTCCTCCAATACTGTACTTTACGTAGGTAGCAAGACAGTCAAGGCAGCCAGTAGTCAGTAGAACCCCTGAACCATTGAAAGGTTGCACTGGGGATACACACATACATAAACACATATCAACACATACACAAAGTGCAGTTGCAATGTAGGACACAAAGTCCAAATTTGTTTGTTCAGGTACATGGTCAGTCAAAATGTTTGTACAGCATGTTTTATCAATACTAGTACTCACCAATAGACAGTGTGCTGTTTTCCAAGGTCATCTTACTTTTTAAAGTGAAGCAGCGGCCAAACCTTTCATAAGTAAACATTTTAAAAGTGAAATTACACACTGACATGTTTTGAAATTGGCAAAGAACATCACTGGACTCTCAATGCAAGACTGGCTCCAAATTAAATTTAGGCTTGAAATTACATTTTTTGAGACTGAAGAGCATTGATGGCATTACTCTCGTCATCAGCAGTGATTTTCGACCATGCGCTCTCCACAAACATCTTCGTCAGCAAAGTGGATGCGGTGATGGTTGTGCTTCCTGCTATATACGTCCACTTGCCCAGCAGCTGAAACAGACAGTGTCTTGCTCAGATGCATAAGATGACACATGGTCACATTAAAGATTGTGCCAATGTTTTGAAAAAAAATAATAATAATAATAATTAAAAAAAAAAGAAATTATCCAACAAGTGAGGTGACAAGTGAGATGAGAGACTGTCTTACCTTCTCTGTTCCGTTGATTTCAATTGGTTTGATCAGACTCTCACAGCTGCTTACAGGAGCTGACTGTCCAATGGACAGAAGACTGAACACAGCCAGTAACAAAAACTGATACCATTATAAAAACATATTCTATTGAAATGTATGTAACTTGTGAATAAATATGTTTTGATTCATTTAAAAGATGTACGCTGTCGTTTTTAGCGAGGCGCAATGACTGGGTAATCTTGCTTATGAGCTTCAGGCGAAGTTATGAACCGTTCAGTTTTTGAATTTTACTTAATGGCGGGATACCCTATGCAGTCCACTTCTCAGGGAACTATTAGAAGAAAAACTCTACATTAAATTCTACATTGTATCTACCACTAATAATGGGTGATCGCACCCATTATGTTGCTATAGCAACCCCTACTGGCACAATTCCATAGCAGTCCACCATTTTGTCAGATCTGTGACAGAGCAAACACTACAGGCATCTTTTATCAATCATTGATAAAAGATGGATCCTGCCAACAAATCAACACTGCTGGTACAATAACACTGTGTATTTTTGCATTTTCTATGTTAACAAAGAAGTGTTTTTTGTAACAACCAAAATATATATATCACTTTTGTTTGTCTGTATACAGAGGTGTGGACACATAGACCCGAAAATCGTCTGTCTGACAGTCTGGCGAGGTCAGTGACTCGAGTCTGTTCGGTGTGTTCCGTGCCGTTGTCCGTCTTAAACTGAAATGAAGACAGATTCAGCAACTGCATGGCCTATTTCTCGCTTGAAATGTTTTCAGAAATGCATTTTGGTGAACTATTTTAGTACAAGATCGTATTCTGAACAAGCCGCCATGACAGTCTGTCTTTGAATTTCCAGAGTAACAAGACCCGTGGCACTTTTTTGACCAATTTGGGGAGACTGATCAGCCCAACTGCCTTTACTGCCGACGTTTGGCTTCAGGCTCTGTGTGTCTGGGCCTTAAGACTGAATGTGTATAGTTTTTAAGAGTCCCTATATCCAGGTTTAAAAACAAATCTCATTAATCTCATTTTCACTGCATGTATCCAAAGCTACATATGTTGATCCATACATAACTGGAATTTACATTGTACACACACACACACACACACTAAGAAATGCTGAATTAAATAAACATTTCTTTATTTGTACGAATTTTTGTGTCATTTATCAGATCAGACCCCTGTCCCCACCCAAACCCCTGCTGCCAAAATCTCACTCTGAACTTAGTTCAAAACTTGAGAACCCTGTCAATGCCACAAATCAAATGCCCTAGTTGGAGCATTATCTATAGTTACTCTTTTTTATACCGTTTTTGTTTCTGATTGGTGATTTAGTAGAATTGTTTTTTGGCTGTAAGTGTACTGCTAACAAAGTTATATTAGCCGTCTAAAGCTAATGTGTTGTTAGTACAAAGTTCTGAGTGAGCTAGTTAATTGTTAATTTACTGGTTGGCTAACTATTGATGCATTTTACTCTGTTTTTACTTTTGTGGACTTTGCACGTTCACTACATTAATTGCTGTGTCATGCTTTCTATGGGGACTTAATGTAGAATTTTCACTGGTGTTTAATACATTGGACAGCTAGTCCATAAAGCTAGTGCAGTTTCCTTGTAACTTTATTAATTGATTTTTACATTTTGGCCTAACAAACTCATTTGTAAACGCTCTGATTGCATGTGTTTTGTGTTTTATCCAACACTGTTTTCATAGTTTCAGAGTTGCTTCCATGGGTTAATGGCTACTTTTAAGTAGTTGTAGTAGTAGAATATTTACCACATTGTGTTTGTTTAACTATTTACTTATCATTGTCTCCTTATTGTATCTACCACTAATTATAATAATGAGAAAACAAGGCAGTTCCTCCATTTTAATTTTATTCCATTTTCTTAGTTAAGCCTAATCAGGGAAGGACATTCACACTTTCCCGTACAAAATTACCTTGAAACCTAATTGTAAATCAGTTCACAAATGTATCAAAAAAAACATCCAGGAGTCTTGCAAGTCTAAGTCCCATCTTGGCCTCTAATAAGGAGTTGAGGGCGCTGATCCCCTCCGAGGGCGAGATGTTGTCTGGGCAGATTTCTGTGTACATACACATTAGAAACAACTCAAAAAATCTGTTTGGCATTATGGAGGCACAGTATGTGGAGATTAAAAGTTAAATCGTTTACCGTAGTTTGTGTCTATCATTATGGGCGACGACATCCGGAGACATTCTGCTTGTGTCTTGAACATCTCCACAACAGCAGGTGAGACACTTTGTCTCCTGCCTGGGAATAAAGATGTGAGAGTTAGGAACATTTCCTTAGAGAAAAAGTCAGATATTCAGTTGCTTTATTATGTTCAATAAGGGTCAATTCAGTGTTTTAGGGACGGATAAGTGAGTTTCTTACTAAAAAGCAAAAGACTGGTGAAAGTATCTTCGCCAGAGATAACTTCTTCATGGACAACCAGACAGTCGGAGCAGTCAGTCGTCAGGTAGACTTCCTTGAGGTAGAAAGGTTGCTCTGTGACACACACACACAGGAAATAATGTGAATTTGAATGCCGTTTCCACTCTAAGACTATGTGATACATTGTGGCTCTTCCTCACTCACCAATTAACATTGTGCTGTTTTCAAAGGTCACATTGTATGTTAAGCTTGAACATTTGCCATATCTGTTAAGAAAAAAATAAAGGCTGCATCAGAACATAATATGATGATAGACTAGTAAGCCAGAAGAATCAAACAGCTATACATAAATTACTGCACCCTGTGTATTAAATTTGGTACACTTAAAGCAACTATAATCAAAATTTTTATATCATCAATGGATCAAACGACTCTAAGTAAATGTAATGTAAAAAAAAGTATGCGTTAAAGTAACGTGAAAGGTGTTGCTTGTAGTGATGAACCCACAGTTTCCCTCGCCTTGTAGTGTCTTTCAACTTTTTAGTTTTTATGATCTGCAACTTCACTGCTTTGATTCACTCTCACAGCTCTCATCAGCATTGTTTCCAGAGACATTCACGGTAGATACTAGATCATACCCACTGACCGACAACACGGCATACTGTGCAAGCGTCCATACACACAGAAGTTGACGCTTACATAGTATGCCAAATTTGTTCAGTGACTCATTCGGTGGGTATGATCTAGCATCTTCCCACATTCACCTGCTGGTCAGAGAGGTGACTCCAAAAGAATGCTAATGTTGCTCCATATCTATCGGACGTGTGAATAAGCAGCTGTTTGCTAACAGGTTCACTAGGCCTATAACAACTTTATAAGCTGATAAAATATAAATGTGTTTACAGCTTGTTTGCACTGCCCCCAAGTAGCCAAAAATATGTTTATTCTCAAGAGCTTAAAACTTTCCAGTGATGTGATATAAAGTAGGCACACGTGCATGATGCACATTTACCTTGGCTTGTCTCCAGACATACAATAGTTTGAAGCTGTTAGACAAACAAAATGCCAAAATACTTAATTGAAACTGAAGCTCTGCAAACTGCTAATGATGCATGTTAGATTTTGGAATTAATAGTGTGCCGTCGATGCTGCCATGTGACAAAAGCAAAACTATTTAGTAGTATTATGTAGTTAAAACAATACAAGTTTCTTCTTGTAACATTGTTTTACAATAGCAACAGGAAATTTGCTTTGTAAAAACACACAGAACCCTGAAACCATTAGAATTCATCGGGGGATTTACATTCTCTGAGTCTGGATGAGACTGAGGATGTTGCTCTGGGTGGTTGCAGTGATGTCCAGCCAGATGCTGGTCATCAGATGGACCAGTGAGCGGCTTCCTGGGAGGTCAGAGCTCCCTCCGATGTACAGCCACTTTCCCAACATCTAAAGCACACACACAGAACACACAATATAGGTCAACATTTCTCAACCTCTGGGGCCAGGACCTGAGCTCATGGGAGATTTGACACACTAAATTAACACACATGCAAGCATAGTTACAGGATTCAGATTTAAAAAAAAAAAGAAGTGTTTCCTCTGATTATGGCTTGATCTGTAGCGATGTCAAACTAAAAATTGTATGTTTAGGTAAGTTATGGTTCCATTTTCACATCTGTTTAAGGATAATAGGTGTGTGTGTTTTGAGTTGAGGTTGTGTATCATTGAATTATATCTAATGACACCAGGAATATTTTTATTGCTGACAAAAAGTGGGTTGAAATTAAACATAGATACTGAAGAAAGTAAAGCAGAAAAGGACTTACGTCTTCATTGCTGACAGGGATCGGTTTTAGCAGACTGTCACAGCTGCTCAGAGGAGCCGAGCATCCCAGCGAGAGGAGACTCAGCAACACAACTACAGCAACACCCTTCTTCATCCTATAGATGACTATTTTGTTGTTTGTATCAAGCTTTCCTCCTGTGCCTCCCAGTTCGTCTTCGACACTCACTCTCGCTTCACTGCCTGCTATCAAGTCTCCCTCCTGGATGCATCTCACCAGCATATATTTACTTTCTGTGAGCTGATGTAAAAACAAGCAAACAGCCGGGGGGGTGGGAGGGGAGACTTTGACCTGTTTGAGGAACTTATGGAATCTTGACCAATCACATATGACATTAGAGGCTGTTATATACAATATGTATGCTAATGAAATTTCTTTGAAAACCCTCTCTGACCTGTTACTGACATTTTTTACGTTTTGCTGTTTTCAGTAGGAAAGAGCAGCTTTCCTATTAATCAAAGCCAATAAATGCACCATCATAGGTAGTATTTATTTTATTCTAGCAGCAGCAGTGATGGAGGATGTATTCAGCTCATTTACTGTAGAAAAAGTATATGTGTGCCTGTATATTTCGTAATTAAAAAAATAACTTAAGTATTAAACGTATCTAACACTGTTGGAGGTTACATAGAGTATTTTGCAAGTTGAGTGTTACATTTTAAATTGTGTAAAAAGTAAGACTGTAAGTGTACTGGAAATTGGATATTACATACTAAAATAAAATAGTAATTAAACTACTGTCTTCAAGGTCAATAATTAACTATTCATGCGGAAGACCTAAAAGTGAACAGCTACTGAGCTGCCGCGAGAGCCTAAATCAAACGTATTAATAAAAAGCTTTAGTCACAAGTCCAAATCCCCCCCCCCGGTAAACCATTTGGGTTGCAATATTTTCAAATCAAATATTAATTTGAAGTTCACTTGAACTTTGTCCTTGCACACTGATAACCACTGCTGTGCTCTGCTAGTTGATCACCACTGGGACCGTTGAAGAATGTGTCACATCACACAAATGTTAGGTACAAACAAAATATTTCAGACCTTGAAAGTGATTTAAAAAAATGCATAATGGGTAGACTATACAGTTACCAATGTTGTGGAAGATTAATATGAATCACTGTTAGAACAACAAATACGTGATAAATTATTGATCTATTTATTCCAAAAAAGTCACAAAAAGATGTCTTATCAAAAGTGTTTTTAATTGAACTTAACAAACCGACAGCTGTCTATAGATGTCTTCATACGGGACAAGAACAAACAAACAAATGACAAAAAAGAGCTAAATCTGCGGATCGTCCTGACTATACAGTGAAATTTCCGAGCATGTGCTCTGAGAGGAGGGATGGGGAGTGGAGGAGAGCGGGAGGGGGATGAAGACAGATTGATGTCCTGTCTGATGTCAGCTAGTGATGGAAAGACAAAAGGACGACCATCCCTCCTTTACCACCTCCTCTGCTCCATCCATTCTCTGCCTGAAGTGATGGTGAGGATGAACGACAGCAGGATGGAGGAGAATTGAGATTGATGGAGAGGGGAGTGACAGGACGCATTGATCACTCTGCGACTTCCTGGTTTTGTTGGTCTGTGCTCATCTTTTCCCTTTCCTTCTTTCTCATCTTGGTGGGACACGGACACGGAGGGACAGACAGGACCGGAGACAGACAGAGAAAGGAAAAACAGGAGGTGGTGATCACTACTCCATGGCCTCCTGGTTCTCCTGGTCTGCGCTGATCTCTTCGTTAGCCTCTTTACCCTCCTTGCTCCTCTTGCTCTTCTTGTGTTTGTGCCTCCGGTGGCTGTCGCCCTCCTCGCTGTCGTGCCTTCTCCTGCTACTGCTGCTAATTGAAGGAGAAGGACCAAAGTGTAGAAAGGGCAGAGGAGGGAGATTTGAGAGGTAGAGGACAGAGTTTAGAGGGAGGGTAAAGGGCAGGGAGGTAAGGCAATAGGGGAAGGGATAAAAGATTAGGTAGGAGAAAGGGATAAATGGAGACAAGAAGATCAATAGGTGAAAGAAAGAAAAGGCGAAGTGAAATAGAGATGGACAAAAGGGTAAGGAAAATAAGAGGCAGCATGGTGCCAAATCGGAATAAAGGAGGTTGAGACAACCGACAATACAGTTTGTCAATTGACCATTTGCTAAGCCCTTATCCCACTTAGCTGCTGTTGTTAAGGCTGTCGATGAGGCCTGCACGATTAATCATTATAAAATCGCAATCTCACAATGTTCACGATTTAATTTTGAAATGACTTTGATTTTTTTTTTTTGTGGCATTTTCAACCTTTATTTTGATAGGACAGCTGAAGACATGAAAGGCA
This sequence comes from Gymnocephalus cernua, assembly GCA_023631565.1. NCBI lineage: Eukaryota > Metazoa > Chordata > Actinopteri > Perciformes > Percidae > Gymnocephalus > Gymnocephalus cernua. Next base: position 24,779,273 of record CM042427.1, on the reverse strand, counting down.
AGCAGTTAAAGAGTGTGCTAAGAAATCATTCTGTTTTTGATACTTAAATTGGCAATTGACAAACTCCATCTAGAGACTGAAGCTGTAGCTGCAGCATGTTGATTAACATGGTGTAATTATGTAAAGACATGTTCAAGGAGTTGAGATAGAGCCTGTATCAGGGCCATATTTAGTTCTATGTGTTATATGTCACTATTTTTGGTAGCCTACTGTACTTAAATGGCCAGTATGTACTTTATTTTCTTTATTCATTGAAGACTCTATGTTTACAGGCTTGTGGTGATGCGTAATGTGCTATAAGTGTCAAAAAGATCTATGATCTATATAATTTGTTTTGTTTTGTCATGGTTCATGTGTGCAATAAACATTACACTTAAAAACACCACAAAAATCGTGGCAGAGATTCTAAGCTAAAAAAAAATCGTGATTCCTATTTTTCCCAGAAACGTGCAGGCCTACTGTCGATCTTCCCGTTCTCCCATCGCACGCATGCAGTATACAACGATAACAGCAGCAGCTTGATTTTAGAGGAAGACAAACACACACGTCCACTGGCCAGAAACTAGAAACCTGCTTTTGTACCTGCCGCTGGCAGATTTTATGAGCTGTAGCTAGCTAACCTTAGCTCTGTGAGTTGGTTGAAAATCCATCTCCAGCTGGTAATTTTTCAAATTCGATTTGTTTTTTGAAACGAGAATATAAAAAGAATTTAGTAATTACACTTTATGTCTACATACACAATGTCACCCTAAAGACATGGCAATAAAAAAACTGCATTGTTCTTGTATTGCATTATAGAGCTATTTAGTATGACAAAATGAAATGTGAGATCAGACTCTAATTTAAATATAACCCTGTTCAGCGACTTAGTTCACATTTAAAAAAAAGCATATTCTCCCTTTAAGAGCTCCTTGCACCCTGCTTGAACATATGGAGAAATTCAAATCTTGACAGGCCTGCTGTGCTTAGTTAGTTACTAAGCTATGATTGGACAATAAATATTCAGGGGAGGGATTTAGCAAACTAGATTTTTTTCCTAGAACTTTTGTGTGTGTTTACGTACCTGCGAGAGGACTTGTGGCGACCCTCCTCTTTCTCTCGGT